>OX463836.1:12173828-12668828 GCA_949825045.1 Argyresthia goedartella | reverse complement strand
AAATATAATTGTGATAAAATAATCGATCCAATAATTGACCAACAGACAAAAGGACGATACAAACTGTCTTGACACTGTATTCAACTGACATTGTCTTGCCTTTCCCATGCTACATAGCGAGTATTTTTTGTCTTTGTTTTCACATTATTAATCATAATGATGACTCGCAATGCTTTGTCTCGCCAAGCGGAGTCCAGGCTCCAACTGGTTTTGCAGGAATTAAAACAAGCAAAGGGACAGGTGGAACAATTAGTAGCAGAAAGAGATGAAAATGAAAAAACTATCTTGGAAACTTAGAAAACAATAAAAAATTAAAGAGGGAACTGTCCGCGCTACATTCCATTAATATTTCTATTACTGAGGAACGGGATAGGCTGCAACTAATAATAGATGGGTTTGATGAGCACTGTGGCACTGAGTTTCGAGTCCGTCCTGCACAGAACTTCAATCCTGGAGAAGGAACTGTGTGATGCCCACCAACATATCACACAGCTGGAAGAAGCGGCTATTAGCTCTGCCACAGTGACCACGCAGAGCTTATTTGATGAATTGGTAGCAGTAAATACTTCCTTGGGTCATGTCTCTGTTGCGGGCTGTAGCTTGCCCACTATGACTATTGACATTACTAAGGATGACTCAGTGTGTAATGTGGCAGCCAGCAGCAGGGACAGCACACACAAATTGAAACTGAGTAAAAATAAGTTGAGAAAATATGTCAAAATTAAAAAGTTTATAAAAAAAACAAAAATATGCTAAAAAAACAAAAAAAGTTGTAACAAAGCTTCATAATAAAAGAAGGGTTTTAGATAAACTGGAGCTGTGTACTGCTCAGCTTAATTATAATCAGATTAGCTATGAGGACAACATGCATGAGCTAAGATGCAAACTTGACCAGGCGGAGAGCTCCCTGGGGCACTACATTAGCCTCTATGACAAAACCAGAGCGGAAACCAGGGAACTGAATCTAGCTATGGATGCAGTTCTCAGTAGCCAGGTTAGCCTAGAAACTAAAATATTGAAGAGCTGCTGTTGTATGCCGGACTGTGCTCCGTCAGCTACTTCCCTACTGGATGTTAGCACTTCATATCCAGGTATAAAAACAATTATGTGCAGCGATGAACTTGGAAAAAATATGGGCCAATTATTAAATATGTATATGGAGCATACGGTAATAAATAATTGTTAACCCAACTGTAATCTGCATGATATTATGCAAAAAGTAGATAATGCTACATATAGTGATGACTGTTATTTAATCATATGCCTCGGTAATAGGGGTAATGTGAACAAGTCTGACTTAATTAGATATTTAGACAAGCTCTGTTCTTTAAAAGTAAAACAAATTGTTATGTTCACATTCCCTTACAGCGACAGCCTGCCACAATCAGAAAACAACCTTAGATATAAGCTGAATATGACCTTGCATACTATATTATGCAATAATAATATACATGTTATGGATACTAACAATTTTGTTAGTAGAAATATATATTATTTGATTAAAGGTAAATATTACCTTCCTAGTTATTACAAAAGACAACTAGCAAATTTGCTGTCCTATTATTTTAATATAACAGCGAAAAATTTGGCTACACATAATGCCTCTATTGAGCATTATACTGATGTTTGAAACAAAACCTTGGAAGCTTTTCCAAGTCATTTAAATTAGATACCACGACAATAGAGAAAGTCTCTAGCCCGTCAAATAATATTAATAAAGTACATAATAAAAACAGAAAAATTCAATATTGTAAATTAAATGCTAAATCTGGTCCACCAAAATATTCAAGCTATTAGCAGTAAATTATTAGAGTTGGAATTGTACATGAACTCTTTTAATATTGATATTTTATGCCTAACAGAACATTGGCTAAAAAGCCATGAGCTCATGTTCAATTTCAGTAACCACCAGGTTGGTAGTTCTTTTTGCAGATCACATGCTGTTCGTGGAGGTTCTCTTATATTTCTAAATAAACACATAAAGTTCAAAAATCGTAATGACATAGTATGTTAATCAGTTGAAAGCCACATTGAAGTAGCATGTGTTGATTGGAGCGCATAATTGTAATAAGCGTTTACAGCCCACCATCAGGTTCATTTGATGTTTTTGAAAAAGTCATGGATGACATATTATTTAAAGTATCAAAATCTAATAAAACTCTTATGATATGTGGAGACTTCAATGTAAATTTATTAGAAACTTACTCCCTTAGTACGAGACTAACTAACTTATTTAATTCTCACAACTTAAAGCCACTTTTCATGGAACCTTCTCGAATAACTGAAACCTCAGCAATTGTATAGATAATATATTTGCTTAACCAAATGAAAAAATTTTACTTAAAAAAATTATAAGTAATTTAAAGTCAGACCATTTAGGTCAATACATTAGACTAGAAATTCAACTTAAAAAAAGTTCTACAAGAAAGATACAATACATACCTGTGACTGCACATCGTTTTGAAAGGTTTAAATTGAATTGGGATAGCAAACTACCTATCAATTACTCTAATAATAACCCTAATGAGTCATATTGTAATTTTTTTACAAATTCAGCAATGCGTTCAATGCAGTATTTACTACCAGATCGATTGTGGTCTTAGACAAACTTAATTTTAGTAAGTGGGCCTCAGTAGGTATACTTAAAAGTAGACAAAATTTATATGAATTATATAGTGAAAAACAATAGAATCATAGTTCATGAATAAAGTAAAAAAGTACTTAAAAATCTTTTGAAAAGTTTGTCAATTTGCAAAATCAAATTACATCAGATCTAAAATAAGAAAAAGTGATAAAAAATTAAATCAACTTGGGATATAATTAAAAGTGAGACTGGAAAGGTCAGTATTAAAAACAATGAATATGAATTAAAAATTAATGATATTACTTTCAAAAATGATATTACTTTCAAAAATGATATTGATGTAGCTAAAGCGTTTGTTTTTTTTTTGTACTGACATCCCAATCTCTACTACAAAGTATTTAGACTCTTCCAAAGTAGTCGCTGAATCTTTGCTAAAAGACTATGTACCTAGATGTGAAAATCAATTCTCGTTTAATTATGTAGATGATAAAGATATTATTAAAGCCTTTAAATCAATAAATGTTAAGAAAACTGCAGATCTCTGGGATATTTCTGTTCATGTTGTGAGGCCCCTAATAAATGTTATTGCACTTGATTTAGCTTTCATATTTAATGCATCTATTGAATCTGGCGTGTTTCCTGATTTAATGAAACACAGTAAAATAGTACCTTTGTTTAAATCGGGTAGTAAATCTGACCCTTCTAACTTAAGACCGATATCGGTATTGCCTACATTTAGTAAAGTATTTGAAAAAGTAATTTTAAATCAACTTCTTACACATTTCAACACCAACAACATGCTCCACTGTAAACAATTTGGTTTTACACAAGGCAAATCAACTACTGATGCCGATATTGAGTTAATATCACATATATATGATGCCTGGGAGGAGTCGCATGATGCTCTAGGAGTATTTTGCGATTTGTCTAAGGCTTTTGATTGCGTTGACCATGGGACATTGATCAGAAAACTACATCACTATGGAATTAGGGATAACTCTTTAGAACTTCTCTCTTATCTAAATAACAGGATACAGAGAGTTGACATTAATGGAAAACGATCTCCAGGGTCTGTTGTTACTATGGCTGTACCGCAGGGTTCCATACTCGGGCCATTCCTGTTTTTGGTTTATATTAATGACCTGCCACATCTTGTCAGAGATAATCATGAGATTGTACTGTTTGCAGATGACACTTCACTTTTGTTTAAAATGAAACGACGCAGTTTGAACTTTGACGATATGAATAATAATCTCAAAGGTAGTCAATTGGTTTAGTGCTAATAATCTTTTACTGAACAATAACAAAACTAAATGCATCTTTGCCTCCAGCATCTAAAACATTGAGGTGACGGAATTCAATTTGAGTTCTATATTTCCCTGTACCTTATACATGTGTTAGTTTAAGATTTGACATTCTCCAAATGTTACCTATGTGTTTCTTATGGAAATAAACTCTTTGAATTTTGAATTTTTGAGTCTTACACGCCAGAGGTGGGATACATTCCGGAAAACTGGGACCGGAATTCTAGCGTCACTCACTACGCTATGAATTCTACGTTGTATGGATTTCAACAGAACAGAGAACTGCTTAACCCACTTGTTAATATCGTTGTTTTAAAAACAACACAAAAAAGCGGTCAAGTACGAGTCGGACTCGCGCATGAAGGGTTCCGTACCACCGTACAATGGTAGGGATGGTGTGGAGTGAATAGTTTGGATTTTACATAGCAAAATGTTGTTTACAAAGTTATTGGTGCGGCTACTTTCATACTCCATGTACGTAACCAGGTGCATTTATAAGTTGTATGTGGTTTACAGATAAATAAAAAACCTTCGCAATTCCGGGTAGGTTTTCCTGTAATTTTTGGCTTAAGTTCTATATTCTGTATTTTTTAAGTAATTGTCTAAAGGAATTGTTCACAAAGAAAATTCGATTCCTTTTTATTTACCTAAAAGTAAACACTCAAGACCCAGTATAAAACAAATTACAATTACGTAAGTAAGAAGGTAGTTAGTTACCTGTCTACCTAGCCTTAGAATTTGCCAATAGCCTGAATAAGTACTAATAACACCTCTCTTACACAGAGTGGACTAAAATTCACAAACACAAGTCGCACGTAGGTAACCCTAGCGTGATCGAGCGAGACAAGAGTTTACAGGACGACCTTGTGATTTCAGAGTAAAAGAAGCTCTCCGGCGTAGTGATGCGGCGCAATCTAGCCTGCACGGGCGGGACAACCGATTCTGTAGGTGCTTAGCGATTGTTGTACGTAGCGCAGGTGCGAGCTAGATTGCGCTTTATTGTCACGCAGCGAGAGTAGCTATTTATTTAAGTGTGTTTGCAGAGTGATCTTTATGTACGTTGTACTATTAAGTATTCTGTGACACAGGGCTACCGACGATATCTGTGCGTGTATGTAATGCCAATGTTTTGTCACGTCCCCAGCAGACGAGCCGCTCGCGCCGCTCCGCCGAGCCAGCCTCCGCCAGCCTCGACCACGAGATCATGAGCTGCGGCCGCGACGTTGTCTCAGGTAACATATACCTAAGTCTAAGTCAACATTTCTTTATTACTGTAGATAGTAACATGTACTCAGTTAACCTATTTTTTTTGCCTGTTCTCTACATTGGACCATTGTGCATTGCATTGTGGGAGAAGATGGGCTATGAAACTCCCACAGATTGATTTTTAGATCTCTTTTAAAAATTGATTGTGTTTGACTAATATAAATATTAAAAAATGAATTCTATAATCGTGTGATTTTTATTTGCTTTTTGCATCTTGTCTACGGCCTCAGCTGTCGCTAATTTTATAAAATGTTGTATGGTTCTTGCATATATACATTATATACTCGAATATACATTGACTAGCTTCTGTTACTTAGTAAGTAAGTATCAGAAGCAATGTAAATACCTGCCTAACCAAATTGACCCTTTATGAAAATGATTTTAGTCGTAAAACGGTGTCAGAGGCCCTACTAGGGTAGCTTCAAAATCTTCGACATTCGGTTTGGCCACTAGGCCGACACCGTGCACGGAAAAGATGTATTTTTACTCGTTGTTTACCATGTGATAAAGTATACTGTTGTTAAAAACAAACTTAACTGCCGTGAGGATCTCTAACGACGGTGATACTCCGCGCTATATCCTTAAGTGATAATAGACACCTGTAAAACGATGACGACCTTCTTCCCAGCGAGGTGCCGGACGCGCGCGTACCACACAAATCATACAAAAAAAAAGAGATATAAAAAATGTACAAAGGCTGTTGAAGGTTGAGCAGGGGTAGACCTATGTGTACAATATATAAAATAATAAATAAAATTAATTATATAATAACTCTAATAATATACTAAATACTTATAATATACTACAACTACTATTATATATACTATACTAATAAATACTTATATGCCTACTACCTATAACTCTAAAGGGAGAGGTAATGCTTTTTCACACGACTTTTAAATATATTCTGAGTAGGGCTGTCCCTGATGGTGCAGGGGAGTGCATTCCACAACCGAATAGCCCGGGGTCTAAACCCCTTCTCATAGAAAGCGGTGTTATGCTGTGGAGTTGTGAGCATGGGAACTGCGTGAGGTCTCCGAGGTCTGCTGGAAGAAAGAAATTGAAAACTGTCTCGTAGGAAAGTTGGGTAGCGTGGATTACGTAAAATGTTGTAGAGGAAATTGAAGATGTTTGAATCCCGACGAAGACGAATCGGCAGCCACTTCAACTCCCTGCGATGTTGTGACACATGGTCGTATTTGCGCAGCCCGAAGATAAACCTAATCCCGAGATTTTGAAGTCGTTCGAGTTTGTTCAGTAGTTCTTCGTTAGCACTGACCTACAGACATCAGCGTATTCGATGAGGGGTAGAATGAGAGATTGAGCAAGAGTGATTTTGGTATGTCGAGGCAAAAAGTACTGAAGTCTCCTGAGAGAGTGAAAGGAAAATACTCGGCGACTTACCTCATTGACATGCGATGACCGGTTGTCGAAGATTAGACCCAGGTTTTTAACTTTATCGCTATATACGATTGTGGTACCATTAAAAGTGACAGGTGGAATAGGATGTTGCTGAAACAAGTTAAGAGAATGTTGTTGTTGTAATGAATCAAATATTTGTTGATGAGAACGGATGTTTGTACCCTAGTCATGGTTGTTTATCTATCTAAGTATAATATTTATCTATATAAGTATGTGTATCGTTGTCTAGTACCCAAGATACAGGGAATCCTAGTTTGGGGCTAGATCAATCTGTGTAAATAGTGTCCAAGGTATTATTATTTATTATTATTTTTTATTATTATTCATAGACAAAAGATGATGGGTGCGTTGGAAAAATAGTCTTGCGGCGCGAGCTAAATCGATTACGGAATCGATCACTACGTTGGTTCCGAACAGTCATCCGCCCGGACAGGTCCCCAACCTGTCCCCTAATCTATGGGCAGGCGAGAAAACTTTGCAACCGTCATTTTAGAACTGTGTCCCCGACTAGAACCTCTGCAGACCGGCGGGTCCCATCTTTTACAGAGAACAAGTTAACAATGCGCCCCCTGCGCCAACGCAGTCACCAATACTGGGGGGAATAGTTTTGTCAGTCTAATCAAGGTGCTGTTGTAAGATGTGCAGATGCTCGAGCGACATCTGATAGTGGCTGTCCTATCAAGGGATCTTAAAAAAACTATTCAAAAATTGTTCAAAAGTCAGCGCGGTCTGACCTACTATACACCCTAAATGCTTCCTAGCTGACTTAACTACGGTTTAAAAAATCCCACCCCAGTGGGGGCGACCAGGAGGACTGAAGGTCTATGTACACCCCGACTGGAGAGGGCCGTTCCAATATCCACCTTATTTACATTCAAAAAATTAGCTAAGCGAGCGGGGGCGATAACCGATGTGAACGTGGAGGCGGTGACGAGCGGGGTGATACCCGAGGCGGCGTAAAGCTCGAGGGTTCTAGTCAAATCAACACTAACATGAACCCTGCGTTCATAATTGATCCATATATAAATTGATCTGAAGTTTCACTTGTACCCTGTTCATAAGGTTTCCAAAGTTCACTTTAGAAACGGTTCAATCAATTTCACTCAAAACCTAAATCATAACATAGCAACCTCACAATGTCGGACTATACTGATAGCTCTCAAACAAAACAACTGCATTAACAATAACAATCAATAACAATCGTGTTACACTGTATATGTCTTATCACAGCTACAGGCGGATATTGGAACTATTCCTACCTGGTAATCACGACTAATCATCTCGGTGGGCTCCTTGACACTTCACTACGCGAGGCGTGGAAAACCTTATGGCTGTACTCAAAATATTGTTCGATACACCGCTACCGGTTGCGGAACCAAATCCCGGCTATCAAAATCTCGCGTTTGGAAGACGGATTTCTCCCGAATTCCCGATGCCAACGCAGGAACCTCAAAATCCCACGTGCTTTATTCACGGAAAATCCAACAGGCTTTCATATTGTCTAAAAATGACAGTTCCATCCCCTTGATAGACAAAAGATGAATGGTGCGTTCAAAAACTACTCTTACGGCGCGAGCTATATCAATCACGGAATCGATCACTACGTTGGTTCCGAACAACCGCAGTCTAATAGCTTTCGACAGAACGACGTATGTAGTGTCACCTAGTTTCTTACAAATGTTGATGTACCTCGAGCCCCTCGCGACTCCCCCACCTCTCCGCCCGCAGGTTGCCACGCGCACGCGCGCCGCTCCTCCAGCGAGTGCCGCGAGAGCGCCGAGCCGCGCCGCAGTGCCGGCGGCAACGTGCGCAGCGCCGCCGGAGCCCGCGACGAGCTGCGGCGGAACAACTCGCTGCGAGCGGAGCGCGGCCGGCAGGATCACGACATTGAGCCCGCCGCCGCCAGGTAACCGCGCCGCGGTGCCGGCGGCAACGTGCGCAGCGCCGCCGCCGCCGGAGCCTGACCTACTGGCTGCGTAGAAGGGTCTTGAGCTTGGTAATGAGCACTCCTCAGGGACTAGAGGCGAGTTGCGGAGAAATAATTCACTAAAGGCGGAGCGGCAACAACGGGAACCTGATTTCAGTCCCCCAGGTACGTGTGTAAAGTAAGATCAACCCCGCCAAATACAGAATTTAGAAGTACGCGCGTCGCCGTTCGTTTGCCAACCATATCACGGTATCGTCGGTCACTCTGGCAGTCCGCTGAAACTGTTATCGTCCAATGAGAAAATGATGTTCATGTCAATTTTTCTCCCCATTCCAGGTGTCTACCGCCAACGACAACCTCCATGGCGTGAGATTACATTCCACATCGCAACTGCGCTTAATCTTGATGCTGCATCAAGAGAGAGTTCGAGGGCACGCCGCTGGATGGTGTCGATGTCGATGCGAGTGCAGACAGTTCGCGGTTCTTTGGCTGGATGGCGCCACTGTTGCGTGAAGTTTATTTATTTATTGTTGAATCTAGTCAATGTATAGTTGAGGTTTTTTAAGGTGCGTCTGAAACGAATTCAGCCAAAAGTGTATCCAGCACCCTTCTTCAGTAACTTCAAATCCTTTTAAAATCCAAGGTAGTAGTTAGTGTCAAATTGACAACTATTCCATAGTTTTCGGTCATTTTGAGTCACTGAATAAGGGGGTGATGATGCTTTTATCATGAGACTTATTGGAAAATATCGGCAGTACATATTTGCTATAGATTGTTTAATGTCAGACACTCAAGATGGAATGGCAGGGCATGGATTGGTCCGTTGAGTTCACTCAAGTAAGTCTGGTAGTTTACTTAGATCCTATTTCGACAGCAACCACCAATCGGTATTAGTCAATATAGAGGAGATAATTTCTGCTACATTAAAAAGCCCAAACAAAAGAATCACACAAGTATAAGACTTTTTAGATGTGTACTCGAAAGCTTTATGGTATCGTGCACAAAGCGTTGGTATAGAGAAGAGAGTAAGAGAAGGATTTATGGAATTTTTGGTAGTCGGTCTAAAGTCTGGCTTTGGTCTGAAATATTAAATTAAATACTTCCGAAAATTTTAATGAAAAAGCTCTCACGTTAAAGCCAGTCATAAAATTTATTTCAAAGAAAGCAATGCTTTTCTAGCGAAAGATCTCTAAGTTTTTTAAATTCAATAAATCGCGTCAATCCTCTTCCAAAAGTCCAAATAATTAAACCAAAAAATACAAAATGGCGACACTCGACACGCCAAAAATCATCCCTTTTTTACATAAATATAAATAAATGTATTTAGTAGGCTTAAACATACTAAAGTATGTATGTATCGTATGTGTATTACATTAAAAAGTTATGAAACCGGCCATGTATGTACTTTAAATATTATAAAAGTTGTGAAGTATATCGCTACCCATGTACTGAATAGAAAGTTAATAGAGTTTTTTGATGCATATGTAGCGTTAAGGCCTGAATTATTATATTTTTGTAGTGTAAGGAGTGACAAAACCTAAAGATGTGCAGTTTTCGGACAGATAATTAAAACAAAGCTTTCAGATAGCTCGCTAGATGGCGTTGGTATGTTTGTACATGACATGAAAATACGACTTTATTTAAATCACTCTTTCAATTCAATTTCTGTACCAATTGCGGTCAACCAATAGGTTAATTTGGCCACATGATTATTTTTATCAACGTACATATTTTTAAAGTATTTCCGAGTTGATTTGTTGCACTACCCGAAGGATGCAAAGCTTACAAATAGCATCGAAAGATGGCGCTCGGGTTTCTGCGAAAATATAAACCGAAACTACAGATAATCGGATAAAAATTTACATAACTAGAAATAGAGTTGATTCGTTATTCGATATATACAGGATGTTGTTTTTGAAAGTGACGCCCATCTCAGGGACGATAGTTTAGGGATCTCTTGTAACAAAAAAAAATATGTTTTATTATTCCTCGTATAATTTAGATTTACAAATTAACGTGTTGTCCACAAAGCTCTTGCACGCCGCGCACCAATTGCCCGATATTTCGGGCGTGGTAGCAAGCAGTAGCAGTCAGGCCACAATTTAATTATTTTTAGGTATATTTCAACGAAATAACTTTTTTTGCTTCAATTTCTTGTAAATAATCACCTTCTGAGTCGGGCGTAATTTTACAAAACAGCAACCTGTATATTGTGAGGGGTTAAAGAATAGTACATTTCCAGCAAATTTAGCCCTTCAATCGTTAAACCCCTTTCGAAATATTTAATTCGAATTTCGAAAATAAATGGTTTTTGAGTAATTTTGTTTATAACTTTTTTTTCAAAAAAAAATATTACGAATAATCTAGATTTATTTGGGTAATTTTTGACTACCGTTTATTAGCTCATGCAACAATGAATCTGTGAAATAACTTAAGTTATAATACCACTCTTAATTTCGATGCAGTGAGCCAATCAGTCATGGAATGAGAAAACTTAAACAATATTTCAATTTTATAACAGTAATTTTGTTAAAGAAAATGTATGGAACTTAGCGTACCAATTTATAAAAAACACGTCTTTATTTTATGAGCTGTGGTCGGAATAGGCAGAGTAAGTATATTTACCTAAAGTTTGTGGAACAAAGGCGGACAGTGGAGACTTCCTTAAAACGATATTTTTTTTCGCGATAATTTCTCCTTTTTGGGGCATCGTTTATGACACAAACTTTATGTGTATTAGTAAATTAAATACCGTTAAGGTGCTAGGGTTGGTTTTTATAAATAAATAAATAAATTGCGTTATTATAGAAAAGAAAACTATACCATTAAACGAGCAATATTTATATGTATACACGTACTAGCTGGTGCCCGAGATAATGTTACCCTCCCTCTGGTGCAGTCGGATAAAAAGTATCCTATATGTTAATCTAGCTCATAAACTATATCTGTGCTTAATTTTATTCAAATCCGTTCAGCCGTTTTAGCGTGATTGAGGCACAGACACACAAACATCCCAACTTCGCTACTTTCACATTTATAATAATATCAGTTGGATATAAATATATATGATTTGAGATCTCGAAAACGGCTCTAACGCTTTAAATTAAATTTGCTATTTAAGGTTTTTGAGAGCGAAAAATCGTGATCTGCCTATAGGTCTAATTTTTGTAAAAACGCGTTTTCCCCGTTTTACACGGAGCAAAGCTCGGTCGCCCTGGTACTTATCTTATTACACTGAGCAAAGCTCGGTCGCCCTGGTACTTATCTTATTACACGGAGCAAAGCTCGGTCGCCCTGGTACTTATCTTATTACACTGAGCAAAGCTCGGTCGCCCTGGTACTTATCTTATTACACTGAGCAAAGCTCGGTCGCCCTGGTACTTATCTTATTAATTTACAGTAAAATTATTTAATTCGAGTCCAGTTTTTTTCTTCCAATATTCAAATAATTCAGTACAAAGGACTTTTTGGATTTTATCGGCTAATAAAAAACAAACATAATTTATAAAACATATCTTTGTTGTAAAAGCAAAGCAAGAAATCTAACGTATATTAACATCGAGCTCGATAATAATTAAAAAAAACTTAATACTCTAAGAGCGCAGACAGGCAGTTACTTATTCCGTTGATGTTGAAAGTTGTCTCTTACTCCGAATCGTTACTTCAGTATTATGAGCTTAAAGATAACAATTAATGTACGTTGGTACTTTAAGTAGCGAGTTAGTTATTTTTCTGTTCATGATATCTTTAAATATGGTTTTTCTTAACCGTTAACAGTCTTCATTACGTCTTCAAGGACATTCGTGAAGAGCTCAGGAGAAACAGTGTCGCCTTGGCGACCGCGGCCTAAAGCTACGGGGTAGGTTGGCTCATGCATACGCACCCGCATCGTAGCGCAACAATAGAGCTCCCGGAGGATACCTACATACCTCTCGTCGACTCCGCACCGATGGAGAGAGCGGAACACCGCCCAGGGGGGTTACCACAACGTCTTATGCCGATTCAGATTAGGAACCTAATTTGATCCGCAAAATTACCGTGACAGTCTTAAAACAAGTCTTGGTATTAGGTAAATAGCCCATTAGAAATGGTTGCCATGGTGATGTTCTTGTTTTGAACCTAATTTGAAACGGAAAAAGTGCTCGACTGTGTAAAAATCTTTTTGGTAGTCTACAAAAGCCAGACACAGGGGCTGGTTATACTCCCTACTTCTCTCCAACAGTTGCTTGATAGCGTGGTTTTGATCGACGGTAGAATATCGACTCCGGAAGCCCGCCTGCCCCACTGGGTTAGTCTATTGCACAGTAAATTGATAACATAATTTATTTATAAAAGCCAATCTAGCACACCATTATGGCATTATTTTAATAAATTTAAACGAAGTCCCAAAACTGGGTAAATTTGTCCCAAAAAATATTGTTCTATGTTGAAGTCTCCACTTTTCATTCTGTTCCACGAACTTTAGGTAATTATACTCTGCCTATTCCGATCACTGTCTATCAGCTATCCACACCATGGTAAATTGTTTTACACAAACATTAGAACAAAAAACTGTTGCGATAACTGCAAAGTAGGTGGAGAGTACCCTAGCGAGTCAGCGAACTGTATGGAAGATTTTTTTTCAGCTGTCAAAAATTCCCTTATACAAATACGTCAATATCCGAACTAATATGATTTGTCTAATGAATGTCCCATATTGGGGCCGAAAATTTGCCGAATGTATAAAGAAACTTTACCTCATGATTTATAATATTGGAAGGAAAGTTATCAAGATTGATATGAGATGCCTTCCAATAACAGGTGATACTTTTCTTTATTCATCTGCCCATTGATCATTAGCACTCTTTTAACTATTCTGTATCATAATTCCTGTATTTTTGCAAAAAAAAATCATAACTTTAAATATGACATAACTGACTGCCAGAACATATGGGCATTGCTTGTGTAACTAGAAGCCTAGCCTAAATAGTGGGTGAGGACTAACAAAATCATTATACCGAGGCAGCCCCTTGTAATTCATAGCGAAGTCGACGCAGTTTGTGTGAAATTGGCGTTAAATGTAATCTGCCAGTTTTCCCACAAATTTCCGTCGATTTTAGTTAGTGAGTAAACTAAACTAAACTCGGGTAAACTTCAACAACTCGATATAAAGCAGATGTATTCTACAGGACTGATTTTTGAACCAGTCACATGCGGTTTTTCTGGTAGGATAGTCTACGTAGTAGAATTTTTTAAAACACCATTTTTTATAATTGAGAAATACTCGTTTGTATGGTTAGGATTTATAATTGTAGACCTTTGCCTAGCATACATGAAGGAATAAAAATAATGACATTCTTTTATTGGTATGCTTGTCACTTTTCACTGAAACTGTCAAATGTGACAATTAAAACTGTTGACAATACATCTTGCAGCTTGCGGAGGGGTATCGCGTCGAGCTTTGGCGATAAAACCACGTTACGTCATTTTCATTCATAATTTTTTCTCTTCAATGAAGATGACGTAGTGCCTTCCCGCCACAGCTCAGCGTTAGACATATTTAGTTAGGCCGTGTGGTCTGCAGAGTGTGTTCTCGCGCGGAGCGCGAGAACCACTACGGTTGCGGGGTCGAGGACTTATGGTTGCCTCATGCCCGCGGCGTCAACTCGGGGGGTAACGTCCCCCCCATTTAGTTAGGCTATGAACGTCGATAAATCCGACAGAACAGTGTTGCCATAATATTATTGTTCTGGGTGCCAGGTTTACTTGAAATAATCCTTATTTTTTAAGACGCAAACAACTATTAACGAACTCTTGACAGAAGTACTGAAAATTCTATTGTGGGCATTTGTGGGGCAACAAGATAAATTTGCCTTAATTGTTGTCATTATTTTTCTTTTCCGGCCAGCAGAGAAGTAAAAGGGATAACAACAACTAAATAATGGTGCAATAAAAAAAATACTTAAAATACTTACATTGTATACTTCCATAGAAATAAATTTTTATCTCGGTTCACGGTTCTTTCGAACAAAGTCCCAGCTTCCTTTGAAAATCCACACATCTCGTTGGTATGGAGTTGTCAAAGTTTACTCGAGTTATCCGCTTTCGAAATAATCGCAAAAAAGGTGTAAGTTCCACAGCCGACCGACTCGTTACCTGGCGAGTGAGCGGTATGTACCTGCTGCACTCGCTGCCTCGCTCACTCGCCTTGGCGACACGTTACCTGGCGAGTGAGCGGTATGTACCTGCTGCACTCGCTGCCTCACTCACTCACCTTGGCGACACGTTACCTGGCGAGTGAGCGGTATGTACCTGCTGCACTCGCTGCCTCGCTCACTCGCCTTGGCGACACGTTACCTGGCGAGTGAGCGGTATGTACCTGCTGCACTCGCTGCCTCGCTCACTCACCTTGGCGACACGTTACCTGGCGAGTGAGCGGTATGTACCTGCTGCACTCGCTGCCTCGCTCACTCGCCTTGGCGACACGTTACGAACTTGCAACTTGCCGCTGTGACCGTGAACATTCGCTGTGACCCCTCCCGCTACGGAGCCGCCGCGGCGGTGTGTTTCAGCCTTAACCTCTCAACAACCCTATCTTTTTGGAGGCATCGGGGTTTTCGGTTCGGGGCTCTGCCTCCCAAGCGAGGGCCCGGGTTCCAATCCCGGCTGGGGAGAAAGAACAAATATCCCCGGGTCTTGGATGTTTATATACGCTGTTTCTGGTGTACATGGTATCCTAGTGTGGGGCCCGAGCAGAAGCAATATTTATGCCTGTATATAAATAATTGGAAATGACCTTTGCGGGAGGCATCCTTATGCATGGCATAATAATAAAATTCAAAACCTATAACGGAAATAATATTTCTAGAAATACAGTGGGAGGTGAGTGGTTAAACACTACTCCGACAGGACATTACTCCAACAAGATACTACTTCGACATGAAACATTTTTTTTTCTTACATGTCAACCTAACACGAAGGATAAAGGGGGTACGCTTTGCTCACCCTTTTATCCTTTACCTACCATGACCCTGATACTTCGTGGTCACAATTTAACTGGTGTTTAATTTGGGAAAGTTGTTGAGTACCATTTCTGCGCTTTGGTACAGTGTAGACAGGTTATGGACATTTTGCCCTTGTTTTAAGTGATGTATCATATTGTACATTTTGTAATTGAATATGTCATAGTCTAACTCGATTATAATGACAGCTCAGGCCCTGGGGGGTTACCACAACGTCTTATGCCGATTCAGATTAGGAATCTAATTTGATCCGCAAAATTACCGTGACCGTCTTAAAACAAGTAAATTATAGTAATGTAGAATTAGGTAAATAAAGCACATTATTGCGGATTGGTTGCCAAGGTGATGTTCTTGTTTTGAACCTAATTTGAATAGGAAAAAGATTATGGCAACCCCCCCGTTCTGCCACAGTAAAGTGAAATAGACAACCTACAGGGCCACAAATTCATCTGGTGACCAAAAAGATAACTAATGTCGCCAGTATGAGTGTCATTCATGTGGAACTGACGCTGGCGCCGCCGTCACCAAATTACAAATACCTCATGTGGAACTGACGCTGGCGCCGCCGTCACCAAATTACAAATACCTCATGTGGAACTGACGCTGGCGCCGCCGTCACCAAATTACAAATACCTCATGTGGAACTGACGCTGGCGCCGCCGTCACCAAATTACAAATACCTCATGTGGAACTGACGCTGGCGCCGCCGTCACCAAATTACAAATACCTCATGTGGAACTGACGCTGGCGCCGCCGTCACCAAATTACAAATACCTCATGTGGAACTGACGCTGGCGCCGCCGTCACCAAATTACAAATACCTCATGTGGAACTGACGCTGGCGCCGCCGTCACCAAATTACAAATACCTCATGTGGAACTGACGCTGGCGCCGCCGTCACCAAATTACAAATACCTCATGTGGAACTGACGCTGGCGCCGCCGTCACCAAATTACAAATACCTCATGTGGAACTGACGCTGGCGCCGCCGTCACCAAATTACAAATACCTCATGTGGAACTGACGCTGGCGCCGCCGTCACCAAATTACAAATACCTCATGTGGAACTGACGCTGGCGCCGCCGTCACCAAATTACAAATACCTCATGTGGAACTGACGCTGGCGCCGCCGTCACCAAATTACAAATACCTCATGTGGAACTGACGCTGGCGCCGCCGTCACCAAATTACAAATACCTCATGTGGAACTGACGCTGGCGCCGCCGTCACCAAATTACAAATACCTCATGTGGAACTGACGCTGGCGCCGCCGTCACCAAATTACAAATACCAAATACAAATTTAGCCTTACTTCTGATATCAATCGCAATTGAAAAAAAACCGGTCAAGTGCAAGTCTAATTCGCGCACGAAGGGTTCGGTACCACCGTGCGATGGTAGGGATGCTGTGGAGTGAATTGTTTGGATTTTACATAGCAAAATGTTGTTTACAAAGTTATTGGTGCGACTACGTTCACACTCCATGTACGTAACCGGGTGCATTCATAAGTTTGTATATGGTTTTGAAAGAATTGTTGTATGGGAGCCCTCTTGAATATTTATAACATTCAGATTTTTTGTATTTGTTGTTATAGCAGCAACAGAAATACATCATCTGTGAAAATTTCATCTGTCTTATCACGGTTCATGAGATACAGCCTGGTGACAGACGGACGGACGGTCGGACAGCGGAGGCGTAGTAATAGGGTCCCGTTTGGCACCCTAATAACGACCAATCACTCGACCAGTCGCAATCGCATGAACAAGCAGTCGCAATAACAGACAGCTCGTGTCAAATATTTTACTGCTAAATACTACTACTAAATTATGTCATCTGGGAATTTCAAGAGCTTTTGAAAAATTTACCAAACGTCACATAAACAAGCAGTCGCAATAAGATCGTATCAAATAATCGTGTGTTGTGATTATTCATTTTTTTTAAAGCGTTTTACTATGCGAGAAGTCCCGGGTTCGATCCCAAGCTGGGGATGAAGAAGAAAAAAACCTAGTAGTAGTCTTGGATGTTTTATGTGTGTGACGTCGCTGTTTCTGGTTCCCACGACACAGGGTATCCTAGTGTGGGGCCAGAAGCAATGATGTGCCTATATATAAATGTTTATGTTATGTTAATTTCCTAGATGTCAATTACTTGACAACGCTACTATCGGTCGATATTACAATTGCGATTGATATGAGAAATACATAAAACTACTGAACGCGATTATTCCGCACGATCTGTCATCTAAAGCGATTGCAATTTTAATTTGAAAGAAATCGGGGTATCTCAAGAGATACAGAATCTATAATAAGTTACAGTTAAGTTTTGTTAAGTTGGCGTTCCTTTGAATGCAGAGACCAAAGCTGTCATTTTAATCACACAATATTTACAGACTTAAGTTATATTATTCAGGGATTTGTGATCAATTATAAATTATTGTAAAAATATAATTTTGACTGGTAAGGCGACACCAAGCTATCATAGCTATAATGAAATTCAATACCATACCTGCTATGGTATTGAATTTCATGATTTGGGTATTTAAATTCAAATTCAATTTTAAAGTTTACTTATGTCCATACCAGTCAAAGACCTATAAACGCACATATAAAACTTATTACCTAATTACCATTTCTGTTACTTTATGTATGTATGTGTCTTCGAAATTATTGTAGTCTTGATCTAAATGCTAATATTGCGTGATCCAAATAACAGTAAAATTGGAACGTCTTGTTCCGCATTTCGATTTGATACTATGTCAAATCAAATATAGGGGCCGGAAGATAGAAACGAGTTTCGGGTCAACATTCCGTGGCCATTTTTTTTAGGTCCGCTTCCCATTTCGTCATCTTTTCTGTGCCGATTCGACAATTTCCTATTATGACAAGGTGTATAATAATAACAGGTTTCCATTTCGACTTCCCATAATGACAAGCTCCCAAATTAATCACTTCGTATTTAGCTTTTCGTATTTAAGTCAAGGCCGAACACACACTTTTACGCAACAAACCTTCTCTTTCAGTAGGGTTGTCTAATTGGGAAGTGGTCGAATTTGAAAATGGTCAAATTGGGAAGCGGTCAAAATGGGAATTTGCCAATTGTAACCTTGTCATAATGGAGCTAAAGGGATATTTTATTTGGAATGTCAACGTTGATTCCTGATTAGTGCGCTGACTCGGCTTATGTCTATCGGGCGTCTAGGTACGTCATCATGAAACATTTTTGTTATTTGAATCGCGTTTATTTTGCCATCGCTGCGGCCACCGCCTTTATCACTTTAGCTAGTTAAATATTTTGTTTCCCTTAGGTAGATAATTTGTGTTAATTCTAAAATACTGTCATTGATATTAATTGTTACTTAGTTTTAGCTATTATTTATGGCGGTATGCACACCTGCTGCTCAGGTTAAGTGCAAGTTAAATGTGATATTGGCACTGTCATTTCCAGTTGACTTTGACAGTAAAAGAGTTGGCAATGTGCAAACGGCCTTTAGAATCATAATTGTAGGTGCTAGTTTAAAATGTTATTAAGTTATTATTTTTGTTATTTTTTTACTTCGTTTCGTTTTGATCTCATTGTACGTACCGAGTTTATAAGTTACATCGGCGAAATCGTTTATACGACCTAATGACGTGGTTTTAATTAATTGGCAGACATTTCATTGGTTACTTCCGAAGCTGGGCAGGTTTCCTGTAGCTTGTTAAGTTAACATGGTTACTTTACTTTAAACTTGTAGTAATATCTTTATATATTTTTAATAATTACCCCCCATACACATGCATCACATATCAATAATGTAATCAGACTTTACATTACGTTACATTCACAGCCTATTAAAAATGCTTACCTTCTTCAGATTTCATTGTACGAAATACTTTTTGCAAAATAATCAAGTTTACGACGCTGTATCAATATGACCCACCAGATTCAACGGGTCGCCCTATCAATGACCCAACATTGCCGTGCAATAATACAATAATTTTGTATATGTTTATAAATATGCCCATATTTCGTTGCGAGTAATATAACGAACAAGATCGTACATATGTTATGATAATTTATATAAATAAATAGAATAATATAAATAAAAATGCCTTCACCGCAATTAATGTCATCATCAGTAAAAAAAATACATAAATAATAAATAATACTCATATATTTTTGTGTTCATGTGAAAAAATGTAAGTAATTTTGTACCACATTTCCTTAAGAGTACCTCTAGCTAGCGTTGACGTTCACTTCAAATTCGCTATTTCTTATCAGACATATAACAATAATGAGGTTGTTCTCGCAGCATGGCCTTACCCGAAATGGATGGCGATTTTCCACCCTATTGCTTGGTGATAAAGTTAAAAATCTATGAAACTATATATGGGTTGGTATGCGGTAAAGGGTGAACGGGACAGCCATATTGAAATCTCCCGCAGGCGTGACAGCTCCAAACATTTGTTTTTTTGATAAAACATGGCTTTATACGGTATTTGACTGCAAGTCGAAATGGATACTTTTTAGGAACTGTCAGAAGGGTAATTTTGTTCACGAGTTCTATGAAACATAACAAAATTGAGTTGTACAACTGCTGGAAATATACGATTCTGATATTGCCAAACGTTTGAAAAAAAACCCCAGGTATTGAATGTTTATATGTGTGTGGTGTCGCTGTTTCTGGTTCCCCCGACACAGGGTATCCTAGTGTGGGGTCAGAAGGAATGTTTGTGCCTGTATATAAGCGATTGAAATTCTCAGATATCAGAATTTCAGGCCATAAGTATTGTAAACGTAACCAACGTTAATGTAAACTATTCCAACGTTGACGCCAAAGTTGGACTTGTTTGCAAGAACGCAACAACCATAATTTGACAGCGCGCTTTGTCGAAATTAAGAAATATACCATAGGGACTAGGGACAAATCACGCGGCAATGTCGATGGGAATGAGTGTTAGTAAACCGGCTACACTTATGTACTTCTCGCTCCCGCACGAAAAACCGGCAATGGCAAGTGGGCGTAACATGACAAGCGGCAGCGGCAGCATTAGTGAAGAAGTGAGCACTTTATATGCTCCTGCTCACTTCGGTGTAATATAAATATCTAATCGGCAAACCTCTGCCCCATGGCGCCACTGGTGTGAATTTTCGGGAACACCCTCATTACTAGAGATGGTATCCTTTTATCATCATCACTTTTTATAACTAAGTATACCTTAACCAATTATTTATTTACCGGTTACCTCCCTAGATGCTCATATCAGAACAAGCAGATACCAATACCAGAGGAGTCACAACTAATAAAATAAAAAAACTGATTTGATAATGGAACCTATGGCAACCAGACAAGAGCTAACGGATTTCAGTCTGTTAGTTATTTAGTTTTGACGCCTTCACAATTTTACTTAGTTCACGCAAACTCAAGTGGACCTAACTAAAATCAATGACTATAAATATTAGTTATTCATACAAGAACATGAATAATGAATTATGTGTTGGTGACTGGTTCTGTATTAATTGTATTATACATCTTAATATCATTTTAGTATTTGTGAGCAGAACTTTAGGCTAGGATATAACCCACTTATAATCCTTGCCATGTCTGATATACAGTTAAAATGTTAAGTTGCTTTTGCTCACAAATGCTACATTATCTCGAGTGCTGTAAATTACGTACGAACTAAGAAAAACTTTATCGCTATGCTCTTAAATTGCTATTCTATACTGTAAGCTGTATAAGGTACTTACTGGTTAATACTGAAAAAATAATAAAGTGATAAAAAATATTTCGCTTGTTTCAATTTTTAGGTTAATTTGGAGGGTCCTACAGGAGAACGGAGAAGTAAACAAAATGTCGTAATCATTTATTTGGGCATAAAATATAATATCAGGTTATACCTCGCGCCACGAATTAAGATCGCTGGGCGACGTTGGCGGGAATTACTGCGCATATGTACAGGTATTGAAAAGGCATTCAAGGCCACCATTCTTAGCTCGTGGCGCGACATATACAGGCGATAAATAAATAATTGTATTTATTAATCTCTATTTATCTGCCATATTTGGCGTGCAATATAATAACAAAATATGAAAATCAATATATTAAATAACAATTTTACAGTCCATTATCAATAGAAATAAATATGTAAACAATATTTGCAACACCTTGTCCCATACGGAGAATGTATAAAGATCACTCAATTCGGTACATGATTAAGTATTATTATAATTTCACACGTCTATTCGTGATATCTCTGCCATCCCGAACGGGAAATCTCGTGACGTGTGTGGGAGCAACAATCTTGGTAGTTTTAAGTGTATTTTGTCACACTTGTGTACTATCATACTACTCGACTATGAGATCTATATTTTTGTAATCTAGTCAACAACAGATACCTGACTCTGTTTGTTTCTCCCTGAATGTTCTCATTCTACTCTATTATTAGACCGCCAGTGGGCACTTCTTCTTTGGCAGGTGGTTCGGGCGAGTAGTCGTGCTCTTCGAATCTAAAATTATTGATTGGCAATTAATCAAACTTTGGCAGTTGCGCATCCGGACCCTTTAGAACAGGGACACGAGGGTTGCACTTTGTTAGGATCGAATAATGTATGAATGAATGCAGTAATGCATAAATGAATGCAGTATTAACAGAATGAATGCAATAATGAATGAAGGAATGCAGTTATGAATGAATTAACGCATTAATGAATGAATTAATGCAATTGATTGCAGTAATTAATGAAGGAATGCAGTTGTGAATGAATGAATGCAGTAATAATGAATGAATGCAGTAATTAATGAATGAATGCATGAATGAAAGTAGTAATGAATTATGAATGATTAAAATAATGATTGGATCATAATAATATGGATGGATGAATAAATAATATAATCATTATTGTATGAATGAATGAATGGATAACTAATTGCACATGAAATCACTGACGATCTCATCGTCGACTGGCGGACCTTACTGTTGTAGACCAAAGTAGAACCATACATGTATACCCAAGAAGCTCAGGGACGAAGTCACCATACGTCACATGACATGATACGACACGCCTGTGTTAGAAAGAGATGGCATGATTAACAGGTACATTCCAACACAGGCGATGACGAATCGTAAATTCGTCCTTGAGCTTCCTGGTGCTGTACCTGTATGTTTCTTCAAATCATAGTCAAATGACACACCAAAGTTTTTCTGAAGAATTAATGAATTTTTACAACATAAATAATTAAATATAAAATGAATGATTGATTGAACCAAGGTATTTCTCACTCACTTCTCAAGCGGCGGGCACAGATAGTGCCTGATGTTTCTCGGCAAGAACATGTCAGCCTGGCACTTGGCCACGTCGGTCGCGTACGACACGAAGTGATTGACGATCTCCTCGTCGACTGGTGGGCCTATGCCGGGCACTGCGCACACTACAACTATCTGTGAATAGGCAATTATAATCAAGACAAGTGGGTATTTAATTGATAGTAAACAGAGGTGACAGTTTGTCGATTCTGCAGGCTACAAACAAAACTAAAATAATCTAGGAAATTTTACATATCTATGGTTATTTTTGAAGTGTTATGGCGCCTCTACACAATGGGCCATGATGGACGATTAAAAGAGTGGCCATCATCGCCGCGATCATGGATTTCTCTCTTCTCAATGGCCCATCATGAGCTATTGGGTAGAGGAGCAGTCGTTATCTTCATTTTTATGTTTTATGCCTGCACTTCACTATCGGCGATGATCGTTAATCGTGTGATCGTTTACAATCGGCACGATTATCGTGAAAGCATACACAATCGTCCGTAGCAGTTTGTCAAACGGCAAACATTAAGATGGATGTGGAGTGTGTTGCTGCTGCAAGAATTTATTTAATAGCGGTACACAACCATTATGTCAATGAGGTTCAACGAAAATTTGTGTCTCTTCATTTGACCACCCACTAGCCATTTTAAGTACGTACTGAGTATTTTAAGTAGAATACACGCACGTGTGCAACGCGTCACTGACTGACGGCGAATGAATGATCGGCGATTGTGTGGGCACCTCAAAGCAACCCGGCGCGGCGATTCCCTTTGATGCGTGCCCGAAAAACCGACAATTACGGATCGAAGGAGATCGTCGAGTCAGTTAGGTCTGTGGCACAGTACAATTCGTGTTGCTGTTTATTTGCATCCAAGAAACGACGAATCCAGGCTCAGTCAGTGAATGGCTGCTAGACATTTTGTTGCTGTTGATGCTGTGGGTAGACCAGCATCCAGAAGGGTCGACGATATTGCCAATCTCGCGGAGAAAACCTGGATTCAGTTGGAAGTTGGCGCAAAATGAAGGAAGCTTAGTGGGCCCACGCCCTGAGCGGTTGCGGGTGCAGTTAGCCGCGCCCAATGAAACGTATGATTTTTTAGACTTCATTCGCACTGTGCCGCCCAACCTGGCAAGAGGCAAGCTAGCCTAACCGCAACCGCGTAATGCGTAGGCCCACATAAAGACCGAACTAAACTTTAACTCTATACTAGCAACTAGCATTCTATTGTAACTTTATGTTTACTTTAGCGAATATTTTTTGTCCGATCATACGTAACAAGCTTCAAAAACACTTCTATATAGTAATGTAGGATAATGAAACTACGCCATCTAGCGATCGTGCACGGTATCATTCAAGGTATCCCGTAGAGTTTGGGCGGCAACTCCAGGCTATGGCATTTTAATTTCAGTTGTTTTCTGATCAATGAAAATAACATAGAGCGCATTTCAGCTTTAAATTACCTTCGCCGTTAAGTTGACATCAATAAATCCAGTACTATTTGAAAAATGTTTTACCCAAAATATAGTGCCGATTTCCCGCCACAGCTCCACTTGATAACATAATTAGATATGCTATTATTATGGTATCCAATGGTATGGGACGGACGTATGGGTGATTAAATAGGCTGCGCCACTACTCGTGTCCTGCGATTAGGATAACCAGACACAAAATTGAAAAAGCCCGATTCCCATTGGAAAATCCTGAAATTTACTCCAACTTAAGCTTTGTAGGTAAAAAAACATAGTATTTTTTAGGTCTTGTTTATATTAATCAATTATAAATAATTACAATAACAAATAATAATCTTCCTATTATTTGGTATTGTAATAAACAGGATAAAAAAACTATCTATATTTTTTTGAAAATTTAAAAATCCTGAAACTTCCTAAATCTGGCCGGAATCCTGAGATGAACCTGTAAAGCCTGAGATCTCAGGCCAAAGTCTGAGATCCTGAAATGAGCCTGAAAAGCCTGAGATCTCTCTAGATATGGTAACCCTACCTGCGATGGAAGACTGGAGTGGTGGAGGCGCCTTCAGTTACTACTACAGGACAGGAACTCTATTTGGTTATCCAGGTGATCTCTATCTATTAGGTTATTGATTACCCTTACCTTGAATTTGCTTCAGCTCTATCGTAGGGATTGACATCCATGTAAGGCTCAGACAACTCTTATGCCTAGCAGTGGACAGTCTGATGCGGAGGATACTCACATCCGGTATAGGAGCCTCTTCGGCCTCAACCTCCTCGACCTCCGGGCAGATGGTCTCGATGTTGTCGTCTAGAAACTGCTCCAGCAGCTGCTTTATCATCTCCACCTCTTCGGGCTTGGCCTGAGGAACGAATGCAAACAAGCATTGACCCGGCGCACATGGACCACAAAACGTCGGCGCGAGTGGTCGGTCAGGGATCGGATTTGTGGCGCCACAAGAAGCTAGCAGCGGCGATTTGCAGCGCGTGCCGGCTACCGGTGTTTACCGTGTGCGGCGAGTCCATATAGTTTTTTTTGCGTCATTTTGTGGTCTGTTTGCGCCGAGGTGTATCAGGTTGTACACTGTGATAACATCGTGCATGCAACAGCTGAGCTCTTGTGGAATTAAAATAGAATCCGGTTACAACAAAACTCAAGGGTTCGGCGATATTTGGTCGTAGGTACTAACCGCTTGACGCACAAACCGATCGGATAATTTAGGCTTGTACCTGTAATGTACTATCGAACCATCTGAATCATGACCCACCATAAGCTTATTTTGCTAAACCCCTTAAATAGAAGTAGGTCGAAAATCGCTTGAAGGTTTATTTCCTTGGTAACGAACTTGTTATCATTTGATTAGACACTGACATTTAGATAGATCTTACAAGTTTGAAAGTTTCAAACGAATTATCACATGATTCAGTTGGTTCGATTGTACCTATTACATATTAATGTTACAGTAATGTTACTTACTGTTCTTATCATGAAATGCTGATTAACCGATCACGCTTTTGGCCAAACCGAAAAATACTCGGCTGCCGGATATCCGCACCATTTTAATACTTGGTTGCCAAATATCGGCACCATTTAAATCGCGTGTATTTTGTTATTTCTTCTTAAAATAGTTTTCAAGCGATTTTATAAAAAAAAATGGCCTAATAGTGGCCGAACATTCGTTCCATAGTGATAACTTAGATTCGTATCGCGTACCTTCTTCTTCTTGAGGTCAGGATCTGGCAGTATGGCGATCTGCTCGTTCACATATGCCATGATGTCCTTCTCGACACTTTGCACAATGAACTCTCCACTGGTAGTGGACATCTGGCGCCCAGCAACCATCCCTGTGGACAAAGCAGTGAGGTAGAACACGGTCTAGTCCTGTCAAATCCACCCTTCGTCCAGTTGCCACTAATATCCCTAACTGTAATAATATACATACTGACAAGTTACCATGTTGTCCACTTCCCGATTCCCTCACTTCCCAATTAGACCACTTCCAAATTTGAACCGTGAACCACGAGTGTTAGAGGCACGTCATCGCAATGTGACGCTCAGTCCACATCACACATTTCTCGGAGATCAGCAGCCATACTTCCGGTCTGATGGAATAAAGTTTCTAAGAAAAAGCGCAAATTGACATGCTTTGCTTGCGTTCAATCAAAGCACGCCAATAAGTATACGCCTTTAGTAACTTAGTCCACCGTTGTTAGTTGCAACTGGATTGTGAAGTAGTGTGGATTAGAATGGTACAGAGGACAGGAACTGCGGTAGACAATGACCGCTCAGTGACCATGACGCAAAGACGACGGTCAACTTTAGTTTTCTTTTTTTTCCCCCTTTTTTTTTAGCCTATTCTGTGTCCCACTGCTGGGCAAAGGCCTCCCTTGATCGTACCCACAAATTCCTATCGGCCGTCATGCCGACCCAATCTGACTGGAACCTATCCAGGTCGCCCCTCCATCACCTTCTGGGCCTTCCCCCACGCCGGTGTCCGTCTGTAGGCACCCAGTCAGTGACTATCTTCGCCTATCTGTCTGGGTGCATTCGATTCACCCAGTCGTCTTTTATCTGCCGTTGTTGTAATCCCTTTCTCTTTGGTATATAACTAATCTATGTGATTAGCAATAACCTTAATTTCTACCATATATTACGCCAAATATAGCATTCCTAAAGTTGACCGTCGCCGTCGCGTCATTTTCACTGATAGGTCGTTGTGCTAGCAGAATTGGGCCCCCCCAGGTATAGTGGTCCAATCCAGACTATGTCACAATCCATTTGCAACTAATACCCCTAACATAGTAACTTGTCCACCGTTGTTAGTTGCAACTGGATTGTGACGTAGTTTGGATTTGACAGGACTGGACCGCTATATCTGTGTAGTTGTATCAAGCAAGGGTCGGTGAACGACACGGACCCGTCACGATCGGATCGGTGACGCTGAACGCGTATACACATCTAGTACATACAGTGATACAATCAGAATAGGATATAAAACAATGATGTTAGACGCGGTGTTCCCAGGGTCCTCGAATATTTTCTTCAAAATGGTTCAACGGTTTAGGCAATAAAACTAAAAGGCCGATAACCGGTGACTACAGGCACGCACGGTGGTGTTATTCTGTGAATTTTCGGTACATCAAAGGTCACTAATGTCACTTTGGTTAAGGCTTTAGAGGCTCTTAACGTTTGCTTTTGTTATAATTATAATTAAAATATTTTTTGATGACTTTTTTTGATGCACATTCCGATAATAATTATATGTAGCTGTCACCGTAAGATAGTCAAAACCGTTAGTTGATCAACTATCGACAGATAGTAAACCAGACCGACAGGGCTTAGAATTTACGTTTGTTTTGTTCTTACCTGTCAACCTAACACGAAGACTATTTGGGGGCTTCGCTGCGCTCGCCCCTCTAGTCTTCACCTAGCTACCGCAGTGTTTGCCCTAGTATTTCGTGTGCAATTCAAATTTAAACCAGTTAACTATTTAACGGTTTAAACCGTTGGTTTATCAACTACCGCGTCATATAGTAAGCAGTACGCTACAGTTTACTATCTGTCGATAGTTGACCAACTAACAAAAAAAACTGTGAGTTTATCAACTAACGGTTTCGACAATCTTACGGTGACATATCTACTGAGCAATATATCGCAGCTGCCCGTTATCGCTTCGACGTCCATCTTCAACAGACGTTAGTAAGTACGGTCGCCTGCTTCTTAAAGCATAAAGGCATGTGCTGCCATCTATGAAGCGTAAACGAACTGTTTACGGAATGTCTACGAGCCGGGCGGGGCGGCGGCGGCGGCGGTGGCTGTAATAACTGGTAGCATATTTCAACCACTCTCTCACAGCTGGTGATAGTCCATGTAATGATGCGCGTTTAGCATTTATGTATTGATAAGGCGGGGGCGATCATGGGTTCAAATCCCGCACGTAAGAATACAACTAGTAGTTATTATCTTTAAATGCTTTTTAACATTCTTGACATCAGTAGTAATGGAAGTAAGAACCCACAAGTTAGTAGCCTACCAGTAGCAGTAACTACCTATTCTACACAGAAGTTGAAATAGCGAACACAAGCTGGCGTGCTGCTCAAACACGCACATAAACAACACTGCCACACACCACAACACGTCCACGCAACTATTACCCAGGACGTTGTAGTTATAAGCTGGTTAGAGGAAGTGAAGCATATTTGGAATACTGCTGGCAATTCGGAATAGCAAGTTATTACAGATACCAGTAGCGCCATCTCCATTGTATGGATGTAAACTCTTAGCAGACATTGGCAGTTTACGATTAGGTTTTGACAGGGAGCCACCATTGTTCTAATATGGCGTCCAGATACCGACAAGTGCAAGCAGCGATATAAGAAAAAATAAGGTATGACATTGAACCTGTTTTTATTGGTGTAATCCTGTGTATTATTTTGTCACTGTTTAGCAGTGTTATCAGATAACAATTAAATTGCGCAAATTAGGTGTGATTTTAATGATAGGCGTGTTTAGTAAACCACAAATTGAGGTTATGTCGAATCACGCCGTGTTGCTAATTTGGAATACTTGGGGTGATGGTAATTTGGAATTCGGTATTCCAATTAATGTTCACCATTACTATTCCAAATTAATTTTTTACATCATCCGAGCTGAGCATGACGAAGAACTCCACTCATTATGCTTGACAAATTTTATTATCGGCCAAGTGTGAACTGATTCCCAAAAAAAAAACATATTTTGTTTATTTTTCACTTTATCGAAAAAATAAAAAAAAATACATAGAATTTCTATGATCTATAAAATAAAAATATCAAAATCGCAAAAAATTAAATAAAAAAAAAACAAAAAAATTGTGTTTTTTTTCAATTTGTGCAAAAGTGCAAGAACCTGGAAAACCTTGAAAAACAAAAGACTAAACAAGAATTGGAAAACAGAAAAGATAAAGGAAAGGGCAAAAAGAGCAAGAACCTGGAAAAACTGGAAAGACAAAAGATTAAACAAGAATTTGAAAACAGAAAAGATAAAGGAAAGGGCAAAAAGGGCAAGAACATAAAAAAGAAGCACATGAAACCTTTGAAAACAGAACAAACAAAGGAAAAGAAAACCAAAAAACGAAATAAAGAAGATAAAGGCAGATAATTTGAAAAAAGTAAAAGGAAAAAAGAGCAGGAAACAGGCACTCGCTGAAATAAATAATGATGACTCTGACAGCCTATCTTCAATTTCATATAATAGTCGCAACTCGGATACGTCTGGAGAAATCGAAGATTCTTTTGGTGTAAAACCTATGTGTAGTGTGATGCAGAGTGTTTTTTCTGCAATGGTAAGTATAGCGAGGACAAGAGGGGGGAAACATGGGTGCAGTGTTTCATGTGTGACCTTTGGGTGCACTGTGAATTTGCTGGCTACGACACCGGCTCATACGTTTGTGATTATTGCAAATAAGTAATAAAAAAACAAGTGAACTGATTAAACTAATGTTTAGAATTATAATAAGAGAAGTTTAAAATAAAAGATTTGGTTTTGATGATTATTTCGGACTCCTCATTTTGCATAAGGTATCGTACAAATAAAATATAATTTTATATTAGTGAAGACAATTTGGAATATTCCGAATTTTAGAATGGTGAAGGTAAATGGGAATACCCAGTTCGTATAGTGCAGGTAATTTGGAATACCCAACAATAAGCAGGCAATGATTTGAGTTCATTTGTTTACATCATAAGATTTAGTTTTCAATAACTTATATTTTCTTCTAAGATAGTTTATTATCATGCCTCACATTTTTTAGCTAAGCATGGTGAATACAATTTGGAATACCACTATACCAAAATACCTGCACCACATCTCTAGACAAGGTTTCAGCTATTTTGTGTTCTGCTTGAAATTTTACCTACTGATGATGTTCAATTGTTTTTGATATTTTCAAGACCGATAAACAGGTCGTTTTTCTACCATATTAATGTTTTATCACGATTTTAGCCGTCATACAAAAGTTAGTAGAGCCAAAAAACAAAGTGGTATTCCAAATATGCTTCACTTCCTCTACTAGATGCCATCACCTGCCAGAATACTTTTAGGCGCAGGCGACCGTACATGAACGAACAGTCACGATTGTGTTGAGAGCTACCCATGATCGCGGCGAAAATGGCCAATTTTTCAATCGCACATCATGTGACCTGTGTAGTGGAGCAATATCATACAGACCACGGTCACCGAGTCCGCACACTCTAACTGCAGCGACGTAACTTACGCCGTGTCGGCCGCTCCGGAAATAATCAAGAGCGCAGGTGTCTATCTATAATTTCCTATGGAATTAGATATTGAGTTTAGATGTTTGTACCCTAGTCATGGTTGTTTATCTATCTAAGTATAATATTTATCTATATAAGTATGTGTATCGTTGTCTAGTACCCAAGATACAGGGAATCCTAGTTTGGGGCTAGATAAATGTGTGTAAATAGTGTCCAAGGTATTATTATTATTATTATTATATTTTTATGAATTTTTCATTTCACTCTTGTAATAAAGAGGTTCTGGTACACGGGCTTACGCCAAGTGCTTATCTACTAAAGATCACGGTCCTTGCCCATGAATTTCCGTACAATTCTACATGTATTTAGTATTGTTGCTTTTTGAAGAAGTATGTGTGTGGATCTGGGTATATTTAGTGTTTTGAGACTAGTGTGTAATGTGTATGGGATGACTCCTGTGGATGAGATGACTATTGACTATAGATGACTATTATTATTATTATTATTATTATTATTATTATTAGATTCAGATCATTATTAGTGTTTCCTTACCCAGATCATAGTTAACGGCGTTGAACCTATCGACAATATACTCGATGTCCTGGAACGTCTGCTTCAGGTCTTGCAGGCGGTCCTCGCGCGCCTTGTAAGCCTGCGGGGGGTGGGAAGGGGGGGAGGTGGTGAGGGAGGGGATGCTGCTAAGGAGGGTGGTATGGGACTTGATGCAAATCTGACCACTAAGAAATTCATTCGCTTTTGAATAATTGTCCAATCCGAACTTTGCGTAGCAAGCAAACTTGCAATGAAAGTCAGCTAGTGTCAAATAATCATGTTTTGATAAATTTTTCAAAAGCTTTTTAATTCCTAGATAACAGAATTATACATGATAGATAAGGCTTACGGATCGTTTCAAATTGATATTTTTAAGTGTGCTCGCTTACTTCAAATTGATTTTTGAACAATCAGAGCGTGATTGTCTTAGGAACTGTCATCCCCTTAACGACTGCAATAAAAGTCATTTTCCCGTTACCTATAGGTTTCGAATTTTATTAACATGACATTAGGTTCAAAATCACGATGCCTCAAAATGGGGTTGGGTTGGTGGGAGGTTAAAGCTCATCATTGGTGTTACTCGCGATGCCTCAAAATGGGGTTGGGTTGGTGGGAGGTTAAAGCGCATCATTGGTGTTACTCGCGATGCCTCAAAATGGGGTTGGGTTGGTGGGAGGAAATCAAAATCAAAATCAAAAATCATTTATTTCCATAGGATGTTGTTACATCACTTAGATCCGTCATTACATTTTTTTGGGTGAGTTCACTAACCCAATGGCGGAATTAACGCTCATCATTGGTGTTACTCGCGATGCCTCAAAATGGGGTTGGGTTGGTGGGAGGTTACAGCTCATCATTGGTGTTACGTCAATTTTAAAACTAATTTTATACCTATGACTGTAAATCCAGTTTTTGCTTGGCAAACATACTGGATTTGCCTGACTCAATTACTGAATAGCGAAATGAGCGCGACTAGAAATACTGGCTTCGTCTGACAAAATTATTGAATTGCTCGATTAGAAATCTAGAAACAGCAACTTGAAAACCTTAATTCCAGTATCATAAAACACAAAATTATTGAATTGCTCGATTAGAAATCTAGAAACAGCAACTTGAAAACCTTAATTCCAGTATCATAAAACACAAAATTATTGAATTGCTCGATTAGAAATCTAGAAACAGCAACTTGAAAACCTTAATTCCAGTATCATAAAACACAAAAGCGTTGAGTTTTGTTAATGTTACATTTTCAACATAACACGAAGGATAAAGGGGGCTTCGCTTCGCTCACCGCCTTTCCTTCATCTACCCTGACCCACCACTTCGCCAAGACAGTCTTTATTTAGCCAATAAGCGGTGGCTAAACCATTCAGTAATTTAGTCACGCAATTAGGTAATTTTGTCGCGCTATTTAGTATTTATTTCGCTCATTTCATTAAATTCCGCTGTTCATGGCCATTATTTCCCATTTGAAAGGGCTTTGTCAAGAGATACAGAATCGAAATACAAAGGACAAAAATTGTTGATTTAAAGCTATGACCGTATTTGGTTAGTTTTCACGGCTTCAGAATTCAGAGTTTTTTCTATGGGCATGTCCACCATTACTCGTACGCTACTCCTAAGCGGTGGCACAAACGTAAGTCAAACAATGCAAAAAAAAAACAATACAATTAGGTAGTTTAAAAAACCAAAAAACACGCCTGTATTTGTCACGTTAAAACAAATCAAACGAGTTCATACTCGAAGGGTTTACTAGTAGCCGTTAAATAGTTCCACTATCCACCTTCAGGACCCATTGTCAGATGCCCATGTCAGCACTAACCCATCAACTGCTCACCGAGACGACTCTAAAGAGCCCAAACTCGGTAGGATTGCGTTATTTTATTACAGAGTTCCTGTGACCACCATCCGGCTCCATCATCGATCAGCTCGCTCGATGGTATCATAATATTGCATTTATTTTATAATCCCAAATTTTAGCTCAATCGGAAACCGAGAAGTGGGTCGAATTTAACTTGCAAGATTTGTTTACATAGTTACTTACGTCCTTAGTTGCAGGTGAACTTAAGAAAAGCGTTTTAAAAATACGCGATATTATACCTAATATGGTGGAGATAAACCTATCTGGGGCGCGAGTATATCAGTCACTAGGGCTCCATATCTGGAGCCTATCCTATATATCCTATCGGTCTATCGAATCAGTCATGATTGCTTTCAGTCAGTCTCCGAACAAAATAGCCGCCGCCGACAAGCATAACACGGCATTTTAAGCCCTTAGGTGCAAACGATGCACGATTCGTGTTTCATAAATTCGTAAAGTACTAACATCTGCAACGTACTGCTGCAATGTGACTATCTCTCCTTCTTCCTTTATCTCTTCATCACCACCTGACTTTCCGTGACGATGATCTTCCTCTTCTACCTCGTCTTCTGGACGCCCCCCTGTGTTTGATAGAAGATTTGACAGAGCTTTTACAAGAGATGATAATAGTCCCTTTTCCATACGAGGTGGTAGCGGCACTTCGTCCGTTTTCAGCCAGTTATTCAATACTCCATTTTGCGTGACCGGGGGTTAGCTTATCGCCGTAGATGTGCTATAGTTACATCATCGAGTTACGTCGAAGAAGTTTGTGCTGCGACAAAGAACCAAGGGTAGACTTGTATGAACTCTGTGCGCACTTTTACCAACATTGTTAAACTATGTATAATGAAACTCGTATCGTAAGAAAGCTTGTTCGTCACATATTATAGCAGCTAAGTTCAAACCCTGAGCAAACATGTTTTGGTAGGTTTAAAAAATGACATAAATGTTAAATTGTACCAAAACACCATTTTTGCACTGAATTTGAACTATGCTGCCATAATGTGAAAAGAAGAACACCACCAGTTTCATTACTTTTGGACGATGTTGGAAAAATGGGCCCAAAATGACCCATGCTACTTTATCTTTTTTGGGGCCATTAGGCCATATGGCCATCTGCGATGAATTGAAGAACCGACATTGACAAGTTGCCAGCCCATAGCCTGACAGACGCACTTAAACAAGCCCTCGTACGGCCCATAGCCTGACAGACTCACTTAAACGAGAAGCACTCGTTCGGATTGTCATTATCGCCTTTGTACAATCTTTATCTTAAGTTGTCTACAGGATGTAACAGAAAGGTGAGGTCATAGTTTAAGGGACATCATTCTGAACAACTTTCACTATGAAACCGATTTGATCACAGCAACTTTATTTGTCACTCTACCATACACATTCGGATTGCCAAATTGTATGGAAAGTTGTTCGAATGATTTCCTTTAAACCCCTTAAATATGACTACAACTTTCGGATACATCATATATCTGTCTGTTATGTGTAAAATAATAAGGACATTTTTAATGTTCAAATTATCAAAGCAGCTCGCTAGATGGCGTTTAGAATCTATGGTTTTATAAAACATATTTGTATTGTATTTTGAATTTGTCCCATAGACACATTGATAATTTCTGACTGCGCAGAGTTGAACCTCAAACCTCGCGCCTTCTAGCGAGCTATTCGGAAGCGTTGGATTCTTAGAAAACTCCTAATTTAACAACAGATCGGCTAACCGTATAACTGGATTGGGATCTCAACATCTTCTTCATCATACACGTGAATCACCACTCCGCTCTCCGCTTCCTTCGACTTATCTTCTGAGTCTCTCTTCCCTTCTACAGCTGCACACAAAAGCAATAAGCCTTCTGCACACGGAACCACTCGAGTTTGCTACCCGTATCTTATGCGAGTCGCCGCCATACAATATCGATGGCTCGACGACGCGTTTGACGTCACTGTTTCCGCGTCGGATACGCGCATCAAACTCGAGTCGCGTCCTGTGTGTGGAAGGACTTATTGAATTTCTGTTTGTCAAAGTCAAAAATTCTTTGTTACTGTAAATGAATCAATCAAAATCGAAATTCATTCGTTCCTGTAGATATTTACATATACTTAGGTAATGTAATTTTTTGCCTCTTCTCTACATCGGACCACTGTGGGAGAAGCAGATCAAAGATTTCCCACAGATTGATTTTTAGATATATTTTAAAAATTGGTTGTGTTTAACTTGTACAAACATTACAATATTAATTGTTATAAATAATTACAAAATTATTAAAACTCGAGAGTCGAGTTTCATAATAATATCACTCAAGAGATTTAATGCCTAATTATGTACAGCTACATACACTAGTTTATCTACACGCATATCATAAGCTCTCTTTGATGTGTTCAGGAACCGCATGTTTGACCGGCATTGTGGCTCTGCAGTTGCTTAGCTTGTTCAGTAGTACCAACTTCGCGCAGGCGGGCGTCGGCGTTCGAAATTTGAATGTCAGTACCAACTTCGCAGACAAACTAGGGGCGGCATGCAGGCGGGCGTCGGCGTTCGAAATTTGAATGTCATAATATGTCGAAAAACTACACATTATGGTCATAATGTGTAATTTTTCAGATAAGAAATGAGTTTTTACCAAGTAGTTTAACATTATGCTGATCGTAACGTGCGGTTTTTGTACGCAGTAAAGAGGGTTTATGATACGTGTGTAGATAAAAATTATCAAGGATTAATTACAATGCGTTAAGTTAGATTAACACCATGCTCTCTTGTCATTTATAGAATCTTGAAAATTTTAATATCACTTTTTAATTTTTGGGAAATTTGCGAGGTTCTTGCGTACAAATAATATATATATATATATAGTAGCCCATTAATGTCCCAACCGAGGGGCACAGGCCTTTACCCGGATACGAGTAAGATCAAGCCATACTCCACCACGCTGGCTCACTACGGGTTGATGGAGGGGTTTAACGTGTCATCCGAAACACTGAACGTCCGAGTAATGTACTCTTAAGGTAGATTAAGTATCTTATTGGTACATGGTCAGGAATCGAACCCGCATCTCCTGTATGAGAAGCAAGCGTGAAACCCGTTAGACCTCGGAGCTCTGTACAAATAATAGTTTTTAGAAAATATATTGATAAGCTACAGTTAGAATGTCAATTTCTTTAAAAAGTTATCTTAACGAGTCTGTGCTTTATAAATTATAAATTGCTCGAATAGCTGTTTCCCCCACAACAATGAATGCATGCATAGTAACAAAACAGAATTCCCTGTGCCGGGGTCGGGGTATACTAACTAAACTAATACGCAGCGCAGATCATTTACTATATTTCTGTGTGTACTTTTTTTGTCTGTAAATGTAGCCCATTAATGTCCCCAACGTGGGGCACAGGCCTTAACCCGTATGCGAGTAATATTGAGCCATTCTCCACCACGCTGGCTCAGTGCGGCATGATGGAGAGGTTTTACGACTACTACTACCAAGTAGAGATAGTAGCCGGATCCGAGACACGTTACGGAGCGTCCGAAAATGTAAGTACTTAAAATAGATTAATTATCTCATTGGTAGATAGTGGGCACCGGATTCGAAGCCGCATCTCCTGCGTGACAAGCAAGCGTGAAACCCACTAGACTACGGAGTTTATTTATCTATACGCAGCCAAATGCATAGACCGTCCATTTCATATAAAGTTCCGATTTAATGTCATAAGACGCTGCCAGTACCCGAGCTAGAGACTAGAGCGATCCGCACACGCGTCTATGCGACTCGAGTCTTATACGCAAGCGAACTCGGATGTCGCCGCGTCGTGCGCATGCGCATCAAACTCGAGTCGCACGAGTGTCATGTCATCTCCTAGACCCATGTGCGGATGGCTTACATCATGGAGGCTTTGATTGTGTATTGCACTTCAGAATTCCACTCAGAATAAGATTTAACTATATTTAAAAAGTACCTACCTAAAGTGCTTTTCTCCTTTTCTGAGAGGCCACTCATCTGATGGAGTATTTCCTGAAAAATGCAAAATAACTAGTATATCACTATGAATTAAAAGTTAAAAACACTCAACACATTAATGAAACTTACGGCTAAAATAATGCAAAAAAAAAACTGCATCGTAAATGCCTAATAGTTTCTGAGAAGCCCTCAAGCGTCAACCATTCTGGCTCCTACAGCGCCCCCTAGTGGTCTACAACCTTAAAACATATCTCAGAACTTGCTCTGAAATTATATCAGTTTAATGCAAAAAACGGCATCGAAATCGGTCCAGTAGTTTTCCAGGAAAATGGTAACAGACATACATATGACATACACACAAATGACCTCCTTTGCGTTCCCTCCGTAGTGGGTAAACATGCATAGCATAGGTATCATTTTGGAACTTTTAAACATGATGGAATAGAAACAAAATAATAACAACTAACATCAACCTCCACATCACGGTCAGCTCTATCTGAAATATAGAAATTAAATTTGAAATAGTTAAAATTATCTTGTTAAAGACAAGCTCAAGTCATCGATGCTACTAAAAAAGCCGAAATACTACATAAATACAAACATTCTATCTAGATCTAAATGAATAAAAAGACAACCCAAATTATTGTATAGGTACTGTACCCACTGCCAGCAGACGTGGCACTAGTTTTAATACTATAATGATGTCCCTCAAAAACACTAGTATAATGCGCGACATATAAGTTGGCCATAATGGCGGCATGCGCAGGTAAAAATGACTGTTTTAGATACATTTTACCCTGCGCAGACGCTGCCATTGTGGCTCAACTTATACGCCGGGTACTGTGCCAGTTTTCAATCCAAAAATCGCTGAGATTTAGAAAAAAGCACGCCAAGAGGTATTTTTTGTTGTTCTTACATGTTCGCAAAACCCCTTTACCCTTCACCTAAGAAGCTAAGCTACCGCAGTGTTTTCCACTACATCCAAAATACTGATTGGCACAGCAAATATCAGGGAAAACACTGCGGTAGCTTTGGTAAAGGGTAAAGGGGGTGAGCGTAGCGAAGCCCCCTTTATTCTTTGTGTTAGGTTGAACATGTAAGAACAACAAAAATACTTAAAATTTCGTACTTTCGGGATTTCATACTTTCGGGCAAAAAGACATTCGGCGTTTTAATTTTCGGGATTCCGTACATTCGGGATTTCGAACTTTCGGTCAATCATTCGGTATTTTGATTTTCGGTATTCCGAACATAGTTCTCATGAACTTAGGTCTTTTGTCTTTAGGTATTATGCTACGTAGCCAAAATTAAATCGCGATTAATTTCAATGTTTTGTTTTCAAAGTCTAGAAACTGTATCCATTTGTATATTGTTATTATTAGAAACAAGCGTATTAACCCTTTCGCTCCCTCATTATAGCCTCTCTCTCCAGCTGCCCTTCTCTCTCCACCGAAGACGAACGAGACACCTTGCCCAGGGTAGGCTGGTTCGTCTTGAGACTTAGCCGCGTCGACGCGAGCATGTAGTCATCGATCAAGATTATCTTCTGCACAGCATCGTCCTCGAAAGTTTCCGACATATCCTGGGGCCCAAAACTCTTATGAAACACGAATGCATCGATTGCTCCGAAGGGCGCGAAATGCCGTATATGGCAATCAGTCTCCAAACAAAGTAGGTGCCGTCGGCAAACTATATAGTTTCATAAGAGAATCGGGCTCCTGTTCGTGAAGGAATTAGTGACACATTTTGGCGCCGTTTCCCGTTTGGAGTGGCGTGGGGGAAGCTGTCACCATGTTTCGCTAGCAATTCAAAAGTAATTCTTGAGTGACAGGGAGTTGGCTCATACTAACTTTCACACACATAAACATAACATACCATAAACACTTACATACAGGCACATACATTGCTTCTGGCCCCACACTAGGATACACTGTGTCGTGGGAACCAGGAACAGCTACGTCACACACATATCAAAATCCAAGACCTGCGTTTTTTTTTCTAAATCCCAATACTCAATACTCAATACTCAATCGTTTATTGCACTCCATAGGTTTACAAAGATGGTAGAACAGATTTAACAAAGTACCAAATATGGACCCTGACACGGGCATGGCAATGTAGTGTCCTCTTGGAGGACGCTTGAAACTTACATAATGACTTACTTCTAAGTTAAATTTATATAATACTAAAGAATTTAAATATTTATTTAGGTAGGTACATATTACTTTTATATGGTACATATTACTTTTATATTTATATTTAAACATATTTATTTCTCTATTATCTTAAGTCATCATCATTTTCGTATATATTATATTATTATCTATTTCAGTATATATTTAGTTATATTTTTTTTTTTTTTTTTTTTTTTTTTTTTAAAAAACCCCTATCACTTAGTGCGGCCTTCTTCTTTAGTTATATATTAAATATCTTTTAAGTTTATCTTCTAGTGAAGTTTTTGTAAATTTGGTATATAGGTATAGTAGGATTTAGGTAGGTATAGTAAATATATCTTCTAAATATTCATTTAAGGTATAGTAACATTTTGATATCAATAATTGTTTTAAAAGTTTCGTAAATGTATTGTTGCTTGTTTCTGTTTTAATATATTCGGGTAATTTATTGTATATTTTGATTGACATTATTAATGGGCTAGATGAATGGAGTTTCAGGCGGGAGGCGGGCAGTATTAGATTATTTTTACGGGTGGGTCTTAGAGAGTAGTTAGTAGGTATATTTTCTCGTTTTGTATAGAAATCGGGATATGTTCGCACAAACTTACAAGTTTCAAAAATGTAAATGCTTGTTAGTGTGAGGAGCTCAAGCTTTATAAAGTGAGGTCTACAACTATCGGTTGACTCTATATTTACCAAAATTCGGATTAGACGTTTTTGCAGAGTAAAGATAGAAGGAGCATTTGTACTGTTTCCCCAAAGGATTATGCCATAGTTTAACCATGCATGCCCGTAGGCATAGTATACAGTAATTGCAGTTTTTAGATCTGTAGTAGTTTTTATTACTCGTAATGCATAGGCGAATTTTGAAAGTTTAGCTCTAATCTTTGTTATATGAATTTTCCAGTCTATATGTGTATCTATTGTTAGGCCTAGTAGGTTAAAATTATTTACAGTTTCAAGTTCAATATTATTATATGTCAGGTTAATATTGATAGGAGATTTCTGGTATGGGTGGAACAACATTAATTTTGTTTTTTTATAGTTAATTTCGAGGTTGTGATCACTAAGCCAATTTACAGTTTTATTTAGAATGGGGAATAGCTTTCCATTCAGATCAATTTCATTGTAGCATGACGTAAGTAGGGAAATGTCGTCGGCAAATAAGACGCATTTCTTTTTATCTATGATCTTTGGTAGGTCGTTGATGTAGATTAGGAATAGGAGGCATCCTATTACACTACCTTGGGGAATGGATGCGTGTATACTAGTGTTCTTTGAGCGAATATTCTGAATTTCGCTTGTCTGGTGGTTAAAAAATTCTATTTCAACCAACTGTTCTCTATTGTGTAAGTAAGATGTGAACCATTTATGAGCAATTCCGCGGATTCCTACACCATATAATTTATCTAGCAATATTTTGTATTGCACTTTATCGTAAGCTTTAGTCATGTCTAGCAAGATTCCGACAGCATACTGTTTATTATCTAAGATGTTAACTATTTCCTGTATATATTTAAAAACTGCTAAGGTAGTGGAATGCTTTTTTCGAAAGCCGTTTTGGCAATCGTCTAAAATTTTATATTTCTCACAGAAAGTATATACACGGTCATACATAACTTTTTCGAATATTTTAGAGGCTGACGGTAATAACGCGATCGGGCGGTAATTATTTATATCGAGTTTACTATTTTTCTTGTGAATAGGTTTTACTACGGCCTTTTTTAGTAAATCTGGAAAAACACCTTCAGTTAGCGATTGATTTATTAATAGGAAAAGTGGCAGAGTTAACTGCTCCGCACATTGTCTAAGAATAATCGGTGGTATTTCATCAAAGCCATGACTCATATTTGTCTTTTGATTTTTTAATAATTTAAATATTTCTCTACGCGTTACTGGACGTAGAAACATTGTATTTTCAGTGGGTGAGAGGACTGGCCGACCGCGCAAAGTGGCGCTGCTATTTGAATTTTGGGTGCTTACCTTACCTTGAGATGTAAAGAAAGTATTAAAACAGTTAGATATTTCTCTTGGTTTAATGATTAAGTTGTTATTTACTAGTAGTTTAATATTGTTTTTTTCCTTTTTTGGTTGGTTATTAATTTTTTCCTTTACAATATTCCACATAGTTTTTACTACATTGTTAGATTTTTTCATTTTATTTATATAGTTAATTTTTTTAGATATCGTAATGACTTTTTTTAATGTTTTTTTGTATTTTTTGTAGTAGTCTGTAAGAATTTTGTTATTGAATTTTAATGTAAGTATTTTTAGCAGTCTTTTATTTTTACAGGCGGTTTTTATACCAACTGTTAACCAGTATTTTTTTAATTTTGTCCTTAACTTAATTTTATTTTTTGGTATAGATTTATTTAGTATATCTGTAATAGTGTAGTGGAATATTTCATAGTTTTCGTTTACGGTTTTGTTTTCTGTTATTATAGCATGCCAGTTAATGTTATTTAATTCAGATTTGAAAAGATTTATGTTGCTGTTATTAAATATTCTTTTATTTGTAAACCATGCGATTCGTTCCGTGGTATGGGACAGATTGGTATGTAGGATTGTCGCAAGATGATATGTAAATCCAAAGTCTTTTACCGCCGTGTATATATTTTTTCCAGTGAAATTTGTAAATATTAAGTCTAAGCATGTCGATGAGGTTGGTGTAATGTGAGTTGGTTCTTTTATATGTTGAGAGAAGTTATGTTCTGACATTTTATCTAGAAATTGATTAGTTTTAGTAGTTTTAAGTAGAATATTTATATTTAAATCACCCCCTATAATGACTTTGTATTTCGAATATTTTATGCTAGTGAACTTTAATATTTTGTCTAATTGTTCATTAAATATGTCCTCCCGTCTTCCATTCCAGTACATAGTGATCAATAGGACATTTTCTTTAGGTAGTAGGGTTGCGCACGCTTCCAATACATATTCTATGGATAACTCGGCAATTTCCTGTATCTCCTCGTACTCTATGTGTTCTTGCAACAAAATACACACGCCGCCGCCTGTGCGTTGTTTTCTACAAAATGATGCTGCAGTTTTGTAGTTACTAAAATTTAATAGTTCTAGTTTATCTTGGTTTAGCCAAGTTTCCGAAATGCATAATGCTTGATAATTATGGGTTTCATCGATGAATGCTTCTAGTAGGTGTTGCTTATTGTGAAGACTTTGAAAATTCTGGAAAAGGGCTTTAAAATTAAAATCTGTTTCGAAAGGAATTGTTTGATGTGTTATCTCTGTAGTTATTTCTAGTTGTATTATCTCTGTAGTTATTTCTAGTTGTTTTATCTCTGTAGTTATTTCTGTTCTGTTGATCATGGGCTGGTTGTTGTTGTTCTTCGTTGTTTCCATTTTCTAATTCTATTTGTTTTCCTTCTATAAAGAGCTTGTTATTACGGATTTCTGCATACAGCCCTTTTTTTCTGGCCAAAAACATTTCATCTCGTATCATCTTTCTTTCTTGTCTTGCCTTTTCGTCTAGGAACGCAGTAATGGATAGTCCAGTACCTTGGAAGTGGTGCTGGTTTTCTAGTACATATTTTACCATTTTCTTACTTATTAGTTCCACGACTAGCGGTCGGTTATGATTGTTATTAAATTTTCCTACTCTGTAAGACTCGTCGATGTACCCTGTTAGGTCTACTTGTAAGATGTCATAGAATATTTGGCTTACTCTGTCATGCACGTCGTACTCATGCTCTTTGTAGTATTCGGTGAGGCCGTAGATAACGATCTTCTTAGAAGTGTTGTCCTTCGCAGGCCATGTTTGTGTAACTGCGACGGTAGAAATTTTGTTTTGTAGTGTAGTTATTTCTTGTCTGAGAGTTTCATTTTTTTCTTCTAGTTTTTTAATGTTTTCATTTATTTTTCCTATATCTACTTCTCTTATCGAGTTTTCTTTCGTGAGAAATTCAGTTTTTTTCTTTAGATCTTCTTTTACTTTTATTATGGCTTTATTTATTTCAAGTTGTATTGTTCTTTGTAATTCATATATAATGGCTTTATTGTTTTCTTTTAATTGTGCATTAATCATCTCTTTTAAATTGTGTAGAGTTAATTCAGTTTTCATGTCAGTATTCAGGGTATCTTCTGTTTGTAATGTGTCTCCTAGTTTACTCAAGTCTTCCGAACTAGAGTAAGAGTTCTCCAATTCAGTAGGCATGTTTCTCTTAGATCGATGAGTGATATTATTATTATCGTTATTATCGTTATTATGGGCGTCGTTTTGGATATGGCTTGACATGGAGCTGGTTTGTCCTGTTTCACTAGTAGTTGGTATTGCATGGTCAGCTGTCATCGCGCGAGCCATGGGGCTAGCCGGGGCCATGTCGTCGTTTCTTGTACGTTGTGTGATTTGACGGCAGTTTGGGCAGATCCAGTTTCGCTCAAGATCTTGTTTCTTTTCAATAAAATAGTTTTTGTTTATATTCAAACACCCAAAATGGAAAGGTTCCTTGCATTTAGTACAATCCAGTAGTTCTTGTATGTAGACGTGTTTAGCGCATGCTCCACAGTTCCTCATTATTATGCGTAGGGCTTAGCGTATTTTATCACTGTGTGTGTGTGTTTCCACTTTATATCTATGTTAAGGTACTTATAACGGCATCTAGTGGCGAGTAGCTAAAGTAATCTTGTTAATATGTCGATGGATCTTACCTTAATATTTTAGTAAATCTACTCATTCATAGATGGCGCTTGTTTTGCATAAGAATCCGGCTTCTGTAGATGGTTGGATTTTGATCTTTTGAGGTTATGAGCAAATAAATGTTTCCCAACTTATCCAATACTGGTTTATCCTTGTTGGTTTGTCGCACAATTTGTTATTTGTTCACGAAACTGCAGTTAAAAAGTCAGTTGTTCCAACAGTTTGTAGGCAAAATATGGATTTGTGTGCACAAAAATATTTGGCCGGTTTATCACTTTTTTCCTGTTATTTGTGAACAATTATGTTAGATAACACTTGCACTGAACATTTATAACCATACGAATAGAGTTTTATTATATTTAGCACTAAATTCTTGAAGAATATTATTAAATTGTACATTTATAAAACTGAGCGATTGATGTTGTTGCGACGGTCGCGGTCCGGTTCGGTCCCCAGCCGGGATCGAACCCGGGACCTCTCGTATGGTAGACAGAGCCACGACCGCAGCGCCGTAGAGGTCGTCCATGCATGCATAATGCAGCCCTAAACCAAAAGTGTAGTGGAAAATCGTTATTTATTATTTATATTTAAGCAGTGTCACAGATGGATGTCAAATACGAACTTAACCATATGGAGTTGCCAAAATTAATCGCAGAATAGGAGTATAGAGCCGGGCCGCTCGGGCATAAGCAATAAAATTTTGATGAAAGTTAAGCACGAAAGACAGGACGCAACTTAGAAATAATGTAAAATTCCTGAAATGTTTTATATCTTTTATTACAGAAACATCAAATACACGTATTATAATATTTCCACATTTAAGTTATTAAATAGAAAAATAAAATGACTAACAATATTGGGAACTTTAGGTGGGTATTTACAGTTATAACTAAATAATAATAATCAGTCTTGAATTTTAAAACATTTCACCGGTAATAGATAGTTTTATAAGTCACCAAGCTAAAGGCTTCTGTAGCTGAAGATGGGCACACTGTAGATGGATCGGGCTCGCGAGCCACGGCGCACACGACGGTGTTGGTGTGGTTGGATGTGGTCGGTTGGTATAGAAGGTCGTGTAGAGTATAGAGTAGTGTTTGACTTGCCCTTTATCTTTTGGATCTTAAGTCCACTTGCGCGACATTCGTTAAATCAGTTTACCGTCTTAAATCGATGTTGTGCCTGTCAAAATGTATTAAAGATGTCAAAGTCAAATAAATTTAGCACGCTAAACTGATTTAGCGAATGTCGTGCCAATGAAGTTATTATTTACAGCAGTATATACAGCAACATATAATAACAATAATCGATGAGGACGACCGGTTTAGCCTAGGGGGTAGTGACACTGCCTACGAATCTGACGGACCTGGGTTCGAGTCCCAGTAAGGGCAAATATTTGTGTGATGAGCATTAATATTTGTTTCTTAGTCTTGGATGTTTTCTATGTAGTTACATAAGTATTTATCTCTATTAAATATATCGTCGTCTAGTACCCATAACACAAGCCTTGTTGAGCTTGGTATGGGCCTAGTTCGATTTGTGTAAGATTGTCCTCTAATATTTATTTATTTATTTTAATAAAAAAGTACTCACGCAATAATCTGGCCGGTCCGTCTCAGAAGGCTCTTCTTCCTCGTTTTCTTCTTCTTCCTCATTTTCTTCTTGTTCTGCTTCTTCCTCGGCGCATCCTGGAACATAAACATAAACAACGTCACGCCGTTTCTCGTACGCAGTGGCGGAGGCACTGTTTGCACCACACCACTAGGGGCTAGGACATCGCTGCAGCACCACATCATCTTGAGGAAACGTCACTTTCATGTGTCCATGCATTGAGGTAACATCAAACTGATTTCTGTCACTGTTAAAAAAACAAAAGTTTTAAACTACAAAATAGTTGTCGAAATATGGACATCCGCCCAAGTAACTTCCCAAAAAAGTGGGAAATTCCCTTGAACTTGAAACTTCAATTTTTTTATTCAAAATTGATTCTTACGAACGCTTTTTGAACGTCATTTTAATCTATATAATGCAAGAAATACTACTACCGCTTCGGAAAGTGTTATGGCAGCGGAGAAGAAGAGGCGCAAGAAACTCGCACACAAGTTAAAATTATCAAATAAATTCATAAGGTTCTATTAAAACTTAGTACTATCATCAAACAAATAAATAATAAATTTCATTAAACTTATTCTATTTCTTCCTGTCAATGAATTCCGCCACTGTGTAGAAAGCTTGCCCTGTCAGCCTTTTTTGAGGTGACGTTTAAATTCTGCTAATTGCTATTATTAACCGAGTGAACCTCCGAAGTCTAATGGTACCAAAATGATGGTCGTTTAAGAAATAACTCATATTAATAAAGGTCTTATACACACACTTGCCTGACGGACCCACACATGTCGGCAACTCCCGGCATGCCTCCGGGCGACCGCAAGGCATAGTGGGGGTTGAAGACCATGGTGATCTATAAGGACCCATTCCCCATGGGACCAAGCGCGTCGCAGGTTGCGGATGGCGAATGCCCCCCCAATCGGAGGGTCAGCTGCCTGTTCCATGAGCAGGTAGCCGCTGAAAAGGGGTGCCCATCTGACCTCCACCAGGTATGAAGATCGGCGTATCAGTGTTCTCCGGTGCGAACACTCTAAAGTAAGTACGTAAGGCAGCCCATCCGACCTCCTTCAGAGGGACAACGATTGGCGTTGAGAATAAGGTGTGCGGTACGTGCGCACTATAAATTATCACGACCTGCGGGCGGTAGGTGGCAGCGTCCGCAGTATCGTGCCGGGTTACCGGCCGCACAACCTCGAGTCACCAGCAACGGTACTTATATCGTTGCGGGCGGCTATCGTACTGCAAACAGGAAGATGGCAGCAAATAAGGGACAACAAATACCCCAGGAGGGGATATATACCACAGACCAGATATCGAGATAGACGCAGCAAACACGGTCGAATGTATGAGAACCAACCGTGTAACTTTTTCACTACCTACTGTGACGTCACGAGCGCCTTTTAGTGATGGGTTGACATGTTAATCGTGAAACAGAGTCAAAGGCGAGCCGCCAAATCGATTCAAAATGAGCGCTGCTGCGGGAATCCCCTACCTACCACGACCACGTACCTACCGCGTTGCCTTTTTGTGAGTAAGCCGGCAGTGTTTCGAGCGGGAGATCGTATCGTAGCATCGCACCCGGATATCACATCATAGAGTGTTAAAGTTTGTATTTGTCTGTAGAACCTATTTACCTTTTATTATTCATGTGTAAATCCGTCCAGCACCCTTATTCAGTAACTCGAATCGATCTTAAACTGTGGAATAGTATCACATTTCCCATAGTTATGTACAATCAATCGACACTGCGTTGCATTTGACCTGGCTCAAGCAGGAATAATAACCAGAGCGAAAAAGTTTTCGAGTTCAGAAAACATGAACCTTATGTCATTGTACATAAGAGTCAATGACAGTTCGATTCGCATACTTTTTCGACGCGTAATTATTCCTGCTTCCTACACTGGATTAAAGTTACTAATTAAGGGGGCTGACTAGAATAATGTAGGTAAGGTAAAACGGGGTGTATTGATAACCAAGGGTAAATAGAAATAACTCTTAGGCCCACTACTTCGTAAAGTATTAGAGAAGAGAGATTGGGAGCTATCTCTATTCTCCCCTGGGTATCAAAATACACTCAGTTTTACTACAGTATTACCTACTTACTTGTTCAGTCTTGTTCTACCTACCCACTTATCTTTTTTTAAATCATTCCTCTGTCTTCTACTCATTCCTCTCTCGAAGTGAATCGATGTTGTATCGACAGAGGAATGAATTACTAATCGACTTTCTATGTAATGCTGAGTTACACGAAAAAAGCTTAAATTTTAAGTCATGATTAAACTAATTTAATCACGAGAATCCATCCAGCGGGTTGGGCTGTGCTTTGATATGTCAGTCAGTCAGTCACTCAGTCTTCTTTTATATTAACATAAAATGAATACATAACAATCTCACATATACGTTATTCTACTACTAAAATATAGATTGCAATTAAAATGCAACTCAGAATTATCATTCTTCCGTCAACAAAATCGAATCGTCCAGCGATTTTGCAAGAATCGTCGCACTGTACAACACTATCTGATTAAATCGACAGAAAAATGAGCAAATCGACTGTACCATGCAACTGTAAGGTTAACGAAAGTATAGTTTGCTTCACTGTTCATTGAGGGCTACGAAAGAGATATCCATGAATTGTGTAAAGTGGAAGCAGCAGTGGATGAAGTCCATGGGAAATATACGCTATGGTTCAACATATCTCAGTAAAAACGGGAGACGCTACTCGAAATTAAAAATAATTGATTATTAAATAAATTAGGCGAATTTCAGAAATAAAATTACTTACGTATGAAAGGTAAGTTGTTTTCTTTGGAAACAGCATTGCTTGAGTTTTTGCAATTCACAACGGCACAGTAAGACATTTTTATGTTTATTAGTACGCGGCTTACATTCGAACAAACCAGAGAGCGACTGAGCCGGGATGAGCGGAATCCGCCTATTAAAAACACGCGAAGTAGGTAGACTTTCGCTGTCTATCTCGATATCTGGTCTGTGGTATATACTCTGATCGAAGGATAAACGAGCATAAAGCTAAGAGGCACGGCCTCAAAAGCGACGAAGAGGAAGCAGCGGTTTGCAGAGTAGCTTGCCATAGTGGCGGCCATACGTGGCAGGGCCACGGACGCAGGACGAATGCAGGCTTACAACAATCCCAATATGGGACGGCACCACAGTACACACGGAACCGTAGTGCAGTCTTACACCGCTCCCCATGCCGGACCACGTACAGGACAGGACCACAACACCAAAGTAGTGGGAATGCCGGCTCACAAAGCTCCCTTTATGAGACCACAAGCAGATCAGCACCACAGCTTAAACCAAGCCGCATCGCGCAGGCGAAATACATTCTCGCAGTACCCAGCCCACGAGAGGGGGGGCAGGCACCAGCGAGAAAAAAACAAAATGGCTGGGGAAAGCGCGATCTCGGGCCCTCCACCATTCCCTCATCCACCGCCTCGGCACCGCAAGGGCAAAGGGGCGGGGAAGGGCAGATCGGAGGGTCATCAGAGCAAGCACATCAGGGAAGGTCCGAGGCCGGGACAAGCAGACCCCAAATCAAAAGAATGAGGTCTGATGACCTGGTTTCGCCTAGCGGGGAGAAGTTGAGGTGACCGCACAAACGACCCTACAATTCAGGCCCAAACGCAAGGGAACAACGAGTTCTACCTGGAGCATCCTATGCTCAGGCGGCGAACTCGCACCTGATAATGGTGATTGTTACCAATGACGGTCGGGAGATGACGACGGAACGATATGTTATTCTCCGTCTAGAGATGGAGAAAAAACAGGAAGAAGCTGTGGATGACCTGACCCAGGACTTTGTCCCGTCTTTTGACCACATGCCGCAACGTCTGCCACACTTAAATTCACCTGCCTCGACCTCGAGACTGTGAAGTGGCTGAATGTGACGACAGCAAACCTGTGGGAAGGAGGCTGCCAGTTACAGGCGGTCGGCGTGACAGAGTTGATCGAAACTTGTCAAAGGGAACTGACATCGAGGGGCTCAGGCTCCGGTTGATAATAATAATAATAATAATAATACACCAACACCTCGCATTCAGATACAAATTGATTGCACAAAAAACAGCCTACTATAAATACACACCTCAGACAGTTTTAGAATCAACAGACTTTAAACTCTACTGGGACAGAACTATAATTACAGACAAAACTATTCATTTCAACAGGCCTGACATAACTCTCCACGATAAACAAAACAAAAGAGTATTTCTCATAGATATAGCCATACCAAATACACACAACCTTACCACAACGTTTACAGAAAAAAACACAAAATACACAGACCTTGCCATTGAAATTAAAACACAATGGCATGTACAATCTGTCAAAACCATCCCAATAGTCATCTCATCCACAGGAATCATCCCATACACATTACACACTAGTCTCAAAACATTAAATATACCCAGATCCACACACATTCTTCTTCAAAAAGCAACAATACTAAATACATGTAGAATTGTACGGAAATTCATGGGCAAGGACCGTGATCTTTAGTAGATAAGCACTTGGCGTAAGCCCGTGTATCAGAACCTCTTTATTACAAGAGTGAAATGAAAAATTCATAAAAATATAATAATATGTAATAATAATAATAATAATAATCTTTATTTCAGGCTTACAAAAAAACCATATCTATAAATACCTTACAACTAGAGATACATAATGTAATATAAAAAACACACTAAATATAATCTAACCTAGCTAGGGATTTTTTTCTTCGTTCTCGCTTCCCTGTAGCGTCGTTAAACAATGCCCTCCGGCCAGGAACATCGTCTTGAGGTCCGCCGGCACACGAAGTTTGAAGGAAAGGAAATCCTTGGGTCTTTCTGACTCCAAAACTTCGATCCGTACATTTGCCTCTTTTATACCAGACGGCGGATTTTTCTTCAGCTTTTCCAGGATATGACGTTCAACGTCCTGGCAGGTCATTTTCATGTCAATCCTGGAAATGTATAACTGAACGGTGGGGGCGGCAGCTTTCAGGCTGCTCTCACCGGCGGGGGCTGTGCCACGCAGGTTGCGGCTGCGTCTGGAGCGGCGCTTCCTGTTTTGGACCAGGATAAAGCCTTCCCCATCGACAGTCGCGTTCGGCGGGCCACGGGCGGGCCTAGCCGGTGTCGCGTGCGGCGTGCGGCGGGCGACGGCGGCGGGCACGGCGGGACACTGCAGCATGCGTGTCCATCTGTGGTTCCAGTATTTTGGATGTTCCAGAAGAAACCGCATCCGGTGCTGGTCGACTAAACTTCGTGACGTCACGAGGCGGTGCGATATTTATTAACGCGGGCTTGACTCGTGGAACTGGGTCAGCTGCAGTAACCGCATTTTTTTTGTGCTTACCGGCGTAATGTTGTCGCGCGTGACGGCTATTCGCTGCGTCGGCAAAGAGGTATCAGCGCAGATGCCTTCGGAAGCCTCCAACTTGCACCGGATTTCGGTGACGTCAGCCTGCAGCCGCACGATGTCCTTCAGAAGCCGCAAGGGCAAACCGGCAGCGTGGCACAGACTTGAGTCGCTGGCGCCTCCTAAAGGGAGATTTTAAAAAGGCCAACTCGGAGCTTCCGGGTGCCATTATGGTATTCGGAATACCGAGTCGGATATTCCGGAGCTGGAGAAGAGGCAGATGAAGATCTGATATAAATGCGACTCGGTGAGGGTCGAGCTCAAATGGAGGGCCGGCAAAGATGGGTCCACACCCGCTCCCGCCGGCCGAGTGAAGCGCGGCCTGCAGCGGGTTGCACTGAACAGAGCAGCAACACTCTGCCAACGCGCAGGCCTCGGCAGGCAGCGTGGGGGAATCGCTAGGGATCCGAAACCTGGCGATTAACTCACCATTTTCCCAACCGAACCCAACTTCCCGCTTAGACTTGGGAGCAATGATAATATTGTATCACTAAATGTGTATACAAAACACATCCATATCACATACATAATACAATCAATAAAGATATACATACAACATATAATAATAATAATAAAAGGCGCAATCACAAAAATCATACAAGCCAACAACCAACATAGCTCCTCTGGTGCAGCGGCTATTCAGAGAAATCTCGAAGAGAATCCGAAGACCCGAGAGCCCGTATTCATAAAAGCAGGGCATGTGGTTTCAATAACTAATTTGGAAATATATACACCTTCTATTTAAACATAAGAGTGAGGGCGGCCATATATGTCCCGAATCACCCACATAACACATCTCTGCTCCCCAGATCTCACCGGGGTCAACATTGACACGGGTCAAGTGGGTCTCTCGTTATACCTCGCCTCGGCATACCAGCGAGGCGAAGGGGAGATAGCTACGGAGGGGCTGGAGGCGCTAGTCAAAGAGTGTGAAGACAATGAGATACCCCTCGTAATAGGATGCGACGCCAACGCGCACAGCACCCTATGGGGAGGAAGAGCATAAACAAAAGAGGTAAGAAACTCTTGGAATTCCTCTCAAAACACAAACTGTCGACACTGTATAGGGGATCAGAACCCACATTTGTCACTAGAAGGGCACAAACAATACCAGACATCATAATTGTCAACTTTTTGGCATTAGATCTCATATCAGGATGGAGAGTTTCATCAGAAGCATCATGTTCGGATCATAAATGGATCACCTTCGGCCTGAAGAACATAAAGTTAACAAACACCTAGGAAATTTCCAAAGCCTAGAAAAACCAACATAAGTATACTCAGCACCTTGATACGGACTTAGCTGGAAGACAACCTGCAACGACAAACTGGAGACATCGGAAGGATTAGAATTAGCGGTCATTCAACTCAACGGAGCGATAAATGATAGCTACAACAAATCCTGTCCTCTAATGACAGCGAAACCATCTAAAGATAGTGCGACAAACTAAAGAAGATGCGGGTGAATATGAGAAAGCTTTTCAATCATGCTATCAATACGAAGGCAGAGGACGTCTGGAAAGCTTTTCAAAAAGCACGTAACCAGTTCAAAAAACAAACTAGAAGCAATTTTAGAGAACCGTGGACAAATGTCTGCAGCTCACACAGAGACAACAATCATGCCTGGCGGTGTTCATAGACATCGAAGGATGAAATCGAAGGCCTTTGATGAAACAAACTTCAGTAAATTTCCAGCAGTTGTATTTTATAAACGCAATTTTGTGTAAAAAAGACAACATTTGACTATGACGTCGCATGCTTGTATTTAATTACACATATACAACTCACAAACAAAATTACCAATCGTTTTTGCCTAATTAACAAAATGACCTATCGTTTTTGCCTAATTAACAAAATTACCTATCGTTTTTGCCTAATTAACAAAATTACCAATCGTTTTTGCCTAATTAACAAAATTACCAATCGTTTTTGCCTAATTAACAAAATTACCAATCGTTTTTGCCTAATTAACAAAATGACCTATCGTTTTTGCCTAATTAACAAAATTACCAATAGTTTTTGCCTAATTAACAAAATTACCAATCGTTTTTGCCTAATTAACAAAATTACCTATCGTTTTTGCCTAATTAACAAAATTACCTATCGTTTTTGCCTAATTAACAAAATTACCTATCGTTTTTGCCTAATTAACAAAATTACCTATCGTTTTTGCCTAATTAACAAAATGACCTATCGTTTTTGCCTAATTAACAAAATGACCTATCGTTTTTGCCTAATTAACAAAATGACCTATCGACTGCCAGTCAAATACCGAATTGATAACATTTGTCAGGCCATTTACCGGGATAAAAGTATCCTATTCCTCAATACAGGGTTTTAACTATCTCAAATCATCCAAATCCATAAGCCGTTTTTGAGTTATTAAGAAACAAAAATCAAAAAGAAACAGACACAATTTCACTTACCTTCAGGGTATCCATCATAGTACTTGAGGTCAGCCGATGCATCAATGGCAGCCAGGAAGCGGTACATCATCAGGAACTCCTGGAGGGGGATGGCTGCGGACCCTCCGTCGGGCTCCTTGGTGAGCGTCTCGCAGAGGAGGGTCATGGTGTGGGTCAGGGTCTGGGGAGATGGGTGGACAGATAGTATTTGACTGGTCACAATAGATATGGGTTTTTTAACCTGAAAAAATAGATTATTATTATTATTATAGTGATAAGGACCCGAATCATCACTAAACGCTGAAATAGGATATGCTAAGTACGCCTCCAGCGAGCACCTCACTTTATTAATCTGTGCCTCATGTTTAATTTTGATATTTTTATGGGGTTGTTTTAACAGAACTATTTGTTCATGCCTATCCAATACTGTGTAACTATACCTAATATTACTAATACTGAAGTCAATTTTTGAGATGATGATAACTTAGATGCATATTTCCAACTCTCCAACATCTCATTTTTTATTTTGATTATTTTTTATGGGGTTGTTTTAACAGAACTATTGTACATGCCTTTCCAATACTGAGTAACTATACCTAATATTTCTAATGCTGAAGTCAGTTTTTGAGATGCTGATAACTGAGATGCTTTCTTCACACCTTCAACATTCTCATTGTTTTATTTTGATTATTTTTTTTGGGCTTGTTTTAACAGAGCTCTTGTTGGTACCTATCCAATACTGTGGAACTTTGAATAACACTACTAATACTGAAATCAGTTTTTGAGATGCTGATATACGAGATGCTAAGTTCACACCTCCATATTCTCATTTTTCAAATAATTATTTTAAAGGTTGTTTCAACAGAACTATTCTTAAATTTATAAAGAACTGTGGAACTATATCTAATGCATGAGAATCAATAAACATTTGCTGAGATCCTAACCCTTGGAATTTGGTTTACGGAAAGTGAGCATTTAATTTTTATTAAGGGTAATTTCAACGGAACTATTTTTATTAACTATCCAATACTGTGGAACCATGGGGGATGCTATCAATACTCTACATATATAGTTTTTTGTGAGATGCTGCCTAGTGAACTAGTGAACCTTCACACTCACATTATTTTGCGGCTGTTTAAAGTCTGGTGCAAGTCGTCCTCAGATTTTTTCATGAATTATTTGTAATTGTGCGTATATAAATTAACTAATACATACGTATATATATATACGTATAAATAAAATAATAACCTTAGTGAGCAGGCCGGCCGCAACAGCCACGAAGTGGAGACGCTGCACCGATTCCCGACGTTTGTGTACCTGGAAATTATTGCCATACAAGAAAAGTAGATATTCTAAGCATTTCTAGTCAGAGATTAGCTCGCCTTTGTACATGTTTTTTCTATTATAAGTTATATTGTATGTATGTTTTGTGTAGTACCTTCAGTAAAGTAATTAAGAATTATAAAGTTTTTTTTGAACTTTTAATTTATCTGACTCAATTGGGAATGATAGTAGAATAGTATATGCTACGGTCAAGATGATTCGGTTGTTATGCATACTAACCGGCTATTATTCGTACTTACCAACATACCGGTTAGTATATATAATCACCACAAGTCACTATATATGATTAATACTGATTTGCTCAGCTAATATCATGGCAAAACACTGCGCCAAAGGTGAAGGGTAAAGTGGGTGAGCGAAGCGAAGCCCCCTTTATCCTTCTTGTTAGGTTGAACGTGTAAGAACAACCAAAAATACTTAAAACATATACTTAAGTATACATAAAATACTTTACACCTATCTAATAAACGTCCCGTGTAATACTGTGCATTATAGACAGACAATATGAAGAAGAATTTAATTATTTGTTTTATTTGATCTTTAATAAACCATATTTGATTAAGAAAATTAATTGATATATTTTGGCTATATTTATGACAGTCACCAAAATCAGTGGTTAGTATGAATACTTACCGGTAATTATGAATACTAACCGGATTTATTGAGTTGACCGTAACATATACATTTAATCGCTGTATCAGCTGTAAAAGAATAGTAATAGTTACAAAGTGGGCGTCAGGAAGGTCACGTGTCGCCATGTCGCCGTGTGCGCAACCTGCGCAACCTGCGCAACCTGCGACACCAAAAGGGCCCAGACACAGCATAATGCCACAGGAAACCCTGTGACGCTGATGTTCTATCTAAGCCCAAGACTACAAAGTTCGAATCAATATTTTGCATGTCACCATAGTACCCATCAATATGAACATTGTTCATTGAACAACTTTCTGTGGAACATTATGGTCGTGAAAATGTTGTCCCTGATACATTGTTCCGATCGGGCGCTTTTAAAGTTTCTACATTACTTGAAAACCCGATAAATACAGGACAGAGCCAGACAATCTCTTTCTACTTGTTTCGCTTGGAAAATAATGGAGATTAACACACAGCAAAAGCAGACATTGCGAGTTACTCAGAACAACCATCATCACATTACTATCGCCCTGGCTGGTAGGCACTGGATGCGGGAGGTTCAGGACCCCGAGAAGATGGCGTGTTACGAAGAGGCCTATACCCAGCGGTGGGTGACTGTCGGTGGATTTTATTTATTAAGACGACCTGAATGGCCGAGTTGGCCGTAGTGACGCTGTCTACGAAGCCAAGGGTCCCGGGTTCGAGTCCCGGTGGGGGCAAATGTTTGTTTGATGAGAACGGATGTTTGTACCCTAGTCATGGTTGTTTATCTATCTGAGTATAATATTTATCTATATAAGCATGTGTATCGTTGTCTAGTACCCGAGATACAGGGAATCCTAGTTTGGGGCTAGATCAATCTGTGTAAATAGTGTCCAGATTATTATTATTGTTATTATTTATCATTGATTGAAGGAAGACTCAAAAATATAGTTTTCTTTACCTTACACAGGCACATGATCCTTGTCAGCTCAACAGGGTCGAGGCAGGCGCCCGTCCACACCTGGGACAACTCCTCCAGAGGCACTTCAGACATGCCTTCCAGCTGGAACCAGCAATCGACAAGTTTTTAAGAAGTTTTATACAGAGCTTTACCAAGCAGCGATACTTAACTCGACAATCGTTTTTGATGTGGACATACACCAAACATACAAACATCTTGTCCCACATGTGAAGCCAGAGGCATTTTATAAGCGACCACGTTGATACAACACAAATACGCCAGTAATACGGCACACATTTTGGCATGAGCCAGATCATAGCCGCTGTACTGTTTGTACCTATGAAAAAGAACGGTTTCTGATTTGAAATCAAAATGAAAAAGACAGAAAGAAAGAAAATAGTTGGAAAATAGAATTTTCAACCACAAGAGATCAGGTCACCTGCATGGCCAGCACCCGAAGGTACCCCCTCGTCAGACCGCCCTCGGTGCAGAACACCGGGTACTCCAGGCGCAGCTTCACAGGAGGCGGCCGATGCTCTGACAATGCTCGGAAGTACTCAAATGACCAGCGGAGCAGATCGTATGGCTGGGTCTTGATGGCCGCTGTAGAGACAAACACAGTAACAAGTGAAACAATTTTGGTGATCAAATTAGTAAAAGCAATAAATGTATTTTCAATGAGGGGCAGAGGTCTTCACTCAAATTACAATGATCTAATTCAAATTATATGAATCCTGGAAGGGATAAATAATTGACTGATGGAAACATTACTTTATGGGGAATATTTAACTGTAGCTCAAAATAAAACTATGCAAAGGAATTATCTTCACTGATTAACTTACTGTATACCAAACTATTACTGATTATTCTACAAATAAACCATATGATTAACAAAAGAAGCACCACCAACAAAATCATAAATCCTATCAAAACAAGCTAGAAAGATTAGCTTGTTTTGATAGATTTTGAAATCTCAAAGTTCACAACAAATTAGCTTTTCTAACACAAACTCCGTTTTAAATACAATAATATTCTTAGTCAAACTAAAATACTGACTTGCACTCAAAATTATACATCCATATAACTGAATTTCTAAAATTCAAGAATTTTGCTTTACCTTACCAAATCATATTTAACAATGTTATCATTCTTATACCTAAAAAGTTTACTACTATAGCTTAATTTATTTTTTATGATCTTTTTTAATGAAAATTATATATAAAACATTATTATTGCCATAAAGCAAATATGCGGACACACTGCTAAAGCAAGAACTGCCTTAAATTTTTTAATTAGATTTAATTGAGAAATATTAAACTCATCAAAAATACTGAATTGCACAGCAAATATCAGGGCGAAGTGGTGCAGTAGCTTCAGTCAGTAGCCCTTTATCCTTCGTGTTAGGTTGAGCATGTAAGAGCAATAGAAACAAAGTGCTTGAATAAGTAAGGCCATAAGAAACATAAGTGTTTTGTTGAACATTTTTGCTGTGCAAATATATAGCAAATAGGACATATTTGATGTGGGATTAAATAGTACAGTAGATTTTTTTTATTATTTTTATATTGTAATTACAAAAAATTATGTTTCAAAATCAGATTTATCATTCTTTTGATTGATTGATTAGATAAGTAATCATGATTGATTAAATGGTGTTTTCATTATTAAAACTCATGGGCCCCAGAGAATAATAGGTGCTTGGTTCAGCTAAAGTTGGGTTTAAGTTTTTGTAATTAATAAAATAATTATTGGCTTAACATTCAGATATCGGTCAGAGTGTCGATAAGGGGGCGGAAGCATATAATCACTTGGTATAAAAGTTTTACATAAGTAGTTAAACAGTTTGCATAATTTATTTTGTTTTGTGGGTTAATTCTGAGGTGCAGTCAGTATTTTTGTTGAAGTTTTGAGATACAGTGTAAACTTCATGTAACGTCTCTCGATTTAACGACAAACTCCTTAAAGCTCAAAATCACTCAGCTTTGGTTGGTTTAGCTTGATACAATGATACACTTTAAATGATACAATGATACACCCACTCGTATTCATTCATTCATATATTTATTTGTAAACACGTACATGGGGATTACAGGTGGAGGTGTAAATACAAGTAAAGTACATGCACCCTGAAAGGGTATGTAGGTACCAATACATACCTACATAGCTGGCCTTTGTAACTAGGTAGTCAGATGCAAATCTAGTGCAACCTTGATATCTGTCAACATAGGCAGATTCATTAGTATTTATAGTTGAATATTTAAATATAATAGAGAGTCATTAATGGTCTGCATCTGGCTTCACTGCTCTCTTCTATATACCTAGCGTTAGGTACAGGAGAGAGCCCCCATCCTCTTCATGTGTTACAATGTTTGCTTACATTTCTAATTAAAACATTTCAAAATTAACAATAAAATAAAATTAAAATTCTTTGACTGAGTTAAGTTATATTTATCAATATTTCTTAAAATCAGTCATAAATTCACTTAAACTATGGTAACTTTTGCTTATTAACAGTTCTTTTAGTCGAAGGCAGAATGAAGTAATGGTTTGTTCGTTTTTGGTCGATTATTGTAAATTGAAATTGACATATAATATGGACTTTTTTTGAAGATTTCTAGTTTAGGTTCCGGTAATAGTAAATTATTTTTTCGTCTAGCGTTTGTGCAGTGTTGATATCGTTTGTGATGTTTTTTAACGTAGGTGGCCAATTCAAATATGTACAGGGATGGTAGAGTCAAGATGTTATCTTTTTGGAAGTGAGGTTTACAACTGTCTAGGTTTTTAATATTAGCTATAATTCTGACAAATTTCTTTTGCATTATGAATAATTCATTGTCATCGATGCTGTTACCCCAGAGCATTATTCCGTAACCTAATCACGAATGAGCGTAAGCATAATAAGCTAACAGGGCATACTCTTTCCCGGTGTTTCTTTTGAGAATACGAAGCGCATATATAAATTGTGATACTTTGGCCTTTGTTGAAGAGATATGTGATTTCCAGTTTAGGTCTGTGTCTATTGTCAGACCCTAATAGTTTAAAATGTGTTACTTCTTCTATGCCTAATTGTACTTTAACTTCAGCGAGGTTTATGGGTTGTTATTGGTAGGGTTTAAATTGTATGATTTTTGTCTTTTTTGTCTTTATCTCTAAGTTATGTTCGTTAGCCAATTTTGAATAGTTTTAAAAGAATCTTGTGTGTAGGGGTTAATGTTATAATCTTTGGGACATTTAAATAATAAGAATATATCGTCAAACATAATTACATTTAGGTAGCTTTAGAAATTTTGGGAAGAAATTATAGGCTAGAAATAATACGCAACCTAGTACTCTGCCCTGTGGTATGGAACAGATTGTTGTTATTGTTTGGGCCGCTATAGTTTTGTGTTCTAATGTATTTTTATTCAATTGCACATTCTGTTTTCTGTTATGGAAACAATCTCAATAACGACAGCAATTTAATTATAATAATAATAAAATAAAACATTTATTTCGGACAACAGTAGATCCATATATCATTAGTATTACAAAATTAATTTAATGCTAAGTTAGTTTCTTAATACTATACACATAATAAAAACTTCTTTTTAAGTTTCCAAAATTAATAAAAAAATTGCAGCTGAATAGAATAGAATAGAATAGAATAGAATAGAATAGAATAGGCATTTATTCGCTGTATCAGCACAAACACAAGAATATAAAAGTATTACATGGAATGAAGTAGGCACTATTTAAAAATAAAATAAAATTCAGCAATAAAACTACCCACTAGTACCCATAAACATTTGTGAGGGGTTTCGCTGCCATGTGCACATGCTGCGACAGCAAAAGGGTTCAGACTCAGCGTAATGTCACAGGAAATCCTGTGACTCTGGTTTTCAGTCTGGGGCCCAGAAGATATAATATGATTTAAAATATTAATTTGTCCAGGTGGCAAGTGTAATAAATAAAATTAACTAAACTTAATATTGGTGGGAAGTGTGAGAATAACCTAGGCTAAGCCTATTCTCAGAATAAATAAAAATTAAAAACAAATGAAATGTGCGGAATTAAGTTGTGAAAGAGAATTTTAAATTGCATGGTTGTTGCATGCAAATGTTTGGTGTGTTAAATTGTATTGTAAGTAATAATGTCAAATCATAGATACACAAGAAAATATAAAATTACAAAATTTAAATTAAATCACCACATATACACATTAAGGATTTGAATAAATCTTAAGAATAAAATAAAATAAGCTGGAAAACGCGGCACGCAGCACCACGCCCGCGGTCGTGGCAGCATCAGGTACTCTGCTTTTGTTGCTCCAATAACTGTGCTCGAATTCATCTTTTGAATATCGTTTTTGTTTTGAGCTCTCTCAGCGGAGGGGGTATGTTATTCCAGCATTTTGTGGCAAGGTACCTAAAGCCGCCACGAAACGCCGCAGTTCCGTGGCGAGGAACCGATAGAACGCAGGTATTATTTCTGTTTGTGTGGTGGCGCGAAAACCTCCAGGTCAGTTTTTCAAATAAGTATTCAGGTTTACCTGTTTTAATAACACCAAACAAAAGTGTTGAAAAATATAAATCTTGTCTCGCCCTTAATTTCAGCATATCGGCTCTATTGAAATATGGTGTGACATGCGTGTACATTCTTTTGTCGCTTTATTATCCTAGCCTGTAATAAACTCGACTGTTGGCATTATATATACCGTACTTTCTAAGAAATCCATTCTTTTGTTTACAAATTGGGTTTGCTTGCACATGTTGACTGCTGTCAGTAGGAGTCATAGATTATCTATACATTATCATATTCTTAGATGCTCACAAACTTTCAAACTGAAAAACTAACACTAGTCTGAAATAAACCTTTTTTTTTCTAATACAGATTTTTACCTTCTCTCCATTTAACGACAACTCTCTATAACGTCAAAATATGCACAGTCCCTTGTGGGTCGCCATAAAGAGTTTACACTGTATTTTGTTAAAAAATTGGGGATTATTTGTTTAGAGTTTAAATACATGCCTTACTTTATTAGCAACCTTTATTTACCCAGTATTTCAATACTCCATTTACCTTGCCAGGCTAGCCCATCCCCGCAGCCGTAGAGGAAAAAACGTGACGCTACGCATGTTTTTCGGTTGGAGTGTAGATAAGGGGGCGCCAAAAACTTAGTTTTTTTTTGCGTTTGCGTTTTTTGCGACACTCTGACCTGTTTTTCATAGGGGGGCGACTCATAATAAAATGTCATTTACCTTTAGCATATCTCTTCAGCACATAGGGAAACTTCGGCGGTATCACAATCTGCTGAGAGCAGTACATCTGCTCGAGTAGTTCAGGCATTTTGAAGGATCTGTAGATCTCCTGGAACAATCGCGGAATATTGATTTACGCGTTGAACTTTTGAACACTGATTTGATAATGTTATAAATCATAGTTTTTCATTTAAAATGATCAATAATGAATAAAATTACTTTTTAGTAATTAGCATAAATAAATAATTCAGGGATACCAGATGGTGGATTAATTAATAATAATAGTTTCTGCGAATTTGCGAATTAAAAAACTCACGGTCAGGAAAAGTTTTAACTTTGTTTTGACAGTTGGGTTTCCAGGGCAACGGAGGCGTGAGATTTTTGTCTATGACCGGGTAAAGCCTAAAATACATGAAACGATACAATTAATATGAAATAATATATTAATTGCATAGAACAATTTTAAAAATTTGCTTTGTTTAATAAGATATCACAATTCTTCAGAAAAAGTAAAACAAGATTGAGAAGTGATTCTAATTTTGAATTCATTAAAGTTGAGCATAAAACAATTTATTTTAAAACAAAAGTTTTAAAAGTCAAGGTGAGCATATCCAGTAGTCTGTAATATTATCTTTGCAATCAACATAAAAAGTAATGAAATTTTCTATGCCAATAAAGTTGTCATGGTTAGTTTCACCAGAGAAATAATCTAGCCGGTTGAATTTAATTATGTTTCCCGCTAATTTTTAACGCTTGACATGTGCTGCCATCTCTGGATAAGACCAAGAATCACGAGCGGCAAATCTATCACGTCACGTGGTAGGGAAAACAACTTGCCAGAGAGAGAAAAAAATATAAACCTGTTTAGTTCAGTGACGTTTCGCCTGTGTTTTTGTGTCGTGCGTGCACATTGAGAGGCTATGATACTTTTATTCAAAAGTATCAGACTTCCTCGAATTGAAATTAAATCAAACCAATTATGTGTATCGAGAAATATTTTATAAATCACAAGAAGACCGCGTTGTAAGTGAATTGCGCCGCTGCTTAAAGTGAATAATAATTGTCATACGAGACGACCTGTTAGACGGGTGAATGATACTGTGATAGTTCGTGATTGTATCATATCAAGCATCAAATACAAACAGGGAAAATGTACCAGCGGTGACACGGATTGCGTTTTAGCTAACATCAAACTCTCAGTTATGAATCAAATCACTATATTTAATCCAGCCGTTGTGCCAGCTCCGGGAAGTGCTTTAAAATAGTGCCAAAGAAATGGGTGACAGGTTGAAACATCCATTCAAAGTGAAACCAAAAACTTTTGACAAAGTGGATACAGTGACTCGTGGATAATGGATGTACTAACTGACTTATCTCCCCTAAGTAAGTACCTGTTTCTAGCATCTGTTTATAAAACGTTATCTATAAAAATAGTCTAGTCGTAGACAGTACCGATTAGGTGATTAAGAGAGAAACGAAAGAATAGGAAAAAGGTCATTGAATGTCCATTGAGCATACAGATAATACCCATGTTTATTTATTTATCTACACACGTATAATAAACCCTCTTTACTGCGTCCAAAAACCTCATGTTATGACCAGCATAATGATGTACTACTTGGTAAAAACTCATTTCTTTTCTGAATATTGATACATTATGTGTTTATGACTAGTGAATCAATGTTTCGACATATTATGACATTCAAATTATGAACGCTGCCACCCGTCCGCGTGCCGCTGCTAGTTTGTCTGTGAAGTTGGTACTACTGAACAAGCTAAACAAGTGCAGAGCAATGATCAATGCCACAATGCCGGTCGAACAAGCGGTTCCTGAACACATCAGAGAGGACTTATGATATGTGTGTAGATAAACCAGTGAATGTAACTGTACATAATTAAATTAGGCATTTAAACTCTCGCGTGATATACCTTCGGCTTGTTTCATAAACCCACACTCGAGTTTTAATGCCCTTCATTACGTATCAGTCACACAAACTACTATTAAGCAATTATCAGGTTTCAAAATCTGGGAAAACCGGATAAATTAACCATTATAAAAAGAACGATTTTGTACAATTTACACTTCATTTATATTTTTGAAACGTCGCAGAAGTTATTTATTCTGTCTGTCTAACTACGAATTCAAATTATAGTTTTAAACTTTAATAATTAGCTATTTCCATAGAAAGGCGTGACTATGTTCATTTTTTCCTTAGCGTATTACGTAATACGTATTAGTTGAACCATCAAATTAGAGGAAATTTCCAAACCAGCATTTTTGATCGAGCAGCGAAGCGCCGAAGTGTCTCCGTTTCAGCACCCGTAGCATGGCGATCCCACGGAGTGTGTTGACGCGGGAAAGTGAGGGACAGCGCCATGCCCCCTCCCCTCCCCCGCGCTCAGCATGCTACGGGTGCTGGATTGGGCAAAAATGCTTTCATATGACCTTCCTGATGTTTGTCCGGATGTCCTCTACAGGCCACATTTCTCAACAGATTCTTGTGAATATTTGTGAGCAGGTTCGATTATTAAACAGTAATTTTCAAAATGGCAGAGATATGGGGATAAAAATGTAAGAAAATCCGCTACAGCCAAACGGCATGACATATTTTAACAAATGAGGTGTCATTGGATTTGTGGAGACCTTGAGTTCGATATTAGCTATATAATTTTAGTGAAAAGTTAGTGCAAAATGTAGTTCACAAGTACCTACTCCATGTACGTAATCAGGTGCATTTATAAGTTTGTATGTGTTATTGAAAGAAATTGCTGTCGGAGTATTAAAAACTTCAAGGGGCCGGGGGTGTGATGCGAGGTAATAAAAAAAAATGCAAATTTCCTGTGACGCTCACAAGGTCTACAGCTCACAATGCCACTGATTTAAATGGCTACATATACACACCTACTTAGTAAAACCGTGAAGCCGGATAGCCAGATATCCGGCTGAACATTTCCGAATGGCGCATCGTAACGTGAAGTTCGTGGTGCATGAGCGATTCGGTAGCCTTATTATGTCTCTCTTACATCTCGCAATTTCAATCGCAATTGGTAAATCGATCAATCCGAACACGAGTCAACAAGAAAATATGCGATAAAAGACAGCCCGTGTTAATTAATTGTGGCGATTTTTCAATTGCAATTCATATCATAATTACATAATAAGGCTACGGTTCCTTTTGGTTGTTAATCGAAGTGAGCATCATTTTACTTTATCGCAAAAGCGATTCAATCAATCAATCAGCCCACATTCACCCACTGCTGGGTAAAGGCCTCTTCTTTACCACGCTGTCTACTCCAATCCTGAGCCTACCACGTCCATCTGGCTGGTTGTCTGCCCACTGGTTGTCGTCCTGCAACCTTATAGCGTAAGTCGTCTGAGCTATGAACTTCATATAGACTTTTACGTTTGACACCTTGCACCAGCTTCATCTGTCAAATTGGTATCACGCAAGTAGCATCATAATGGAGGCCAAACCCAAGCTCATTGAATGAAGCCTAGAAGCCTTCGGTGATACCCCGCAATCGATGAAATTGTATGAGCATGAGATGAACCATAGACACACGCTATGAACTTCAGAGAGTTACGCCATAAGGCTGCTGTTCTAGAAAGACACTCTTTAACCGCTTTGGTCCATCTTCCGTCATCTCCTTGCCAAGTGCCCTGCCGACCCCCACTTCCGTCTTTTGAAATCAACGATATTAGTATGAGATCTTATTTCTTTATTGCGAATATGATCCTGAAGTCTGATATCTACCATGGAACGCTCCATGGCCCGAAACGTGGATGCCATTAGAGGCGTGTATGTGCCTTTAATGGCGTCCATATTTCGGCAGTCCATTAGGGAAGGACATATTGCTTGTAAACCCTGCTCTTCAAGCTTTGCGGGATCTTGGCTTGGGTATCCGGCCGGATAGTAAAAGGCCAAATAACAAATAGATACCGGATATCCGTTTCATCTCTAGTAATAATCACATTTTAAGCTTCTAGATAAGATACACTGGTTTAGTCCACATAAACTACTGTATTTGGAAGAACACTGGGTTTTGAATCCGCTTTATTGATTAAAATTTACTATGAATTGATCGTGAACTACTACCACAACTAAAAATGTATACGTGCATCAACCGTCATGTAAACTTATAGGTTCCTCAATTATAGGAAATTATTATCTGAATGCAAAAGGAATTCCTTTCACACAAGTGATTTAAACGCGCTTTAGGAAATATTATTGTAAGTCAGTAACAATACATTTGTTCTATTCTTCTAGTACACGGTTTATTAAAAAAATAATATCCAAGTGCTAAGTGATTTTGTAGTCAATTAAACTCAAATAAAATTAATGAATGTAGGTGCCTAATTTAAGATAAAAATATTTTAATTTATATATATATATTATACCTTGACAATTTAATGTCAAAAAATTAATCGCAACATAAGTGGATATATTAATGGATTCCTGCGTTTATTATATAATAATATATATTATAATATTATATACTACCTGTATTATTAAACAAACCAAATATTTCATCACAAAAACACGCAGTAGTCTGCTTTTATTAGTTATTTACATTTATTAGATTATTAACTGACCCGGTGAGCTTCTACCACCTAAAATTGGATTGCAAAATAAATAACATGGTACATACCCTATCTAAAGCATCGCATTGGCGCAAAATTTAGTAGGTAATAAAATTGTTGGTCGTCCCCATCGCCACTGTACACTCTCACGCGAGACATCCTGAGGCTAATGTACTATCCGATCAACCCAAGTTTACACCTCGATGGAATGCAATAACGTTAGAGCGCCGTAATATTTTCACGAATCCAGGTTGAAAATTTCGAGCTTGTAGGTCTGCTTAAAGTACCTTAGAATTTTGATGATCGGTGAGTGAGTCAGTCAGTGAGTCAGTGACAGAATGGCTGAAAGTAAAGAATGGTAACGACTGTACTCGACGCTTCAAAACAAAATCACATCGTCTCGTAAAAACAAAATTAAAATCGTCGTAACTATTAAAATATTTGTCCAATTATTGTAGTGTGAAAGACAAGTTTGTCTACTTTATATCCCAGAAGCGATAAAAGTATTTATTTTGGTAAGGATCAATTTGTTACGACCAAATGAGCATTATAAATAAGGTATCAATTTTATTGTATTATGGCAGAATTTTTTCTTACTTGACACTTATTAGTACATTATTGTAAAATTTCATTAAAATCCATTCAGTAGTTTTTGCGTAAAAGAGTAACAAACATTCATACATACATACTCACAAACTTTTGCGCTTATAAATTAGTAGGAAGGAAGGATATGGCAGAACTTTTTCCTACTTACTTGTAACTTATTAATATATTTGGGACAATTCACACAATATCTTTATAAATTATAGCCTATGTGTTACTCTGATATATAAGATATTGTAAAATTTCATTGAAACCGATTCAGTAGTTTTTGAGTAAAAGAGTATAAACATCCATACATACATACTTACAAATTTTCGCGTTTATAATATTAGTAGGATTATTGACATCACCTAAGATTCTATAACATATCAATGTTATTGAACTAACTTATGCTTTATACAATTTTCCTGTCTGCTATGATAATATAATAAACATAATAGATCAATGGTCAAGTGGGAGATGAGAACAGTGTCAAGGAAATGTCTCCAGCCTTCTGCGGACGTCAATTTTGTAATACATAGTCTCTGGGCTTAAATTCCGCTGGCATAGGCTCACTGAGTGTCCACTTTAGCTAATAATTATTTGGCGTTACCAGAATCCTATTTTAGGCAATGAAGAAGAAAAAAAACCTTTTTTATAATTAATGTCAGAAACGAAATCAAAAAACTTCAGATACCTCAAATGGACCGCCATTTTCATGTCACTGTCGTTGAGACGCAACTCTATTATCAGAGTCGGGCTGGGTTGTTATCCCTCGAGTGGTGTACGATACGATATGGCCATAGAACGATTTTATTTCTGGGATAATATCGTTATACGGAGTTGAGCACTGCCTACTGGCAGTGAGACTATTGCATTGTAAGTTCAGTAAAAATTGAATTGGATTGACTGCATATTAATGTGTGTATTCCGATTATTACTGTACGTCAATGCTGCGCACGGGCAGAGAAAATCCAAAACAACAAAAAACATTGCGATGTTTTGAATTCTTTTTACTCAACTTGGACCCTGTTCAGTTTTTCCTCTTACGAGTTGTGGGTGCGTACATTTTGAGGTGTTGAAATAGTAACCGTAAATTGTGCTGAAATCAACATTAAAAGTTATGCAGCACCATTGATAAATCGATTAAAATGCTGATTGTCACATAAATACCTAATTACGTTCAAGCTTCAATAAAAACAAATAGAAACTATTAAACACAGGAAGTGAACAATTGTATACGGTAGGTATACTTTTATACCCGTATCATTGTGTATGGCTTATCTGTCGCCAGACTAGATGAGTAGACTGACCGCGTGATGTAGGAATCATTAGTTGGGGCCTTATTCCGAAGGACAAAGACGGGTCAGTAACAAAGACGTAACGACGACAACCAACTTTAAGTATCCATTATCGGACTTTTTTGTAATCGGTTTGTCTTTGGTTAATAACTAATTGACCGAGCGAGCGGAGCGGAGGGAGCTTTTCTTGATTTTCCCCTCGGGGGGGGGTTATGACGTCATTAATTTTTTATGTGGGTTTTTTTATTTATTATTTTGAAACCATCGTGTGGGGTATCAAATTAAAGGGCTTCATGAGCCGGTTCTAAGTTATCCCTGTAAGCGAGGTCTACTGCCCACAGGGCCACTAGTTTATTATGACTAACAATTAAGGACCCAATTTCTACAAATCGTCGCCTTAAAAAGTATTATCCACACGCCAAGTAACAAATAGCTACATAACATTGACCGTCGTTGTCGTATTATTGTCACTGAACCATCATTGTCTACTGGAATAAGGCCCCTGTTAGATGAATTATTGCTATTCGTTTGTTTGCGGAGACATTGAAGTAAGAAAAACATTAGCAGGTAGTATTTTTAATATGCCACGTGCAGCATGTAAGGATTTTGGCACCACTGCTGGGAAAATGCGTCGCAACAATGCAAGGTTAAGGAAAAACCAAAACAAACCAAACAATAAATGAGAAGTTGAATGAATTCGCGAGATTTAGAACAAGATATTTCGGAATGATCAATAAGTAATGATATTCAAACATCAGAAATCTGGTTCTTGCCAGTTTTAAGTCCATTGGTTTTTATAAGAAAAATAACACAATATTTACAATGCATTGCATCTAAGCCATAACGACGATACCATTAAAAGCGCATTTTACTGATTCAAAATAATCTGTCCCCACGTTGACTGACTTATAAATAATGTTTGGCTGATGATGACTAATCCAAAAACAGGTCCTATAATATCCAATATGCACGACTGCCATGAACTTTTATAAGGTAGGTCTCTACAAATATTTTGAAAGTCAGAATTGACGATGTATCTTGACGACCTCTACGGCGCGCGGCGTTGGGTTCGAGGCTCTGCCTCCCAAGCGAGAGGTACCGGGTTGGAATCCCGGCTGGGAAGGGTTTAACATAAATCCCCAGGTCTTAGATGTTCACACGTGCGCGACGTCGCTGTTTCTGGTTTCCACGAAACAGGGTAACCTTGTGCAGGGCCAGAAGTAATGTATGTGTATCTAGATCTAATGAATCTTAAAATTTATATTCATTAGATCTGGGTTAGACAGCGTAAGTGGGTCCTGAGAATCAGGGGGGGGGGGGATGAATCAACTGTGACAATTCATCGTAACCTGTCATCTAATTTGGTCATCTTCAGCTATTGCCACATCAATCGAGTTCAAACCCAATACAAGCAATGTGTCCCGCATACACAATATAATTTTGTTTGTTGTAATCTAGTCTTTGTGGACTGAGTATAGAGGTCAAATAAATTGTATGTGAACGGCTGTTGGCACGTTATGGCCGTGTAGCAGATGTATAGAGTGACGACGGGACCAATTTTGTGGTTCCGGTGTGTGCTTCGCTAAGTCTAAGGTTGAAATGTTTGTTATGTTAGGTATGTTTTTATGGACCATAAATATTATATTCATGGTTGTTAGCATGTTCTATATATATTTTCGTGTAATTTGCTTTTTAGGCAGTCTCAAGAGGAAATTATCTTAAAAAAATAGGTACAACGAAAAAATGCTTAAGTGGAAAAACAGGCTTTGTAAATAACCTTAGGCCAGTTTCCAATAAGTCAATAACCCCAGGCCGTTGCTTTCTGATACGTGTATAGAATAATAATCGATTTAGTCGCTTTTTTAAACGTTGCATTGCATATGTAGTACTGGTTGTAATTCAATCATCGATAAATTCTAACGCGTCATTTAGTTGTAATTTAATAGCGATGAATAATTTTATGAAGTGTAAGTCTGGCTATCGGTACCAAGCGTTCTGTGTCCATTTTTATTCAAATTTTTAAAATTATTCAAAAAATATTGCAAATGATTGCAAAAAATGTCTCTGTTTTATTGACCGAGCGAGCGAAGCGAGGGGCTCCATTTCGACAAGATAGGGAGCCGATTATGCTTTCGTCTGTCTCTGTCTCTATGTGTGTCTGTCAGTTCCGGTCTTAGGGACCACAGTTTTCAAGCGATCCTCACAAAACTTGGCACTCGTGTTCCTTGTTTTTTTTTTTGTCGAGAACTTTTCTCGATTTTCCCCTAGGCCCCCCCAAGGGAAAAGTTATGACGTCATTAATTTTTTCCTCTCGTGTGGGGTACCAAATTAAAGGGCTTCATGAGCCGGTTCTAAAAATATATTACACTATTACCTTTCGGCTGCCTGTTTTCTAAAAATCCAAGAAATATTTTCAAAACATACCGAGTTTGGACTCCTCGAGGTAGGAGACGGATTAGTAATATCTTTACTACCAACGCTTAGCAAAATATTTGAAAAACTCATACTTAATCAATTGCAAAGTCATTTTTATCTCAATAATTTAATTCATATTGCTCAGTTTGGTTTCACAAAGGGTCGTTAAACAGCCGATGCTGGTGTTGAACTAATCGACAATATTTTTGATGCCTGGGAAGACGCAATGGATGCAATAGGTGTCTTCTGCGATCTATCCAAGGCTTTTGATTGCGTCCATCATGACACTCTTGTCAGGAAGTTACGCCATTATGGTGTAAAAGATCAGGCACTTGGCCTTCTGGAGTCATATCTAACAAATAGGGTTCAGATGGTCGATGTTAATGGGAAAAGATCACCTGGGTCTTCAATAAGTATGGGCGTACCGCAAGGTTCAATTCTTGGTCCTTTCTTGTTTTTAGTATATATTAATGATTTACCTTACCTTGTTAAAGCAAAACGGGTTAGTATTGTTTGCCGATGATACTTCTTTGATATTTAAAGTTAAAAGACAGCAATCAAATTATGACGAGGTAAACAATGCTATTTCTAGTATAATGAACTGGTTTACTGTTAACAATTTATTACTTAATGAAAAGAAAACTAAATGTATTAAATTCGTGTTACCCAATGTGAACCCGGTAACTACAGACATATTTATAAAAGGACAGAGATTGGACCTTGTGCAGTCGACTGTCTTTTTGGGCATTACTTTAGACGCCAAACTACAATGGATCCTCATATAAATAAATTGTCGAACAGACTGAGTTCGGCAGCGTTCGCAGTTAAAAAAATTAGAGCTCTTACCGACGTAGACACCGCTAGACTAGTCTACTTTAGTTACTTTCATAGTCTAATGACCTATGGTATTTTATTGTGGGGTCACGCTGCGAATGCTAATAGTATGTTTATTCTGCAGAAACGGGCTGTTCGTGCAATTTATAGATTAGGGCCTAGAGTGTCACTGAGGGAAAAGTTTAAAGAAATCAATATTCTGACATTTGTGTCTCAATATATCTATGACAATCTTGTGTATGTAAAAAGAAATATAACTAATTTTCAGAAGTACAGTGATATACACAATTTTAATACTAGAAATAAAGACAAGTTGGTTGCTTATGTAAGCCGACTACATAAAATTAGTAATTCTTTTAAAGGCAATTGTATACGCTATTACAATAAGGTCCCTACTGATATTAAAAACTTACCTTTAGACAAGTTTAAAATAATAATAAAACAGAAATTGTATAAAAAAGGTTACTATAGGATATCTGATTACTTAGAGGACAGATGTCCATGGGAATAGATTGTTTGAGTAACAGGCTGTTTCTATATATAATTAGCATTCATTTTGTAATTTGACAATATTTTATTTATAAAAGGAAACGCAAAAGATGCGACGACTGTGGAGTTTCTTCGGTGAGCTCTTCTCCACAGATTCCGCCATTGTGTTAGTGAACTCACCCAAAAAAATGTAATGACGGATCTAAGTGTTGTAACAACATCCTATGGAAATAAATGATTTTTGATTTGATTTGATTTTGATTTGATTTGTAAAGAGGATCTATACAGACCATGAGAGTGAGTGAAATAGACTAAAACTATTTTCGTGAAAAGTCAGTGGATTGTATATTAAATCCCAAAATGTAGTTTACAAAGTTATTGGTGCGGCTACTTTACAACTTGATTTTGATTGAATCTAAAATACTTACCTATAAATTGTTTCACAGTCCCCCCTGTTAGCGAGGTCTACTGCCCACAGGGCCACTAGTAATTAGGCTATGCGTTATACGTCCATGGTTATTACAAATAGGCATAGTCAAATCCTATTTTTTATTCTATAAGTCGAAAATATAGACAATATAAGAAACTAAATTGAATATTTTCTTAATTTTTGATGTCATTATTTGTCAGCTTTACCTATGTACGACACGGACACGGATTGGTGCCATAGACAATGAACGAAATTTAAAGAAACAAAACGGTCGAATATTTTCTTGATTTCGTTTGTTTTGTCTAATTTACGAACCCTAATCTAAATCTAAACCCCTAGATCCACAAAAAGCAAGCCACCAAGGTCGAATTGGGCATTGGCGATACCTAATAATACGATAATGGTGCCATTTCGAAGGAATAGCTGGGGCTGGTTGGGGTAAGTTGGTTAATTAGTTTGCAAGTACGTTGGTACAGTTCGCGTCAAGTTTCCTAGGCTCTGAGCGAGATTGTTAACTTGAAATACCTACTTCAAAGAGGAGAACACGTTGAAAAACTTTTAATTCCCATCCCACCCCCCTGTTTTGTGTCCCCAATAATAGCAGTTATTATTTAAATTTTATTGAAAACTGGTAAAGCTAGGAGATCGTCAAAGGATAACTGTTGTTGATGTTCTTAATAAAATTATCTACAAAACAATCTTTGGATTCCAAAACACCGTGCAGGTCCAATAATTTTTCAGCCATATAAGTTTAAGTATATTTGATTTTCCATTAGGCATTTACGTACATCATCTACTGGTCTATATCCAGGCCCGGCACGGCTACTTTTGTTGTTTCGTCTAGTAGAGTATTTCCAACAACATTTTCCAGAACAATGTCCAGGTCCAAAAGTTTTTCGGGCCATACCCTTAGAAGGCTTTGAATATCATTGAGTTAATGTTTCATTCCTTTATCCTTGTAGGTACCTACTTAGACCAATTAATAAGTATTAGCATATTTTTTATGGTTTCAAAAATATGCTGGATATATCCAGGGATTGCTTTATAAGGTTATATTATCCGGTTTTCTCCTTAGCCGTTTTTAGTTTTTGAAGCTCGTGAAATATTGCAAAATTGTTTTTGCTATGAAACCGATTTGATCAGAGTAACTTTACTTTTCACTTCTCCATAAAAATCAGCTGACCACCCGGGCGAAAACGTATGGAAAAAAGATAAATAAAGTTGCTCTGATCAACTGTTCTGTTACATCCTGTTTATAAAAGCTCATGTAATTTTTGATCATAGATGTACTTCTATGCGAGTAAGGAAGGTCACAGTCCGGCTAAAGCCAAAGAATCTTGACGCGGCATATCTACTCTGTCACACTTACCAACTAAAATTCGACTTCTAAGCGCTTAGTCATTAGCCGCGTACTGACCGGACAAAAGGAATGTCGGACGGACGGACGGACGGACAGCGGAGCCTCAGTATCCTGCTCCCACGCATAAGCCCTAAACGGCGAAATATGATACTATACCTAACCTAGAAACCTTATTATGTCCCATTCCCATTGTGCGCCTTTCGGCTATGGAAGCTTGAAAAACGTGCCACTCCCTCCTCCTACCATCAAGCTCTGCGTGTTGGGCTGAGCCGTGGAAATGTATATGTCACCATAAGATAGTCAAAACAGTTGGTTCATAAACTAACGCGTTAGTTGATCAACTATTGGCAGATAGTAAACCAGACAAGGTTTAGAAATTACGTTTCTTTTGTTCTTACATGTCAACCTAACACGAAGACTATGCGGGGGCTAAGCTGCCGCAGTGTTTCCCTGGTATTTAGTTGGCAATTCAAGTTTAAACCAGTATACTATTTAACGGTTTTAACCGTTAGTTTATTAACTAAAGCGTCTCATATAGTAAGCAGTACAGTAAGCTTCACTTTACTATCTGTCGATGGTTGACCAACTGACGAGAAAAAACGTTAGTATATCAACTAACGATTTTGACAATCTCATGGTGACATTTGATCGAAACATAGGTACGTTAAAATTGACTTTGCGGAAATCGTACATACGCTAAAGCCATTGATTTCACAAAATGAAATTGAAACAAGAGGTAGGTATGGGAAATTTTCTAAAAAGTAAAAACCTTAAACGCTTCACTCCTCTTTACTCTAAGGTCAGGGGGTACAGTTGTGTGTTTTTAACATCACTCACACCCAAAGGTATCAAGTCTCTGGTATCAAGTGAAGTGAGTGACAGTCGCGCCAAGAGTCTTCGGCTCCGACCGAGCTGTAACCTCTCTTTCTCGCATTGGGTATGGTGACGTGTGGCCTAACCACATGTGGTCGATTTCTACTTTCGTGCTAGATTTCTACTTTTTTAGTGGATTTGAGGCTTTTCGGATTTTGTTTTGGAAGTGAAGAATTGTTTGTAGGTTTGGCAGTTTTGGTGGATTTGGATCTACTTGATCAAGATGGCGTCACGACAACAGCTGATTTACACAGCTTTTAACAGGGCAAAACATTGCGGTAGCTTATGTGAAGGGTAAAGGGGGTGAGCGAAGCGAAGTCCCCTTTATCCTTCGTGTTAGGTTGAACATGTAAGGACAACAAAAAATACTTAAAACATAAACTTAAGGACACATAAAAAAATATTTATATAGTATACCTATGTCTTGTTGCCTAGGAACGTTTAGACAACTCGTTAAACGTTTCGTTCACTAACTTGTCTGACGGAATTTTAGTGACTTGGTTAAACGTCTGTATTTTATTAACGGTCTAGAGAGTTAGTTAAGTGTTTGATTTAACCAACCAACTGCGACACTTATGCAACCTTATATTTTGTAGTATTTTCGGGGTTTACACGTCCATAACTAATCTTGTACGCCCGTTTGCATGCGTGTATACCTGTCGCAGCCATATCGTAGAACACGCCGTATTACATAAAGGCGCGCCGGATCGAAAAACGTCGCCGTTTAATAATGCGGCCACCTCACGTTGAGTCATATTGCAATCCGGCTGGAATAAAGTACGCCGCATTGTATGAGTACTTCACGTTCGTCAAAGCGGCTTAGTAACGTGGCGCCCACATACAAATGAGCGCATCGTCGATGCGCCGCTTTGAAAGTTTGGTAGAATTTGGTAGTTTTGAAAGTGGAGTATTGTGATCTGACTGGCAACCTGATATTGCTTTACCCCATATTTTTACAGTTGTGCCAACTTAACGGCGAAGGGAAAAGTTGTATAGAATGCACAATAGCAGTAGTATTTATTGTAGCCATTGTGTTTTTCTACTGTAGGTATTGCCAGCTATGAATGGACGAGGGTCTATTGGCAAATGGCGCGCTTATTTGCCTCTGATAGGTAGATCCTCTTACTTGATTGGTTCCATTCTCCCCGGATCGTGGATATGAGCCTAAAACTTGTGCCATCGTCCCCGATGCCTGAGCCGCCGCCGGGGAAGATGGCACTGATTTCGGCCCCGGCGATCCGGTATAAATTGCCGCCTAGAAGTTGCGCTGGTTAAAAGATTACATTCTCCATAGAAACATGCTTTGAGCACTTCTCATTTTTTAACACGCTTTTATTAGGTTCATTTCGTAAATAAATCTTGCAAGTTACATTTGATCCACTTCCCGGGGCGGTTTCCGATTGAGCCAAAATTTGGAATAATTATGTGACGGTGACAATTCAATGCGATAATGGAGCCTGTAATAAAATAACAATCCTACCGAGTTCGGCCTCTTTAGAATCGTCTCGGTGAGTAGTTGATGGATTAGCGAGGGTATCGAGCTGATCTGATTACGGCACCTGAAGGTCAATAGTGGAATTTTTCAACGGCTACTAGTAATGGCCCCTCGAGTTTGGACTCGTTTGATTTGTTTTAACGTGACAAATATAAGCGTGTTTTTTAGTTTTTTAAACTAATGCATGTCGTTCCCTTATTCTCTTCATTCAAAACTCAAAAAACTCAAAACTCAAATCAGTTATTGTAAGTAGGCAAAATAATGCTCTTTTACTAGTCAAACACTTACTTAAGTCTCATATACATGGAAAAAATAAATCAAATATGATCAACTAAACTAATGAGTACATAACTGATTATGGTTTGAGTTTGAAAAAGGAAATTTCTCCTTCAAGTGGTGATTCATGACTGAATCTCGCACAGGGAAAATAAACTCCATTAACTCTACCAGTGCTTCGGAAATACGCCCATCAGAGAAGATAGCACCAAGAATCTCTACGGGGATGTGAGTTTTTAAAATTTTCGTCATATATTTATTTATCTACACACGTATCATAAACCCTCTTTACTGCGTTCAAAAACCGCACGTTAGGATCAGCATTATGTTAAACTACTTGGTAAAAACTCGTTTCGTATCTGGAAAACTACACATAATGGTCATTATGTGTAGTTTTTCTACATATAATGACATTCAAATTTCGAACGGCGACGCCCACCCGCGTGCCGTCCCTAGTTTGTTTGTGAAGTTGGTACTGACATTCAAATTTCGAACGCCGACGCCCGCCTGCGAGAAGTTGGTACTACAGAACAAGTTAAACAATTGCAGAGCCACAATGCCGGTCAAATATGCGGTTCCTGAACACATCAAAGAGAGCTTATGATATGTGTGTAGATAAACTAGTGTATGTAACTGTACATAATTAGGCATTAAAACTCTCGAGCTGTACATAATTAGGCATTAAAACTCTCGAGTGATATTATTATGAAACTCGCCTTCGGCTCGTTTCATAAACCCACTCTCGAGTTTTAATGCCCTCCATTATGCAGCAGTCACATAAACTACTATTATTACACAATGTACGATAAAAAAAATCATATCTAATGACACTATTATAACATCGTATCCATAAGTGCCATTAAGATGTCTCAAAATAACATTCTAACAAAATAAATAAATAAGAACAAAGACAAGCTGTAATTAACATAACTTATGAGAAACCAGACTGGACCAGTCCCCCCCAGCATTCTCACATACCTGGAACCAAAATCTTATTGCACAAGAGTTGCCAATATATCATTGCCGATTCCTAAACTTGAGTTAGGTTATGTAGGCGACTGCGACGGCGTATTTCCCACGACCCATGGGGAAAAACAACGACAATGGTGGTATAAGACCTAGTACTTACTTAGTGCCTGGTTACCTAGACTTTTAATAAACCTATTGTGTCGCAGGAAACACCTGTATTAGAAAACTGTTACGGAGAAGGTAGAGTGGCGTTTGTGCTGCGCTAACGCTGTATGAGTGCTATATACAATGTATAACGATGTAAGTACGTTATTATAAGTATTACGCATTGCAGTCTGCTTCGAGTTTGATGTTACCTCCGCCCCGCTCGCATGTTCATAGATACCCGACGCGTTGGCTACTCGGGAAGTTCCGGCTGCTGCTCGGGCGGCTTTAGTTTGCCGCGCCTGCTATTTTTTGGTAAATGATATCTGCGCTGTCTGTATCTAATTCCCGCGACACAGGGTATCCTTGTGTGGGGCCAGAAACAAGGAACGCTTATAGTTTCGTAAAGTCTGTCTGTCCGTCCGTCCGTATGGCACAGGAACTTTATGCAGAAACTTATAGGACTACACAGTTGAAACCTGGTATTTAGATGTATTCCGTTTACGATTTTTATACAAATTTAAAAATTTAATACTCACATGAAAGAGAAACCAATTTTTTTTTCATCAAACCTATATGTGTGGGTTGTCCATCTATCCGCTAGACTGTCACGCGGACACATTTTGACCGATGCAAAATACCCCAGTCTGTCACGCGGACACATTTTGACCGATGCGTAAAAGGCGGTAAATAAGGACCGTTATTTAATCAAAGCGTTTGTCTATCTTGCTCACACTTCCACTAAACGTGGCCGAAAGAAGGAAAAAGGCATAACATCCTTTGTTTCTACTCTAAAGCAAGCTTTAGCGGTTGACTTCCAAAGTGGAAAAATGTGTCCCCCCCCCCTCTAACTTTTAAAGTAAGAGAGTGAAAAATCTACAAAAAATATATGCTGTGTATCTCAATACACACTTTGAACGAAATCCGCAAAGATAACTTTGTCATTTGGTCACTTTTTTATACCTATATGTTACAAAACAAACAAATATAGCGTCAAACAGTCACGCGTTTTCCCGTAAGGAGTTGTAGAGACACAGTTATGCCCATAGCAGGGGGCTAGCCCATTGCCGCAGACGGACATAAGAGGATAATTAATAATAATTCCTTGCATAACCATATATGTACTAGTTGCACAATAACATGTGATTACAAGGATGTGAAGAAAGATAAAAAAAAATGTTCCCTGAGTCATTGATTTAGACGTCTATTCTATAGTCTTAGTCAATGAAAGATTCTAGACGGAAAACTCGAAAGCAGAATGTGTGACTTCGGAACATTGTTTGGACCCCACCGAGGTGAGCCCTAGGGTGTGTGACTGAAGAAACACAATGACAATAGACCGTGGAATACACCTACCGGGGACACCACGTTAGACATAAAAACCGGTCAAATTCGAATTGGATTCACACAGAAAAAGCTCTGTATCTTCACACAAGAAAAAACGAAACAATCTAGTCTAGTCTCTTGCATGGAGAACAAATTTATTAAAAAAAAAACGCGCGTTGCTTTAATTTTTGTTATATAAATATACACTCTGTGAAAATTTTATTTTTCTATTACTCATGAGTTATTGCCCGCCAGACGGCATATGAACGAATAGACGGACGCATAGAGAACAGTTTCTTTTTAAAATGATTGCGTTTTCATATGTCAGTTCGCGGCCACGTAATGTTTCACTGTTTTCTTCACATTTTCCACCAAATAAGTAAAAAATTGCATTGATTATATACCTCAGATACAAAACCAGCAAGTACAATCATAATAAGTAAAGAGCACAGGCAAAATATTCACTTCTATAGCGGCACGTGCTCGCTATTTTTTCGTACTTTTGCGAACATATCGACTCGGGCAGCAGATGCGTCCAAATGCATGAGATCCTCTGGCCACCTGATTCATTATTCCAGCCAATTAAATTGTCTCGAATTCTAGCACTACCCTACTTTCCAAAAATCGGTTGTATTTTGGTAACAAGACATGAGAATTCTTATTATGATAATATTTCTGCAGTAAGTCCCTCAAATGGCCGCCAACTAGCCCCTGGCCGCCAACTGGCATAATGACCGTACCACATACAAACTTATGAATGCACCTATGTACGCACATGAAGTTTGATAGTAGCTGCACCGATAACTTTGTAAACTATTTACATTTGTGATTTAAATACCAACCTATTAACTTTTCACTAAAATTATAAAGCCTCTGTCCAATTTGTTAAAATTTGTCAAGCCGTTTCCGTTCCGAATCGACAAAAAAAACCTATAATCATCGAACCTGCTCACAAAATTACACGAGAATCGGTTGAGAAATGCGACCAGTAGAGAACAGCCGGACAGAAATCCTTACATCCGAAAGCATTTTTGCCCAGGCTGAAACGAGAAATGCGACCAGTAGAGAACAGCCGGACAGAAATCCTTACATCCGAAAGCATTTTTGCCCAGGCTGAAACGGAGACACTTCACGCTCGGTCAATACCATAACATAGCATCACGCCTTTTCCCATACGGGATGGCAGAGGCACAGCTGTGCCCACGTTGAGCCAGATATTCAATACTCCATTTTACGTGACAGGCTGTTAGCCCATCGCCGCAGCTATGGAGATCGAAGGTTTCCCCGCGATGTTTTCCATCACCGTTAGTAAGTCCGTATAATGTAGGGAGGGATTGCGCTGGCAACACTGGAGAATAGGTTGTAAACAAAAGATTAGATACATTTTATTGATTTAAAAATACTTTAATACAATTTTCCAAGTTTATCGCATTTGTTATACGTATTAATTAAGTGTATTTTGTGTTAACTGGTGCATAAGTGTATAAAATTCTAATAGTTATCCTATTTTGTGTATTTAAAAAACGTAACGTTGACGGTTGAGTATTTTATTTGAAATAATTTGCTACTGGGCTATAATTAACGATATTTTCAATATAACTAATTACTTAAGCACGTAAATTGATTTGGAATTACTTTGTTTTTTGTTGAATAGCTTATTTTTTTTTTTTGAATAGGTATATATTAATGATCTGCCTTTCATGGTGGAGAAATTAACTGACATAGTGTTGTTTGCTGATGATACTTCACTGGTCTTCAAAATTGAAAGACAAAAAGGAGAATTTGATGATGTTAATGGTGTATTGTCTTTAACCTTGAATTGGTTCACAGTTAATAATTTATTGTTAAACGCTGGTAAAACCAAGTGTATCAAATTCTCACTTCCAAATGTCAGGCAAGTTGAGACCAGTTTAGTGTTAGAAAACAGCACGTTAGAATTAGTAAATGATACGAAGTTTCTTGGAATAACCATTGATAGCAAATTGCAGTGGGGACCCCACATAGATAAATTGGCTGGTAAATTAAGTTCTGCGGCTTACGCTGTTAGGAACATCAGACATAGCACGGATGTGGCTACATCTAGGCTAGTATATTTTAGTTACTTTCATAGTGTGATGTCCTATGGTATCTTGTTGTGGGGGAAAGCAGCGGATATTCAAACTATTTTTATTTTACAGAAAAGAGCTATTCGAGCAATTTATAATTTAAAACGAACAGACTCCTTAAGAGAGCTTTTTAAAGAAATTGACATACTAACAGTAGCTAGTCAATTTATTTTCGAAAATATAATGTATGTACGCAAGAACCTTACAACATTTTCCAAACTTAGCGATAGCTGTAATGTTTACCTAAGAAATAATCACAGACTATGTGCGCCCCGTTTTAGACTCGCGAAGGTTAGCAATTCTTTCAAGGGTCAGTGCATTCTCTACTACAATAAGATACCTCTGGAGATTTTGAAATTGCCACTTGAGCAATTTAAAAAGCATGTTAAAGCAACTTTGTCGAAAAAGGGATATTACAATGTTCAAGATTACTTAAATGACAGGACTGTATGGGGTTAATCTGGCTCAACACAGACTTTGCTGTTAATAATTTTGTAATTATTTATTCCTGCTTTATTTATTAATCATAACAATTAAATTTTTCATATTTGTATTAGTTAAGCACAACCTATTTTTAAAAGAGATCTAAAAATAAATCTGTGGGAGTTTCTACGCCCTTCTTCTCCCACAGTGGTCCAATGTAGAGAAGAGGCAAAAAATGACGTTTGCTAAGTATATGTAAATATCTACAGTAATAAAGTACTTTGACTATTGACTATTGACTATTGACTATTTTTTTTGCACATTTCGTTAATCATAACCTCAATTTAAGTGACTGCTTATCAGCTGTGCTACAGCCTTGCTTCAATCTTGCTTTTTACTGTTGTTTTATTTTGTTTAAAATGCCAACAACCAGAAGTGAGGCAGCCCGTCAACTAGAAGATAACTTAAAATTAGCTTTATATGAATTAAAACAGTGTAAGGTAACCAATGAGCAGTTGCTTACTGAAAGGGATGAAAGTGAGAAGGAGGTGTTGCTTATTGTTAATAAGAACTTAAAATTAAAAAGTGAGATGGCAGAGTTGCACAACAAGTTCCTTGATGTGACGGGAGATAGGGATCGGCTTCAGCACCTGGTAGATGGCTTCGACCGGAGTGGCAGTGCGTTCGAAGATGCCCTGAGGCGTATTGCTGTCCTGGAGAAGGAGCTTCGCGACGCACGTAACGAAATTTCTGCACTACAAACTGCAAACGATAGCCTCAGGTCGGGGCAGACCCAGTCACTCTTTGAGGAGCTGATCACTCCACCTGTAGCTTCTGTCATCTCACCCATAGATCAAAATTCAACTGTGACAATTGATCTCACGTGTGATAGTCCTAATAGATCGCAATCAGTAACCACTATGAGCTGTAGTAAAAATAAATTAAAGAAATATGTTAAATTGAATAATTATATAAAAAAAAACACAAAAACTAGCTAATAGAAATAAAATATTTTGTAAAAATGTAAATTGTAGCAAGGAACGTGTCGAATTAATTAACGAAATCGATGATTGTAGATTATGTTTGGAAAAAACTACAGGAAAGTACGAATGTGACACACGGCGACTCCAGTCAGATATGCATATTTTAAACTCATCATTACAAAGTATTACACGTAAATATGAGTCAGCACAATACGAAATTAAGGAACATGTGTCGGCTATGAATAGTTTGTTGGAGACGTGTAAGTATAATTATGACACTTTCATATCTTTGACCGACAATCACATCTGTGATTGTAAACAAGCTCCAGCGGACTGTTCCGTGCCGACCGTGTGTCCCGCCGAGCAGCCGGCCGAACAGCTGATACTGACCCAGGCGCCGCCGTCAGTCGACTTGAGTACTAATAGTGTTATCAATAACGCCTCCTTCTCTCGGACAAAGGATAGGTATATAATGTACAGCGATGAACTTGGAAAAAATATGGGTTTACAACTTAGTCAGCGCGTGGGCCAGGCAATATTAAATAACTGTATGCCTGGCGCCACATATTCACAAATATTAAACAAAGTGTTGTCATCGCAGTTTTTAGAACCAACCACCCTAATTATTTTAATTGGTAGAAGGGAAAATGTATCTAAAAAACTAATTACTAAATACTTTTCCAAATTAAATTCTTTACAAAATGTAGATAGAATAATCTTATTTGCGTTTCCCTTCAGCTAATCTTTGTCACAACATGAAAATCATATAAGACATGATTATAATACATTTATACACACATTGACATGTCGTCATACTGAAAAATTTCATTTCATAGACACCAATATTTGTATTGGAAAATATTTTTATTTGACTAAGGATAGGTATTACCTATCTAGGTTTTATACAAAACAGATAGCACAGTCACTATCTTATTTTATTTTGAACTCAGTCAAGTTTTTGACTAATGAAACGCCTGCTTCTATTGAGCAGTGTAATAATAATGACATGTACTCCTTGGAATCTGTTCCAAGCTCTTTAAATTAACCCATAGGACAACAGAGAGTAACTGTGGCAGTAATATTAATATTTGTATAAATATACCTTCATCTTGCCCATTAAATCAAGTTACTAGTAATGAAAAATGTAAAAGTCAGAATATTTTAAACGTGGTTCATCAAAATATACAGGGCATGTTAAGTAAAGAACTGGAAATTGAGTTATTCATGAACTGTAATAATATTGATATTTTATGTATAACAGAGCACTTTTTAAAGAGTTATGAGTTCATGTTCAACTTTAATAACCACCACGTTGCTAGTTCGTTCAACAGAAAAACAGCTGATCGCGGTGGCTCTTTAATACTTGTATATAATAGTTTTAAATATAAGGAACGAGTTGACATAGTGAGCCTGTCTGTTGAGCGTACCATGGAAATAGCCTGTATTGAACTTGAACAACTTATTGTAATGAGCGTATACAGACCACCAGATTCATCCTTTGATTTATTCGAAAAGAAAATGGATGAAGTGTTGATTAAAATCAGCGATAAAAACAATTTTTTTATAATTTGTGGTGATTTTAATGTTAATCTGTTAGAGGATAATAATATTTGTACTAGATTGAAATCTTTATTTTTATGTCACAACATGAACTATCTGTTTTTGGAGCCTACTAGAATTACTGCAACATCTGCTACCTGCATTGACAATATATTTACTAACATTACGCCCATTTTCAAATCGGTCATCAATAAATTAACCTCTGATCACTCTGGTCAGATAGGTATATTCAATATTAAAATAAAAAAGGACCAAAAAGAGGATATTACATGTGTGCCCGTTAGTGACACTCGGCTTGAACACTACAGGAATAATATTTTAGATAAACTATGGGAAATACCATACAGTGACGATCCAAATTTGTTATACAACTCAGTATTTAACCTTGTCAAAATGAATATGATACGGTATTTAAATCAAAAACTATAAAAGTTAATAACAAAGCTTTGTTTAGTGATCTGGCGACAGTTGGAATTCATAGGAGCAGACGAAGATTATATGAACTCTATGAAGAGAAATCATATAACAAAAATACGGCCTTTCTAGATTATGTTCGTAGTTATTCAAAAATGTTTAAACGCGTTTGTGCCGTAGCTAAATCTAATTTCATTAAAAACAAAATTGAATCTAGTAGCAATGAAATGAAAACGACTTGGCAAATTATAAACAGAGAGACTGGAAAGGCCAAAGCTACACATAATAACTTCAAGCTTAAGATAGATAATCAATTGCTAAGTACAGACCTAGAAGTAGCAAAAGCTTTCGAAAATTTCTTTACGGACATTCCAGTTTCTGCTGCTGAATCTATACTTAAACAAAACTTTGAGGAATGTAAAACAGATTTTAAATTTAGGCACGTAAATAATGAAGACATTTTAAAAGCGTTTAAATCCCTGGAAATGAAAAAGACAGCTGACGCCCATGGTCTATCAGTAAAAATTATTAGTTCCATTGTAGATTGTATTGCACCTCACCTTTGTTGTATATTTAATCAATGTATAGATAATGGTGTGTTTCCTGACTTGATGAAACTAAGTAAAGTTATACCTTTATACAAAGCTGGTAGTACATCAGACCCCACCAATTTTAGACCCATATCGATACTACCAACGCTTAGCAAAATATTTGAAAAACTCATACTTAATCAATTGCAAAGTCATTTTTATCTCAATAATTTAATTCATATTGCTCAGTTTGGTTTCACAAAGGGTCGTTCAACAGCCGATGCTGGTGTTGAACTAATCGACAATATTTTTGATGCCTGGGAAGACGCAATGGATGCAATAGGTGTCTTCTGCGATCTATCCAAGGCTTTTGATTGCGTCCATCATGACACTCTTGTCAGGAAGTTACGCCATTTTGGTGTAAAAGATCAGGCCCTTGGCCTTCTGGAGTCATATCTAACAGATAGGGTTCAGATGGTCGATGTTAATGGGAAAAGATCACCTGGGTCTTCAATAAGTATGGGCGTACCACAAGGTTCAATTCTTGGTCCTTTCTTGTTTTAAATATATATTAATGATTTACCTTACCTTGTTAAAGCAAAACATGGGTTAGTATTGTTTGCCGATGATACTTCTTTGATATTTAAAGTTAAAAGACAGCAATCAAATTATGACGAGGTAAAAAATGCTATCTCTAGTATAGTGAACTGGTTTACTGTTAACTTAATGAAAAGAAAACTAAATGTATTAAATTCGTGTTACCCAATGTGAACCCGGTAACTACAGACATATTTATAAAAGGACAGAGATTGGACCTCGTGCAGTCGACTGTCTTTTTGGGCATTACTTTAGACGCCAAACTACAATGGGATCCTCATATAAATAAATTGTCGAAGAGACTGAGTTCAGCAGCGTTCGCAGTTAAAAAAATTAGAGCTCTTACCGCCGTAGACACCGCTAGACTAGTCTACTTTAGTTACTTTCATAGTCTAATGACCTATGGTATTTTATTGTGGGGTCACGCTGCGAATGCTAATAGTATATTTATTCTGCAGAAACGGGCTGTTCGTGCAATTTATAGATTAGGGCCTAGAATGTCACTGAGGGAAAAGTTTAAAGAAATCAATATTCTGACATTTGTGTCTCAATATATCTATGACAATCTTGTGTATGTAAAAAGAAATATAACTAATTTTCAGAAGTACAGTGATATACACAATTTTAATACTAGAAATAAAGACAAGTTGGTTGCTTATGTAAGCCGACTACATAAAATTAGTAATTCTTTTAAAGGCAATTGTATACGCTATTACAATAAGGTCCCTACTGATATTAAAAACTTACCTTTAGACAAGTTTAAAATAATAATAAAACAGAAATTGTAATATAAAAAAGGTTACTATAGGATATCTGATTACTTAGAGGACAGATGTCCATGGGAATAGATTGTTTGAGTAACAGGCTGTTTCGATATATAATTAGCATTCATTTTGTAATTTGACAATATTTTATTTAAAAAAGGAAACGCAAAAGATGCGACGACTGTGGAGTTTCTTCGGTGAGCTCTTCTCCACAGATTCCGCCATTGTGTTAGTGAACTCACCCAAAAAAATGTAATGACGGATCTAAGTGATGTAACAACATACTATGGAAATAAATGATTTTTTATTTTGATTTTTGATTTTCAGCACCGGATTCGAGATGTTTTGTACTTTCCTTAAATTCATTTATTGTTTTTTTTTAAATGGTTTATTTTGCCTAAAAAAGTGCCTCAAAGGTCCCGTTTTTTGGAATTTTGCTTACATCTCCCCAAAGGACACGTCATGGGAATTGTCCACAACTATGATTCTGTATACTTTTTACATATTCCCAATGGTTGTTTAGAATTCGAATAAGCGTATGTTTATATGTTACGAGAAACGCGATTTATAGAAAATTATTAATAATTATCGGTTATTATAAATAATTTTCAAAATTGATGATGAAAGTGATTAATTTCACCTGACTGTTGATAAATGTAATTAATTATCAAGTTATGAAAATACAAATTTGACTAGAATAGGTTGTCGTGGCAAAATTTCAATTTGCTTATAGGTTAGGTTAGAACTTATTAGAAGCAAAACCGGAGCGTAGCGATGCGGAGCGCAGCGAATCGTTGCAAATCCAAACAACATTTAATTATAAGAATATAAGGTTTCTAGTTGGATGTATTACTTCAAAGACAGGAGTGATATATTAATAATCAGAAAGTATGATTTATTTCGCAGTATTTATTATATTAATCAAATCGTGCAATAATTATTAATAATAATCGAGAATTATTAATAATTTGCACATTAATCACTTTCATCGTAACATTTACCTACATATATTTTCGAAGATCAATGTAACTCTATAACTTGTTTCAAAGTTAAAAAAGGAGCCAAGTGCGAGTCGGACTCGCCCATGAAGTATTCCGTTGTAGCAAGAAATTATGTGAATGGATGTTTGTGTTGTAACTTTGTTTTTCATAGTGTTTGTATGAATGACAAAGTTATCTTTGCGATTTTTATAAATGTTTTATATCTTAATAACTGCAAATTTTATAATAATTAACTAATTTTCGTTGAAAGTGTGTATTGAGATACAGAGCATATTTAAAGTTAGAGGGGGGGACACATTTTTCCACTTTGGAAGGGCCTGTCTCTTTAACGATTTACTTTGAGGAAAAATATTTTCAGAAACCTCAATGAAATTTTTAAAGAACTATCTATAGACACCCCACACATATAGGTTTGATGTAAAATAGTTATTTGTGTCACAAGGGAGCAGAAAATGTATTTACGGCGAGTTCTACGATAGAATCCTAAGCGTAGCGAGGGATTCTAAGTTAGAATCCTTAGCGTAACGAACGATTCAAGCGTTAACGCCCATGACGGAAATAATTTTGCTCCTAAGTTACACATACAACTTTATACACCGAGCGACTATGAGGAAAATTTAAATAAAATGCATTAAAAATAATGAAATAAATATACTTTGAATTATACTTTCACCACTAGTACAGTAATCAAACAACGAAAACAAAACTTTTAAACAAAACAAATAAAATATTCCTGTGCAACTTTGTAAAAATAATCGAATCGAATATTAAAATAATATCGGATATCAATATTCATTATAACACATATAACCGTCATCAGATAGTTTTGATTTCAGTAAAACATATAATTTATTGTGACATTTTTTTAAATATTACAAAAAATTCATAAATTTTCATATGACGTTGTTAAAGTTAAAACCTGAAACATGTTCCTTTTTAATCGACTACGATGAAATTACAATCGATTATTTTATTAAGATCTGTTTTAAATTAGAACATTTCGTAAATGCTACATGCCAATGAATAAATTAAAAAATGTAGCTTAAACAGAAATTTAACATTATGCTCCCTCTCGTCGTGGAGCAAAACTTACTTTTCCGAATGAAAGGTGTGAAAAGGTAATAATGCAGAACCTATAATGTAATGCCTAGACATTAATGAGAAGAATAGTTGCAATAGTTTTTAAAACGACTCATAAAATCCTTCTCCCTAACCATTCAGGGCATTTCCGATTTAATTGTTTGCAGATAGATAACTGAATGTTCTTTTTATATCAATCAACTGTCAATTTATTTGTATTTATTGCTCGACCGCAGTTAACCTGATATAATTATACTCGTTTCCTGATACTTCTGTTATTTTCCAAGAAAAATCGAACCGGACTAGGTTTGACGCCTTCAGAATGACACTACACTAACGATTTTAGAATTTTACCGCCGTAACTAATCGGCTAAATCTGATGAATAGATGCGACGTTTGTTCTGTCATCCTTCATTATAAATCACCCTATATTTCCCAATAATACAACCTACGCACAATATACCAAAAATTCTTATTTCGAATGCAGCTCTGTGATTGGTTATCAGAATCCTAAGTCGTCGGCAAGCCACGCCTCCTTACCTACAGGTTGCTATGTAAAAGTTATGTCGATAATACCACATTATAGCCTATGTTTATATGTATTATAGAATATCTAGTGGAGATTGACCTATTCCAGAGTCGTCACAACTAAAAGTATAAAAAAACGGGAAAATAGAACCTTTGAAAGCCGGACGAGAGCTGTGGGATTTGGATCAGTCAGTTTGGTTCGGTAGTTGCTTAGTTTTGACGCCTGCAGAATTCTACGTGGTATGTTGTTAGCGCAAATCTAGGCAGCCTTGAATTCTATAGACTTTACTGGCCACGGGGCAAACACATTTATGGCTTGCCCCTGGACGTGTTAGTTCATGGGGCGGCCTAACTTACATTTCCGACAATGGTGTAAGAATGGGCCATTCTAAAAAAACGTACTACTTTTATTTTATTTTGTAAAATTTTAGGCTATTTTAAGAAATTAATTTGAATATTAGGATGTCATATTATTTTTTAATATTTTTTTAAATAACACCCTTCGTGACGTCACTTGCTCACAGTTTTCGATTATAAAACTGAAAAACTATAATATCAATATTTGTTTACGTTCGTCTGACGCAAAACTGTTGACCTAACCTACTTGACAAATTTGCAGAACACACCACTTAACGGTGGCGATGGGAATTTACAAACAAACTACGCCGTAGAGGACAAATGAAGTACATGATGTTTTTTACAGATATTTTCTGATATTTACAAATATTTACAGTAATCCTGTAATATTATTTGATGGAAATAACGAAATATATATGTAGTTAGGAACACACAATCATCTCGAAATTGTTTTCTGTTTGGTACGTTTTTTTTACGTGGCCCTCAGGTATGTGATCTTGTTATTATTGGTAAATTTTTAATAGCGATTTAACCTCTAGTATACCACCGGCGTTAGATAACGCCACATTTCCGTTATAGGTTTTAAATTTTAATAGAAAGGCATAAGGTTCAGAATCGCGACATGTCCCAACTGCCCTCGGTTTTTGAGAGTTTAAATTCCTAGATGTCGGATATACATGACAATGATAATGCTACAGCATACATGTACACAGTTGTGAACTTGTGACGACTTTATTCACACCATCTTGCGTGCCAGGGGACAAATCCATCGCTGTTACAGCGTAAACTAAACGTTGATCAGAGTTCCCCATTGGAATGAAATACTCGTAGTTAATGCTTTTCCTAAGTACATGATAGTTTCTTCGTCCTTCTCTCCCGCAATGGTCCAATGTAGAGAAGAGGCAAAAAATAACGCTGAAGTATATGTAGATATATAGACATAGTAATATGGAATTTTGACTTTGACTTTGACATCCATCAGGTGTTAGGCCTCTTCACTATACGCCCCGTCTACTCCGGTAGTAGCTCTTCACTTTTTTAGAAACTGTCAAAACGGTAATTTTGTTCACGAGTTCTATGAAATAGTAGCATGTGACGTCATATGTAGTCAAATAACGATTGCGATCCGGATTGATGGCAAGAGATAGGGAATCGAGCTTCTGAAGCCTGCGAACACCGGTCAAATGACATGACGACCTGAATGGCAGAGTTGGCAGTGACCCTGCCTACGAAGCCAAGGGTCCCGGGTTCGAGTCCCGGTGGGGGCAAATATTTGTTTGATGAGAACGGATGTTTGTACCCTAGTCATGGTTGTTTATCTATCTAAGTATAATATTTATCTATATAAGCATGTGTATCGTTGTCTAGTACCCGAGATACCGGGAAGCCTAGATTGGGGCTAGATCAATGTGTGTAAATAGTGTCCAAGGTATTATTATTATTATTAGTATAAATGGAGAATTCGACTATCAGATCACGATTATTTTTCATGTGCTGTCTTTTCTTGCGATGTGATTGGTTTCGACTATCTGAAATACACAATACTGCACACTATGATATGCGCATTTTTATTCGCACACAGTGTGTTCGCAAGCGCCCGTAGCGTTGCGGTATTCGCACATCGGAAACGATCGTGCTGGTAGCAACATCTGGCTGAGACGGGTACTGGATGGGTGGCCGTTTCTATGTGGCATTTGTTTCATGCGCATTTTGGCGCTTCAGATGACACGTTGAGCTGTAGGTCCCGGCTACTATCGCTGCTATCGTGAAGCTGGTCAGAGGCCCTAATAGAGGGCAGCTTGAAAACATCTGACAGTCGGGTTGGCCACTAGCCCGACACCCCTCCCTCAACCCGCCCTGAGCCAGCGTGGTGGAGTATGGCTCAATCTTACTCGTATCCGGGTAATGGCCCCTGCCTCTCGGTGGGGCTACATTATTATTATTATTACGGTGTGTTGTTTCACTGTTTTCTTATGTATAAGTCATTTAGTAGGAAATAATGTTTATGCCGTCATTTCTATAAAAAATCAAACCTGCAACCTAATTTAAGTTTCAATTTATACTTATTACTAGCCGGTGGGCGTGGCTTCACGCGCTGAAGTCGTGTAAAAATAGCCAAGTTCTAGACGTCTCGCATGCAACCTCCTTGTGATATATGCCCTCTATATTTTCATACAAATTCCCCCATTCCCCCCTTAGGGGAGGAATTTCGTCAAGTCCCTTCTTAGTGCTACCCTACGCTATACAAGGAATCCCTGTAAAGGTTTCATGACTCTAGGTCCACTGTTTTAGGCTGTGCGTTGTTCCTTCAGTCGTAACGTTAGTAGATTTTCTTTCCTTTATTTTACGCAAGTAATTTGTGTTTTTTGACATGATAACGTCTTATAAATCGATGAACGCCGGCTGCACGCACGAAAAAGTGTCACGTTCCGCTATCACGTTCCGCCTGAGCCGAGCGTGCAAGCGAGAGCGCGGAACAAGAGGCACGATCGGCCAAAGCGTTTCTTATGACGTTATCACGTAAAATTATCGTCCGTAAACCGACTTTACAGATAACCAACTTTTTTCTTTCTTAGGTATAGCCTAGTACCTACGACACAGGGAAACCTAGTGTGGGCTAGTGCAGCATGTTGTTGCGTAAAATAAATATTCTTATTTTCATTTCACGCCCAAACGCATGGTGCAATCATAAAAGTTGATCAGCCAGAGTGATAGCAAAAATTAATCAAGATTCTCATATACATTAAAACATAGATATTTTTATGAATATCAATTTGTATGGCCCCACACTAGGATTACTGTGTCGTGAGAACCAGAAACAGCGACTTCACAAACATAAGTATTTAAATTTAAACATCTAAAGATTTTCGGCTTTAAACTTTCAGGGGCCATTTTTCATTCCCCGATAAACAGATAAGTTATAGGTAGCTTTATTTGACATTTCACCGCTACTGATTCCTCAGTTAGCCTCTTCATTGTTTCCGATACTTTAACGGGTCGCGATTTTGAATTTCTATGCCATGGTAATAAAATTCAAAACCTATAACGGCATTTTTGGTTCCCAGGGTACCCAAAGTCAACGGTATAGACAGACAGGATAAACGTTATCTGAAGATTAAAAAATCTGCCGTAACTCACTATGTACCTCTAGAACTTTATTGTTCTTAGTTGTATAATCAATCATATGTAGCTATAATACCTTGATAGGTAGTAGCTGAAGCCTGTAGTGTATAAAGCAATTTTTATTTTAAATATTCATTCCTGACTTGTTTTTTTATACACTTTAACTGCAAGAAAACCCCCTCACTATAATTTACGACTGTTATAGCATTAAATTGTAGTGGCCACGACATGGGATCACGAGATCGTTGTCATGGTAACCGACTGTTTGCTCGATAGGTAGACAGCTTTTAGCATGAAAAGCACATCTTTGTTGTGAGCTTCTAAGCTCGCGTGGGTAGCTTTTGGAGGAAAGTTCAACTTGGTTCTGCTATATTGCTAGGTAGAAAGTAATAGAGACTAGATAGGTATACCGTTTTTTTTTGCAATTGTGTTGTGTTGAAGAGTCTTCTTGTAGTCTCGTACATATTATTCTTTTTTTTAAGTAGGTAGGTGCTCCGGGCATTAACTCCGTGGTCTAGTAAGTTTCGAACTTGCTTCTGACGCAGGAGATGCAGGTTCATATCCGGTGCTGACCGTACCAATTAAGTACGGTATCGGAAGTTCAGTGTTTCGGATGACACGTTAAGCTGTAGGTCCCTGCTACTATCGCTACTTGGTAGTAGTAATCGTAAAAACCGTCCACCAACCCGCACTGAGCCAGCTTGGTGGAGCATGGCTCAATCTTACTCGCATCCGGGTAAAGGGGCACACCCCTTGGTGTGGACATTAATTTATATTATTTATAGGTAAAGGCTTTATATTTTGGACTCCCATCCATGACCGCATTTATGGAGATTTTAAGGTACGGACGGAGGTAAGCGACGGTACCAGGAATCGAACCCGCATCTCCTGCGTGACAGACGAGCATGTAACCGCGAGACCCTGGATGGTCTAATAAGTAAACTACTAAGAAAATACTTTTCCCATAATAATTTTCCGAACTGTTCTAAAATAACTGAAGTAATTATAATATCACATTGTGATACTCCCACGCCCGGCAATTACGCTGTCCCGTCACAGTAGGGGGTGGGCAGTGACTGGTGATCATTGACAAGCCATTGTAAACTGTTTCATACAATTAACACGCTTCTCACATTACCTTTTTTTAGGGTTCTGTGGGAGTTTTGCCACAAAGTTGTCCACACAAGTTAAGTCAGAATAGAAAAACACAGCACTTGCACTTTATACCTGCATATTATTGATAGTAATTAAGGCTTGTGTTTAAACGATTACCAATAAATTCGAAATGACTGCCGGAATTAGTAAATGATCAACAAACTGTATTTGGATAAATGATCACCACACTTCTTTTTATGTTTTGTGTGCTTAAGTTTATGTTTTAAGTATTTTTTGTTGTTATTACATGTTCAACCTAACACGAAGGATAAAGGGGGCTTCCCTTCGCTCACCCCCTTTACCCTTTACCTAAGCTACCGCAGTATTTTGCCCTGTTATTTTCTGCAACTTTTGGTGATCATTTACTCATTTTAGGTAAGAAAAAAATATTTTGGTGATCATTATATTTGTTGCCAATAATTAATACGTATGTCATATTGAAACAATGTTATTTAAAAAATAGATTTAATTTACAATCTGTAGGAGTTTATTTGCGCTTCTCCTCCCCCAGTAGTGGTCCAATGTAGAGAAGAGACAAAATCAATAAATTTCGTTTACGAAATATATTTGTAAATATCTACACTACAGTAATAAACAACTTTGAATTGAGAATTAGCATGAACAACAAAAAATCCTCGCGTGGGTCTAGATAAGAATACGATAAGAATAATTTTATTCATCAAAATAAAGATTTACCAATGTGTGTTTCTGTTATCTAAACTAGGCTTAGGACATGTTGTGACGTCATTGTTTCTGGTAGCCCCGGCAAAGGGTATCTATCCTAGTGTGGGGCCAGAAGCAAACTCTGTACCTGACTATATTTAAATGGCTAGTATTTAATCGCACATCAAAAATACTGATTTTCACAGCAAAAAAGGATCGGCAAAAACACTTTTTTATGTTTTAAGTATTTTTTTTGTTCTTGCATGTTCAACCTAACACGAAGGATAAAGGGGGCTTCGCCTCGCTCACCCTTTACCCTTCACCTAAGCTACCGTAGCATTTTGCCATGATATTTGCTGTGCAAATCAGTATTTTTGGTGTGCAGTTTAATATTTCCCTATTTAAATGTTCATGCTTAAGAGATCGTTTTTTGCTGGTGGTGTATTGAAATACAAAAGGTGTATTGAAACCCTGCGTGTTCCACCCTGTATAAGAAAACGACATGTTTTGTTTCTAAGCTCTCAAAGACCTCTCTTTCTTGCATATGGTTGGGTTTGGCGAGAGACAGAGAGGTGACAGCTCGCCAGAGCTAAAGAAACCTGGCGCGACCTGTATAGTACCCGCCAGGTTCCTTGGCCGGTGAGCGAGATCTTACCTCTCTCTCGCCCATGTGTGAATCTCTCTTGAAGTCATGCGCCGATACCCAATCCAGGCGGCTTTCAAAGGCTTACACTGCTGGCGCGAGCTGTACCAACCTGCGTTTACAGTGGCGGCCAAATTCATCGGAGCGCGTAATATATTTTATTTATCAGCCCGATACAAACGGTAGGGCGCGATCAGGTGGCTTATGAGCTGATGATGCGTGACGTCACAGCTGCTGGTGCCTAGCAACAGTGTGTCAATAAGTGACGACGCGAAATTTGGGGATCCTAAAATAAAACCAATTAAAACTTTTCATCCTCTGGCCTGTCGCAATCAATTGGAATCCAAAAGAAATGTTGTTTAAATCGCAGGTTAGCTGGAAGAAATATCTTATCTAATCCTATCACGGGATAAGCTCGCCATTGTTGGTACCTATATATTTTTCCATTTTTATTTGTCTGTAAATTTAAAAGTATAAGGTAAATGCCGGCTCTAAAATAACTTATACTTACATCATTTGATCATTTATTACATCCTATCATCACTTGACTAGAACCTGTCAGGTTTTGCTTAACGTCATTACGAAAAATCGATAAATTTAAAATGATTTGATTGATTTTTTAGTCCAAATGTGAGCCCTTACCCTGGAATTGAGTAACGACCCGACTTTTTCTCCGGCTCTGGCCATACATATAGGCAACAAATATAATGATCACCAAAATCATTTTTTTCCTACCCAAAGTGGTTAAATGATCACCAAAAGTTGCAGAAAATATCAGGGCAAAATACTGCGGTAGCTTAGGTGAAGGGTAAAGGGGGTGAGCGAAGCGAAGCCCCGTTTATCCTTCGGGTTAGGTTGAACATGTAAGAACAACAAAAAATACTTAAAACATTAACTTAAGTACACAAAACATAAAAAGAAGTTTGGTGATCATTTATCTAAACACAATTTGGTGGTTGTTTACTAATTTTGGCGGTCGTTTCGAATTTATTGATAGTAAAATAGGTGCGTTTTTGGTGATCGTTTAAACATAAGCCATACGTATATCTCAATTGTATTAAGGTATAACATGTAAAGAGTGCGAGTATAAGAGAGAGCCTTGGATGGAATATGGCTCCATCTTACACTTATTCGTATAATGAGGAAATAATTTTAGCCCATTAATATTCGGGGGAATATTTATGGCCTTAAATTATTTCTTCATTTATACCGTACAAACATAGGTTCAGGTTGCTTTACCAATACGGTGGTAGAGGCACAGGCACATTTAGCCGGTATATTTAAGTTTCATGCGATACCTACTACAAATGTTAATAATTTCCACGTCTTACCATTAGAAGTGCGTGACAATTATTCCAATAAACCTGCCCTTATGCGTTAATACCAAAAATTTACTACTAATCGTTCTGTCTTTCATAAATAAACCGCATTTACATACAACCCGCTTTTCAAACTAGACCAAAATATTCCCCCCCACCTACGACTAAAACCATTTAGCCCCTTTCAACATGGACAAAAGAAAACCTTCCCATTGGCGGGAAAATTCCCCTAAACCGCCAATGCTTTTTCAGAAAACTGTGAAACATTAAATATACCTGTCTTGTTCTAACTCGCGTGCCGTTCCATTCGGTGGCTCCCTCGCACGTAAGGGAGGTTTGAAAGAAAATGGTATCGGTGTCAGTGCCTTCCAAGTTTGAACTATTGACGGACGTTGAAATAATAAATAAGGTTTTTATTATGTAAAGCACGCCCTGGCACCGATTGTTACTGGCCAGTGTTTTGAATTTTTATTCGTACTTTTAATTGGAAACTTATTTGTGTTTTAAAAACATATTAAAAAACGCAATAAGCAAGTGTCGTTGAACTAAAATAATAGTTATAGATTGTTAGTTTAATAGTGCGGGTAATTCAATTTCTCATGATTAACATTCGCAATAGAAATTTTTGAACGCTTCGTTAACCGTGTTAATGATTTTCTGCGAAACGCGAACAAAAGTAAAACTCCTCGTTACGTAATCTCTGCCATGTGTTTTAAGAAATAAAAGTAAAAAATACAAAGGGGTACTTTTTAATCTCTCCGTGATGTGCGACACGGGATTTGCATTGGATGCCACATAAATCAGACCGGTTCGGAAAAATGACATTGTGTACAAGTTAAAATGGAATATACATGGCACATGGAGGAAACTGGGAGCCAAGACACAAACACAAGGAATAGCCGTAGCGTCCAGGGGCGACAACAAGGTAATACAATTATAAAATATGCTGTTGAAAAGTGTAGTGCAATTTTATGTTTCCAAAAAAAAAATTATCAAAACAAAAAAGAATTTTCACTCGTACGTAATAATGGTTACAGTATTATATTACCTACTATAGTAAATGATGAACATCCAGCCAGTATTATTTTTTAATTCACATTTTAAACCAAACACTCCAGCGTCACTCTTGCAGTGACAGTTTAATTGATGGCTTGTGTTTATACGATTACCAAATAATTCGAAAATTTACTACCAATAAATTAGAAACGACCGCCAGAATTAGTAAACGATCACCAAATTGTGTTTGGATATATGATCACCAAATTTCTTTGATGTTTTTGTTGTTCTTACATGTTTAACCTAACACGAAGGATAAAGGGGGCTTCGCTTCGCTCACCCACTTTACCCTTCACCTAAGCTACCGCATTATTTTGCACTGATATTTTCTGCAGATTTTTGGTGACCATTTACTCATTTTGGGTAGGAAAAAAATATTTTGGTGATCATTATATTTGTTGCCTTTATTAATCGTATTAATTAAATATCAATTAAAGTCATAAAATAAATAGTTCCTACTTTTCCTGTCTTCAACTGTAGCAATTATAAACTAACTGTCAAATGGAGCGCGGCAAATTGATTTCGTTTTACATTCCACATTCGAAGAACTTGATTTCGTCGATGGCCAGTGGCCGCGTGAATACATCAAAGGTTCCTCACGAATATTTTAAGTAAAGGTACATAAACTACTATATTATTATATTCGTTTCACTGAATATAATAATATAGTAGTTTATGTGACTTATATATAATGCCTAATTATATACAGTTACATACACTAGTTTATCTACACACATGTCATAAGCTCTCTTTGATGTGTTCAGGAACCGCATGCTCGACCGGCATTGTGGCTTTGATCATTGCTCTGCAGTTGTTTAGCTTGTTCTGTAGTACGAACTTCACAGACAAACTAGGGGCGGCACGCAGGCGGGCGTTGGCGTTCGAAATTTGAATGCCATAATACGTCGAATTGATTCATTATGGTCATAATGTATCAATATTCAGATAAGAAATGAGTTTTTACCAAGTAGTATACCATTATGCTGGTGGTAACGTGCGGATTTTGGACGCAGTAAAGAGGGTTTATGATACGTGTGTAGATAAAATATATAATAACCGTCGTTTTACGAAATTCGATACACCATAGAGGTCGCCAGCGTTTCCGATCGAAGCAGAAATTCTTCGATTTCTTTGCTCGTGACATTAGAAAACCTAAACTATGCATAATTTTTCGTGTCCTCCTAAACTCATACATAGCTCATGTGATTTATTAGAATGCATATTAAGTGATTTATTAGAATCAATTGTAAAATAATCCAATTATAGTTTAGTTTAGCAATGATACTCACTTAAAGGTGAAAATCTGGAAATTTTCTTCAAAAACACTAAACCTTCAATAAAAATTTAACGGTAAGACTTCGCCACATGTATGTTTGGCTCAAATGGTCCTAAATGGTATGTACTAACTTCGGTTTAAGTCTTTGCATCGATCTACCGGACACCCTGTATTATGTTCGATCGAAGATCGTGTTTTTATTCATCACTGCTTCGCATCCCATATCTACTAGCTAACGCACTCAGGAAAAGGCCGCAAGGATAAATACACCACCTAATTTACTCTAATACCACCACACACTAAAAGTCAGTCGCGTTTGCCGCGGCTCCTAGTCACCGCTAGTCCTGTGTGGATACGCCTTATGTCAAATTTCAAACTGTCAGTTATTTTTTTCGGTAGACTAAGAAATAGGTCTTATAATTAGTGTCCGACCGAACGTTCGGGTTCGGGTTCGGGTTCGGCAAGGTTCGGCAGAAAAATGCAGGTTCGGCGCAAGGTTCGGGTTCGGCCATTTAGCGGCAGAACCGTTCGGCACCGCCGAACCTTTGTATTTGCTTGAGTTTTCGTGCGGGATTCGTATGATTTTCTCACTAGATGGCGCTGTATGTATCCTGCCTCGCGGTATCGTTGTGTATTTCCGATTTGATGACCTTTGAAAAGAAAGTGTAGTATGCATCTTTCACGAGCGGACGGCTCTCAACACCCGCTCGTGCGAGACCTGGCGCCATACCACGCGCGCCCGCCTGACCGTCGCCGCCTACCCCGAGACCTGGTTGCCGAGCCGGCAGCACCCCTGGATTGAGGCCACACAACCCGAAGAAGAACACCTCAACCACCCAATGACCTGGCCGTAGTCACGGCCAGCGGAAGACTCCGCGGAAGGGGGCCATTGCCCCGGGACCGCAACCCCGCACCCTGGAAGGGGTGTGAGAAGATCACCAAGCCGAAGTATGCATCTTTCACTGGAGCTGTTCCGCTAATGTGAACAAAATAAAGCTACTTACTTTAATTGTTGATTTTTAAAAGTTTACTTATAGAAGTAACGTGTTGTTATTGTTTTTAGGATATTGATTATAAATAAAGGTAATTTTTTCTAAGCTTTAATGACTGTTTATTTAATTATTTGAAGACATGTTCTCACCTAATTTTATATTACAACTAAAAAAAGATTCTGACTCATTATAAAAATGTTTTATATGGTTGAAAAAGGTTCGGGTTCGGGTTCGGCCGAACCTTACACCAGTGCCGAACGTTCGGGTTCGGGTTCGGGTTCGGTTGAAAACACAGGTTCGGTCGGACACTACTTATAATCCGCCTTCCCGGGCTATATCAGTGACGTATTGTTATCATGCATTTGCCATTTATAAATGTTACCTGTGGGATAATTTTCTGAAGAATTTGTTATGAATCAAAATAAATGACAATAATACCTATATTGTTGTAGAGGCCAGTGGCCGAAGCCCTCTAAGAGACAATTCCGTCTATTGCACTATTGGCAAAGACATATACTTAGTGCTTTTCACGACTACTGCGAAGAAATAAAAACAAATATTTAGAAAAATATTTTTGGATAAATTAGGTTTTAAACTCGTCCTGGCAGAGCCCGCCATCTTCCGCAATTGACAGCACATGTCATTACATGCTTTTACCGACGCGACGGCATGAAGAACGCTGGTACCAGTACCGGTACAGCCAAGAGTTTCGTTCATCTGAGGCTTGAACTGCCATCTGTTAATGTGGTTGTTGTGTAGGCAATTGTGGAATACTCAAAATGTGGAATATTCAAAATAATTTAGTTAGTCCTAAGTAATGGATTACATTTTATTTTAGTTCCCACTGGAATTAAATATAATCCATTACTTAGGATAACATACATTGTTTTTAAGATTTATATGTTAATGTCTCACACTTTATTGTTATTAGTTGTTATAATCATTATTGTTAACAAAGCTTGTATATGCGATTTCAGCCCGATACTGCGAAAGTCAAATTTTAAGTTAACCAAGTATTTCTAATTGTAAGATACGTGGTGTAATGTGTATTATGTGTAAATAAATAATAATAAAATAAATCTAAATAAAAAAAAGAATATAAATAGTTTTACCCGAGCATTTTCATGAACCGGATTAAAAAAATGACAACTTTTTAAATGTCCGTGGCCGTCCGTATTTAACCTATTTTGAATCAGGCTGAGTTCTCGTTAGTTCAGGTGGATGAGAACTGAATTGCAAAAACCGGTCAAGTGCGAGTCTAAATCGCGCACGAAGGGTTCCGTACCACCGTTCAATGGAAGCGATGGTGTGGAGTGAATAGTTTGGATTTTACACAGCAAAATATTGTTTACAAAGTTATTGGTGCGGTTACTTTCACACTCCATGTACGTAACCAGGTGCATCCATAAGTTTGTATGTGGTATTGAAAGAATTTTATGGGAGCCCCCTTAAATATTTCTTTTATCCTGTTTTTTAGTATTTGTTGTTATAGCGGCAACAGAAATACATAATTTGTAAAAATTTCAACTCTCTAGCTAGCTAGGTTCTTGAGATACAGCCTGGTGACAGACGGACGGACAGCGAAGTCTTAGTAATAGGGTTCCGTTCTTACCCGTTGGGTACGGAACCCTAAAAACGATCCTAGCCATTAGTTCGAATGCAAGAGGAGCGGATGGTATAATTTATTTCTTTTTTTTTTGTATAATTTTCTTAATATTCCAGCAGAAGGCCTAGGAAACAGCACGTACATAATATTTGATTTTAAGAAAATTTTCATGATGAAAGATATATCAAATTAAATTTTTACTAACTACCTACATACTGACATAAATTTCCTATTGCATTTCTATTTAAGTATATCAAATTTTATTTTATGTACCAATGCAATTAAATTTTAATAAAATATTTACAATAATTATTTAAATTCAATTTCTAATTCACAATACAATCGTAATTTATATATTATTCACATTTTATTTTTTATTTTCATTCTTATTAAATTCACGGTGATTCGTAAATTTTGAATTTTTATTAACATTGTGTACTTGAGCCACCGCTGTGCGTCCGTTCTGGCCCTGGCAGAATACAGAGACTCGTATGTGACATTGCTGAGTCAGGGCCATTTCACTATCGCAGTACGATCACATAACCACATGGTTGCACATACCATATTCTTGATTTTATTTTGTTTTGTTTGTAATTATTGTGAATATGTTGCTGATTGTATCTTATTGATTAGTGTCATTCGGATTTCTATAATGTATGTGTTTGTACTGTCTCATGAATAAATCATGTACAGATGTAGTGAATAATCCTTTCCTATCGGCAAAACTCGGAACAACTTACTTTTACTTTATACTTTATTGCATATACCCATTAGTGGACAATTACAAACATAGTTAGTATACAAAGGCGTGCTTATCTCTATATAGAGATTTCTTCCAGCAAACCCAGGGCTGACAGGGAAAAATAGTTTCATGCGAAGGGATAGACCTATTATGCACAACATAACAAAAAACTAAACATCAGAGTGACTTTAATATATTTATAATAAATTACTTAGATATTTACACATATAAATAAATGAGAACCTACATAATAATATAATACCTATAAATACTATATATAAATATCAATAAATACCTATACAATATATAAATAAAATATAATCTACTACAGAAGAGAAAGGTAATGTTCCTTCAAATTACTTTTGAAGATGTTAAGAGATGGACTGTCCCTGACGGTGCTGGGGAGTTTGTTCCAGAGCTTGATAGCCCGGAGTCGGAACCCATGTTCATATGCGACAGTTTTATGTTGCGGTGTTGTGAGCAGCGACCGAGTGTGAGGTCTCCGAGGCCTATCTGAAGAAAGAAAAGTGAACGAATCACGTAAGAAGCCAGGGTAATGAGGATTATGTAAAATCTTAAAGAGAGTGAAGAGGATGTGGGAATCCCGGCGAAGACGGATAACAACAATAACACCCGAATGGTGCCGATGTGTCTATGAATTACTGTATTATTAAATTACGTGTAGGTATCAAATAAATCGCATACTTTATTTATCAATGTCAAATGTATCAAAGTAGTAAGACAAAAACGAACATTTCCGAGAAAATACGAAAGGAAAGGATTATTCACTACATCTGTATCTATCTATCTATTTATCTATGTGTGACAGAACCAAATAAGCCAACAATATTTTTTTAACAGGCCAGAAATGTTTTTGTTGCCCTGGTTTAGTTAACCATTGTTTTGCAGCCCCATTACAGACCATCCCCCCTAGCACGTTGACCGCGGTAGGGGGTGTCGCGACGCGGGAAAGTGTGTGACAGAGCTATTGCGAGCGTAAAGCCCTGTCACTCACTTTCCCTCGTCGCTACACCCCGCGGGGGTAAACATGCTACCGGTGCATCTTTCGCTACATTTCCAAGCAGTGGAGTGAACAATTGGTTTAAAAATAATGGTTGTAATGCAATAAAGATTGATATTTATCTGTATATGTATATGTTAATCAAAGCTAGTATCTAAAAGTATGACCATAAATCCAGTTTTTTATAGGCAAAATTACTGGATTGCGCTAAAAACTACTGAATTGTGCGAAAAACTGAGAACTACTAGAAAAGATGGTTTTGGCTGAAAAAAAACTGGATTGCGTGAAAAGCCGTAAAAATCCTTAATATTAGAGTAACTTAAGATTCAAAACAAGCGTTGTTTTTTGTTATTGTTACATGACAAACTAACACTGCGGCGAAGTCAACAGTGAAATTATAGGCGATGATAATGGGGATGGAAGCGGCGGCGGTGGAGTTAGCGACGGTTGCGACGTCCCTGAGACTAGCGTAAGAAGTGGTAGGGACACGAATGAGGATGGAGCAGGAGCAACATCTGAAACTGGAGTTGGTGCGATGTCTGCAAATGGGGACAACCACTTGTCTGCCCTGATACGCTCCGAGATCTCCAAGTGTTTGCGCTCCGAGCTACCGAGAATCCTAAAGGACGCTTTAGCTCGAGAACTGGCACCATTGCAAAAACAAGTAACTGAACTCATTGAGGCGGTGTCCTTTATCGACGGACGTTACGACGATATGAACCGTCAGTTACTGTCACGAGAAGATGATATAAAGGCGCTGCTGGTTTCAAATGAGCTACTCAAGTCGAATGTGAAAGAGCTCTCTAATCATGTCTCACTCATGGAACAACGTGCTCGAGAGGCCAACTTGGAAATAAATGGAATAACCGAATTCAAAACCGAGAACCTTACTCAGACACTAGTACAAATCGGCAAGGTGGCATCACTGCCTATTGAGGACAGGGACATCTTATCCTGCTTTAGAGTCGCCAAAACGGACTCCAGCAGTAGTCGTCCCAGAACTGTCATTGCCAAACTAGGAAGCCCCCGATGTCGCGACGTTCTTCTGGCAGCAGTATCTAAGTACAATCGAGACCATAAGCAAGAGAAGCTCAACAGTAGTTTGATTGGCATAGGTGGAGAAAAGTCAGCTATTTTCTTGGGCGAACATTTAACTCCTGACAGACGATCATTGCATGCTGCTGCTCGAATTAAATCTAAGGAGATTGGATACAAGTTTGTCTGGGTCAGGAATGGAAAAATCTACATGCGTAAAGCTGAAAACTTGCCTGCTGTTATTATAACAAGTGTTAATTTTTTAAATAAACTAGTTTAATATTATTTTATGGTTCTGTACCACGTGAAAGTTTATTGTTTTTCCTGTATATAATTTGCGAATATTTACTATCAAAATCTGAGAGGAATGCGATCTAAAACACATATAATTTACAAGAATATCTTACAAAACAATTATGATATAATAATACTTACTGAAACCTGGCTAAATGACAATATCAATAATTGTGAAATTGCAGACCAAAGATATCAAGTTACCGACGCGACCGAGTTGTGGGGTCTGATTTGGTGAACAAACTTGACGGGGGAGGCGTGTTAATAGCCGTAAAAAAATCAATTAACTCTATCAGAATGAAAGATTGGGAAAGTAGCTGTGAGGATTTGTGGATTGTAGTTGGGTTGATGGAGGGAAGGTTCCTTAAACGTATTGGCATAGGTGTAGTGTACCTATCGACACCACCAAAATTTCCTGAAATTAATGCCTACTTAGAAAATACCACGGATATACTGGGAGTACTGGACGATTACATTGTGGTTGGTGATTTCAATATGAGCTTCATAACCTGGTCTGTAGGTGATGACGCGCAAAGCGAGGGTTTCACACCGAACAATTATCATAACAAGTTTGGCCATGCCCTGGTTGATATCATGTCCCTAACCGATATGCATCAATTCAATGCAGTCAAAAACAAGCAAGAAAAGATCTTGGATCTGGTTCTTAGTAGTACTCCTTGTGAGGTTACTAGACCAGACCACATCATCAGTAAATTGGACCCCTACCATCCTCAATTATCCATTAATACACGTTTTAAAAATGTTCTACCACCTAATCCTAGAACTGACTACAATTTCTTTAAAGCTGATTATGAGAAAATCATACCAAGTCTTAAATCAATAGATTGGCCAAAATGTTTTATAAATTCTGACAATACTGATGCACATGTCGAGATTTTCTACGAGAAATTGAGAGATGTAATTTTACTGCATGTTCCTAGGAGGAAATCTCGCAACCAGACACATGGTTCAGCACAGACCTAATTAAGTTGCTTAAAGAAAAAGACAAATTGAGACTACGGGCGCAAAGGTACAAAAATCCTAGGGACAGGCAAGAATACCAAATTCTCCGGAAGCGATGTGACAGGCTTTTTAACACACGTTATAGAGAATACTTGAACAAAGTAGAATGCAGTCTGAAACATAATCCTAAAGCATTTTAGAGCTATGTAAAAAGCAAAAGATCGGCCAAGGAAATGTTTCCATCCATTATGCACCGTGGCAATCGGTCTGCTGATACAGGTACCGGTGTAGCTAATCTGTTTGCTTCCCAGTTTAGTTCTACTTTTAGTTTTGATACTCGCATCATGTTGTCGTCATCCACTGTAGTACCAGCCGGGTATTGGGATCCACAATCGAAACTTATCAACAACATTGTCCTCACCGAAAATTCTATACTTAAGGCTCTCAAAAACCAAAATCAAAATAAAGGAGCAGGTCCTGATGGTATTCCACCTATATTTCTGAGGAGATGTGCATCTGCTCTGTCTTATCCGCTCTCACTAATATTCAACATGTCTCTAAGGAGTGGTGTATTTCCATCTGAGTGGAAAAAAGCGCGTATAGTACCAGTGTATAAGAAGGCTGCCAACGATGACGTCAGCAACTATAGGCCTATCTCTATCCTATCTGCGTTCTCTAAGCTGTTCGAAGTATTGATATGCCCTATTGTAACCAACCATACGAGGCACCAAATACGTACACAGCAGCATGGATTTCAGCATAAAAAATCTGTAGTTACGAATCTGGCTTCCTTCATCACTGATGTCATTGAAAGTGTTGATGAAGGAAGCCAAGTTGATGCTGTCTATACCGACTTCAGTAGTGCATTTGACAAAGTCTCACATACTATTCTGATAAGCAAGTTAAAATGTCAATACGGCATTCACGGGACTCTGCTTGAATGGTTCGATTCATATTTGAATAAAAGACCTCAAATTGTGGTTATCAACGGTTATGAATCTCAGAGTTATACCGCTACGTCTGGTGTCCCGCAGGGCTCACACCTGGGACCGATTCTGTTTGTGCTCTTTGTCAACGACATTGTGTCTTGTATTAGACATAGTGACTGTTCCCTTTTCGCTGATGACATGAAAGTCTACAAGCAAATTGACTGTGAGAGAGATGTTCGCTTACTACAAGAGGATCTGGACCGCGTGCACGAGTGGTGTATCGACAATCAGATGCTTCTGAATACGTCTAAATGCCAATTCATTAGATTCACTCGCAAGAAAAAGCCAATTTTGGCACACTATCACATAAATAATGATGAAATTGGTGAAATCACACAGATTCGTGACCTCGGAGTAATTCTGGACTCAAAATTAACCTTTATTCCACAATACGATCACATTGTCACCAGAGCTGCTAAAATGCTAGGGTTTCTGAAGCGCGTCACAAAGGAATTCAAGCGAATCAGTTCTAAAGTGTGCCTATTCAATGCTCTAGTTCGCAGCATTCTGGAGTTTGCCAGTGTCATCTGGAACCCAGTTTACAACATCCACAAGGAGAGATTAGAGTCGATTCAGAGATCTTTTACAAGGCACCTTGCGTTCATCAGTCCAGGTATTAGTCACAATGACTGCTACGAAGATAGACTAACCTTCTTTAAAATGGCTGCCCTATCGGATCGCAGACGTATGCTTGACCTTTCTTTCCTCCACAATATATTGAATGGCCAGGTCCAATGTCAAGACATGCTGGGAAAAATTAAATTATCGGTTCCACGCATTAACGCACGACGAGTATGTCTGAACACTTTCAAGACTCCCAATTGCAGAACCAATTTTCTCAGCCATGCACCACTAACGAGGATGCTCTCTCTCTACGTATAATGACATGTGGGCAACGTACGAACTTGATATCTTTCGTGATAGTGCTAGACATTTCAAGCGCAAGCTTGTTGCCCGCCATGCTGAGTTTCATTGAGTCGAGTCTGTGTATTCAAAATAACTGTTTTAAATCTGTTTTATGTGTTTTAGGTATTTTTATAAGTATAGGTTTTGTTTTACTATAAATTCACATTGTATATATATATGTATGTGTAAATTCATATTAGTAACTACCTTATTTTTTATTTTATTTTTATATTCCCTTAACTATACATACATAAACAGAAGACAGATTTAAGTATTTGTATTTTCTTTTCTTTTGTCATCGTCAATAATTTCATTGATTGATCGATTTGATATATTGTGAATGTTGTGGGCATCTGTTATTGATGCAAACACATGAACTCTGTTAGCATTGTTTTTTTTAATGTAAGTGTTTGCATTGTTGATGTGCCTGTCATAAATAAATAAATAAATAAATAAACACTAAGGATAAAGGGATAACACTTATCCTTTATCTACCTTGACCCACCACTTTGCGACAAGTCTATTGATCGACAACATAACGTAATCAGTACTATTTCGCACAATTGTTTTTTTTTTCGATCAATTCACTTTTATCGCCCATTTCAAGTAATTCCACTGTTCACGGACATTCGCTCAATTAGTTTTTTATTCGCTCGTTTTACTGTTTCAATATCACACCTGCCCTGCACCGTGCCAAATCTAAAACGAAAACAATAGGGTTGCATTACAAATTGACATAATCACTGGGTTCACTGCACACAGTCATTAGCGGGGTGGCAACCCTACAAATATTGTTAATTCGTTAAAGTAAACTGTGTGAACAGCCCTAACCTATTGAACTGTGTTAAGTGAGGGGGAGCTTGACCATTTGAATCTATCTATATCTATATATCTATTCTATATTCAGGGTGTTACAGGAAGGTATAGTCATATTTTAGAGGGTTGTTATATGCATTCACTTGGTCTAATGGGTTTCACGTTTGCATCTCACACAGGAGGTGCAGGTTCGAAACCTGGCCATGTACCAATGAGATAATTAATTTGTCTTAAGTACATTATCGGACGTTCAGTGATTCGGATGACAAGTTAAGCTGTAGGTCCCGGCTACTAACGTAACGTGGTAGTGGTCGAAAAACTACTCCATCAGTCCGCAATGGCATTCACTTGGTCTAATGGGTTTCACGTTTGCATCTCACACAGGAGGTGCAGGTTCGAAACCTGGCCATGTACCAATGAGATAATTAATTTATCTTAAGTACATTATCGGACGTTCAGTGATTCGGATGACAAGTTAAGCTGTAGGTCCCGGCTACTAACGTAACGTGGTAGTGGTCGAAAAACTACTCCATCAGTCCGCAATGGCATTCACTTGGTCTAATGGGTTTCACGTTTGCATCTCACACAGGAGGTGCAGGTTCGAAACCTGGCCATGTACCAATGAGATAATTAATTTATCTTAAGTACATTATCGGACGTTCAGTGATTCGGATGACAAGTTAAGCTGTAGGTCCCGGCTACTAACGTAACGTGGTAGTGGTCGAAAAACTACTCCATCAGTCCGCAATGAGCCAGCGTGTTAGAGTATGGCTTTATCTTTCTCGTATCCGGGTAAAGGTATTGAGGTATACACAGCTTTTGTTCAATCGGTGTGCGCATGAGTGGAGGCCAAAGTCTTGTACTGTTTAGCACCTTACAGCGTTGAGCCATACACAGGTTTTGGCTTTCTGCTGTCGGATCAATTAGCTTAATATATAAAACAAAGTCGGGTTAATTACAGCACTTTTAACACAAGAACGGCTGGACAGATTCTAATGATCTCCTATTTGTTGAATTCGTCTACGCCGCGAACAGTATAAACCTATTAAAATGTCGTTTTTTTTTTAAAATAAATTCCGTTTGGAACTTCGCCATCTTCTGTAACGGAAACTATGTCCGCCTTTGCTCCCGTTTGGGGGCGCTGGCATACTTGGAGGCAAAGAGTTTCACTCGTCTGAGGTTAGGTGCAAAACACTGGACACTGGCAAAATTAACCTCAAAGGAGGTTAGCACGCCAGCAGTCAGACAACCTCCAACTACACCAGCGGCATCTGCAATCAGCTTTTCGAATTAGGCGCCATTGAGAGCACGCTCAATCATTGACTGATAGGCGCTAAGTACGTCGCGGGGTCAGCTAGTGATTGATTATATGAAAGAGAGAAAGAAAGAAAAAGTATTTATTTTGCCAAAAAAAAAAACAAACCAAAAAAAAAATACAGATAGTAAAGCAATTATTATACTGGCAAAGTAGGAAGGGCCTCAGCATCTGCTTGGGACAGTTCAAAAATTATAGTAATGTGCTGCTCCCAGCGCTGATTTTTAGACCGTTTCCCTTACCTTAATATAAATAACCTAAAAACTAACATATATGTATATTATTTAAATTAATAGAATGAGAACTTAACGTAATAAAGTAAATACATAGAATGGGTAGAAATGAACAACATAAAAAAAGTGGGAAATTACTTTATGTAGTTAAATGTGAGAACCAAGTATAATAAAAAGAAGAAGTAAAGTAATAGAAGCGGGATGTCGAGGGGGGGGGAATATAGAGGAGGGGGAGGGGGTATAGAGGGGGGAGGGTGTGATTGAAATTTTGTTGCTATTTTGATGACTTTTTTAAATTAATTTTTAAATGTGCTTGTAGACATAAAATAGATATAAAGTTGGGTCGGTTTGGTGATGGAAATCATCGCGAGATATTATATGTCCATATGAAGAGCAGTCCCCTGTCTCACAACATTGACTACATATAAAAATTAGCACATTAATACATATAACTGTAACTTACATAATAACGTAGAACATAACTTGTTAAGAATTAATTAATTACCTTAAAACTATGATAAAATAACTTAAACCTTACAATCTGTAAAACAACTTGTCACTTATATTACAATAAACTTTTCACACCTTTCATTCGGAAAAGTAAGTTTTGCTCCACGATGAGAGGGAGCAAAATGCTACTTTTCTGTTTAAGCTATTTTTTTAATTTATTCATTGGCATGTAGCATTTATGCAATGTGCCAATAGAACACAGGTCTTAATGCAATAATCGATTATAATTTCATCGCAGTCGATTAAAAACGAACATGCTTCAAGTTTTAACTTTAACAACGTAATATGAAAATTTATGATTTTTCTTATGATTGATTTATGGTATTTAAAAATAAATCACAATAAATTATATGTTTTACTGAAATCAAAACTATTGATGACTGTTATTGTGATATAATGAATATTGATATCCGAAACCATTGTAATATTCGATTCGAATATTTGTACACATCGGTAAAAGTAGCACAGGAATATTTTATCTGTGGGGACCTTTCCCTAATCCTTCACAATCCACCATTAAAAAAAAGTTTTGTTTACGTTGTTCGATTACTGTAAAAGCGGTGAAAGTATAATTCAAAGTATAGTTTTTTTTATAGCATTTAATTTAAATTTCCTCATAGTACGTGTGAAAAGTTGTATGTGTCACTCAGGAGCAAAATTATTTTCGTCTTGGGCGTTAACGCTTGAATCCTTCGTTACGCTCAGGATTCAATGTACGGCCCTCGCCGTAAATACATCATTTTGCTCCCTTGTGACACAAATAACTATTGTTTAACTAAGTAAGGTAACTATCAAACTGATAATAATAAGTAGATTGTAAATGTGTGATAGTGTTTATTTCAAATATATATATGTCATTGTGGAAGGTAGGAATCTCCTGATACAGATATTATAATACTTAAAAGGAGATCCCAGGTCTGTTGCACCTTCATTCTTATTATGAAAGAAACAATTTTGTATTTGTATTTTTGAATTACTACCTAAACGTGGGCGTCATCTTGCGGTGACGTAGGCGCGCCGTGTGCGACCACCACCACGCCACAAGCACTTTTTAACCGAATTCAAAAAGATGTTGGTAGGTCTTACTTCAGAGGTCGTCCCATATAAATATTATCAAAATTGATTTAACGCTTTTTGAAAAAATCAACAAAAACAAAAAATATGCACAGATGGCGTTTTGGGTAGTTGTCAAAAAAGTTTTATGAGGACTTTCCGTGTATAAAGACGACATTTGCATCCCGACGGGGAGGAAGAAATAGGACTTGAACTTGAAGCCGGTTTTTTTAAGTTTTTAACTTGGTGAATTATCCATATAAAAGTGGTTGTGGCGTGGCGTGTGGCGGCGTATTGTGGCTATTGTCTAGGACGTAACTGAGGCTCGTTTGCGGCGACACTCAGCCACTTTCTAGATAACATGGCCATACCTAGAGGTCATTCACTGAACTTCACCACAATGTCGCAAATAGTAGTTAATGTGACTGATACATAATGAAGGACATTAAAACTCGAGTGTGTGTTTATGAAACGAGCCGAAGGCGATTTTCATAACAATATCACGCGACAGTATCATATCATAAGCTCTCTTTGATGTGTTCAGAAACCGCATGTTCGACCGGCGTTGTGGCTTGTTATGTAGTACGAACTTCACAGACAAACTAGGGGCGGCACGCGGGTGGGCGGCGGCGTTCGAAATTTTAATGTATTAATATGTCGAAATATTGATACATTATAGTCATAATGTATCAATATTCAATTCAGATAAGAAATTAGTTTTTACCAAGTTGTACAACATTATGCTGGTCGTAACGTGTGGTTCTTGGACGCAGTAAAGAGCGTTTATGATACGTGTGTAGATAAATGTAATGTATGTGTCGCTGAATCTATCGCTTACCATACAAGAAACCTGTAAACTGGCATCGATAATCTCGTATGCCTTGTACCACTATAGTTAGCGATACCAGTTTTGCGTTGGGTTTGTATGATAGATAAGCGACAGAATTAGCATTTTTTTTTTCTATTTCTATTGTCTGAATGAGCTCTATTGCCACTATTATTTGGCCGATAGTATACAGACGGCGGCGTCTTGTGGTTGTGGTGTGGTTGCCGCGTTGTCCGTGTGCGGCGACCCGTAGGTTGCATTGTTTTCTTTCTGCGAAGTTCGCGCCACGTCAAAGATTAGAAGCCAGTAAACAAAACAAAGAACAACGAATAATGGCGACTAGCTAGAAGGCGGAATTAGACTTAACTCGAGTAAACTTTGACAACTCCATACAAATGTTAATGGCCTTACTCCGCTTTCTAGCTCGTGGCACGGCGTCACGCGTTTTTCCATACGGAGTGGCAGAGGCCCAGTTGTGCTCACGTTGAACCGTACACCACGTGACTGTGTGTGAATAAATCCCTGTCAATCTGTTATAGCCATACGTCATTCATCAATAACGTTTCAACGTTCAAGCATAGACGTAGTATTCATAACAATGCCCTGCGTACAAGAGACTCGGAGTAATTAGCAAAGGAATCGCCATATCCTTAATTTTCTGCGGTTGTACAAGATTAGGGTGCATGAAAAAGAGGCGTTTTATAAGTTTGAAGCGTGGCGTGAAGGCGATTGTTCTTATCTTAGATATGTTTTAGGCTCAAAGTTATGAGCCTGAATGGGAAAAAAACTTGCCGTAATTAATGTTTTTTAAATTTTTATATTTCATTTATAGGTATATGTTGTGTGTATTTGTAAAAGTATTATTGTGTGTATTGACGCGTCTTATTGTGACGTAAATTAGTTTCCATCTGCAGTTTAGACATAACACAGAAGATAAAGAAATTTATTTAATCTGCCACAATACACAACACACAGAAAAAAACAACAGAAAATGGTGAAAATAAAAGAACCCATTAATGAAAAGTCTATAGCTTGTCAAATTCGTACCTAGCTAGCACTCCCACTGTGGTCTGCGGGCGACGGGACGAAAGATGCGGGGGCGGAAAAGAAGAGCGCGGGCGGTTCCTACTACGCGCCCCGCCGCCCGCGCTCTTCTTTCCCGCCCTCGCAGCCCCCGCATCATTCGTCCCCCGTCGCCCGCAGACCATGGGAGTGCTACGTACGAATTTGACAAGCTATAGTAGGTAATACAAGATTAAAATTATGAGCTGAAAGACGACATTTAGTGAATATCGTGTCAGTTTGTTTTGTTCATTTGTGATATTATGTGCCGGTCAAATGACATACTTTTGTGTAGAAGACTTTATTTCTCAGGCAGCTCCAGTGTTACTTATTCGGTGTACGCGAACACTCAACCCGTGCTTTCACTCTCGTGAAATATTCCTCTTAGCACATCAAGCATGTCAATGACATTGGCAGTAAGTGTATAAGTTATTTTTTGCTATCGTGTGATGCAATCGGAACGTAAAATATACACTTCAAGCGCAATTAATTGGCGCAGTCTCATTTTCTAAACCGTTTGACGGATCAGTTACGGTGTGGGCTCTCGGGTGTTTCATTGTGTGATTTTTTGTGTTATTTCTTTTATTGTGTTTTCTTATTTTTCGGTTCGTAACACAGTGTATGGAGTACTTGGGGTGGTATTTTTTGTTACCAGTTCTGACTACCGGCTCGTTATTGGTTGGAATTCCTAGAACATTAAAACTATCCTGTCTTGTTGTGTTCTGCAGTTACGGCTTGTAAGTTCCGATGGTAAAGTTTTCTTACTACATATATCTTCGATATAGACGTGGCGCCATATTTATCGTACATATTTCTTCCCTGATAATCCGTAGAACCGTAAAACTTTTGTGTCGTCCAACGGCGGATACAGGGGGAGGAGGAGGGAGGAGGAGGGGTGGGGGGCAAAGATCCAGGAATTCCATACTTTTCGAACTCTACTTTTCGATTAAATTTAGATGCTCTGTTACACAGCGTACTCGACGGTAGGTGTACATGAAACTGCAACATGTTTAGGCATTTTATTAGAAACTATTGGAGATGAAGACTTGAAATCTTCTGCAAAAATACTTATCGAATGTCGAATATGGAAAAAATATTGCCTAAAAAAGTGGAGGGGGCCAAATGACAAAACGAAAAAAAATATTCACCGTGATAAGTTATGTAATAAACGTTATATTTTTTAGATTTTAGTTTTGATAACTTAAGTAGTAATGATCGAAAAAGTGCAAAAATGTACCGTTCCCCCCTTATCGCCAAAACTAATGAGTCTAAAATAATGAAAAAAATACAGAATATTCAAGTTAAGCCAAAAATTACAGGAAAACCTACCCGGAATTGCCAAGGTTTTTTATTTATCTGTAAACCACATACAAACGAGTACGAAAGCAGCCGCACGAAAAACTTTGTAAGCAACATTTTGCTATGCAAAGTCCATACTATTCACTCCACACCATCCCATTGTACGGTGGTACGAAACCCTTCGTGCGCGAGTCCGACTCGTTCTTGACCGCTTTTTATGACAACAGGTGACTTTCTAAAAACGAAATATGTAGTTATCAAATGTTATGGATTTAACTCAAAGTTAAATTAAATAAGTAGTTTCCTTTGTTGCGAACCTAAGACCACGTCTCTGAAGAAGTACTTACTTAACACCTTCGACCTTCGCTTATACCCGTAATCATATCGAAAACTGTCGAAGATTAATAGTAGTTTATGTGACTGCTGCATAATGGAGGGCATTAAAATCACTCGATAGTTTTAATGCCTAATTATGTACAGTTACATACACTAGTTTATCTACACACATATCATAAGCTCTCTTTGATGTGTTCAGGAACCGCGTGTTTGACCGGCATTGTGGCTCTGCAATTGTTTAGCTTGTTCTTTAGTACCAACTTCACGCAGACGGGCGTCGGCGTTCGAAATTTGAATGTCAGTACCAACTTCACAGACAAACTAGGGACGACACGCGGGTGGGCGTCGGCGTTCGAAATTTGAATTTCATTTTAAGTAGAAAAACTACACATAATGACCATTATGTGTAGTTTTCCAGATACGAAATGAGTTTTTACCAAGTAGTTTAACATAATGCTGATCGTAACGTGCGGTTTTTGAACGCAGTAAAGAGGGTTTATGATATGTGTGTAGATAAAATAATATAACTGCAGTGAAAGGTGGTGAGAAGGATATCAATCCTCAGTCAAGCAAGTCTATACAAAAAATACTTTGGGCAACCATGTAGTTAGTCTGAAGCCAGAATATCTTTTTCCGCCTTCGAACCTCAAAATAACACCTTCGCCGCTTGATTTTTGCTTCTCAGGCAGAAAAATTATATTCGTAACTCGTTCGAAAAGGGTTACGAATCTCGCTTCGGCCCTCGCCTTTGGCGTCGTGTCGTAAACTTCTCGGTTGCCTTTGCGAACTCGTACGAAATGTAATTTTTCAACAGACTTGCTCGTAAAGTGACTCTTTATGGCAGCGCGTTTAGGTTCATAATGGAGTGCAAGCGCGTTTTACTTTACATTACCCATTACCAAACTAGTGCTGTAATGTAAGTAGTTTTTTTATTAATCTCCGTAGTTTATTTGGGTTACGTACATATAATGATTATTAAATCATTAATTTTTTATCATTATTTCACCAGATTATATTTTTTTCACTACTTTAACCTTGATTTGCGAATTCAAAACATTATTTTTATAGGCTGTTAAGAGGTTTTGCAAGTGCCTTTATTTACACCTGCTAGCGCGCCATTTTCCATAAATACGTTTACGTTTTCGATGTGTTGTTAATTATTATCAAAACTCTATTTTTTTCCTCGCAAGTGTGTTGAAAAACGTAGCATGAAACTCGTACGCATTGGTCATTAGACACTCGGCTAACTTGTCGCGTTTGCCAATGGCTCGCGCGAATAATACCGCCTCGTGTGTTGTGTCCAACTTTGTATACTTGTATCATAAAAGTATAATGTACTATTTCACATCACCAACTCGACAAAGCCACATTATATGCAAACCTTGCGTAAAGCAAGTCATTATAGCCCTCGGCTTCAGCCGGGTCATAATATTTTACAAGTTTGCCTAATTTTATGACATACGTGTCGCAGTTGGTTGGTTAAATCAGACACTTAACTAACTCTCTAGACCGTTAATAGTCACTAGCATTTTTATTTAAATAAAGCATGGTCGAAAACGTTTAACAATCTGTCTTACCGGAAGCCAGCGTGTTGGAAATCAAGATGGCGTCGCGGTAACAGCTGATTTGCACAATCTGTGCAAATCAGCTGTTGCCGTGACGCCATCTTATATATAATCTATATGAGGGCAAAACATTGCGGTAGCTTAGGTGAAGGGTAAAGGGGGTGAGCGAAGCGAAGCCCCCTTTATCCTTCGTGTTAGGTTGAACATGTAAGAACAACAAACAATACTTGAAACATAAACTTAAGTAAACATTTTTTTTTTATAATGTACCTATATGTCTTGTTGCCTAGGAACGTTTAGACAACTCGTTCAACGTTTCGTTCACTAACTTGTCTGACGGAATTTTAGTGACTTGGTTAAATGTCGGCATTTAATTAACGGTCTAGAGAGTTAGTTAAGTGTCTGATTTAACCAACTAACTGCGACATACGCACGGCGCACACACAGACCATGTCCCCGGGGGCGGGGTCGCCGCCGCGCCGAACTTATCCTTCCACCGCGTAATTTTAAATGGCAAGTATTTAACCCAAATCAAAATACTGATTTTAACAGCAAAAAAGGATCAGCAAAGAAACTTTTTATGTTTTAAATATTTTTGTTGTTCTTACATGTTAAACCTATTACGAAAGATAAAGGGGGCTTCGCTTCGCTCACCCCCTTAACCCTCACCTAAGCTGCCGCAGTATTTTGCCCTGATATTTTCTGTGAAAATTATTTGCTGTACAAATCAGTATTATTGATGTGCAGTTTAAGTTTAATATTTCACATTTTGAACGCGAATTTGAACCTTATGCCTTGGTTATAAAATTAAAAAACTCTTAACGGGTTGTCATAACTTATTCGAAAATCAAGCTGGCCATGGCTAGCTGAATGTTACACTTAAATAGAAAAATACCGCGAGTGTTGCATGACGCTGCAATATAGGTACATAGCAAAACTGCAAAGATTCTGTAAATACCGCGAGTGTTGCATGACGCTGCAATATAGGTACATAGCAAAACTGCAAAGATTCTGAAAATACCGCGAGTGTTGCATGACGCTGCAATATAGGTACATAGCAAAACTGCAAAGATTCTGTAAATACCGCGAGTGTTGCATGACGCTGCAATATACATGGCAAAACTGCAAAGATTCTGTAAAAATACCGCGAGTGTTGCATGACGCTGCAATATAGGTACATAGCAAAACTGCAAAGATTCTGAAAATACCGCGAGTGTTGCATGACGCTGCAATATAGGTACATAGCAAAACTGCAAAGATTCTGTAAATACCGCGAGTGTTGCATGACGCTGCAATATAGGTACATAGCAAAACTGCAAAGATTCTGTAAATACCGCGAGTGTTGCATGACGCTGCAATATAGGTACATAGCAAAACTGCAAAGATTCTGTAAATACCGCGAGTGTTGCATGACGCTGCAATATAGGTACATAGCAAAACTGCAAAGATTCTGTAAATACCGCGAGTGTTGCATGACGCTGCAATATAGGTACATAGCAAAACTGCAAAGATTCTGTAAATACCGCGAGTGTTGCATGACGCTGCAATATAGGTACATAGCAAAACTGCAAAGATTCTGTAAATACCGCGAGTGCTTGCATGACGCTGCAATATAGGTACATAGCAAAACTGCAAAGATTCTGTAAATACCGCGAGTGTTGCATGACGCTGCAATATAGGTACATAGCAAAACTGCAAAGATTCTGTAAATACCGCGAGTGTTGCATGACGCTGCAATATAGGTACATAGCAAAACTGCAAAGATTCTGTAAATACCGCGAGTGTTGCATGACGCTGCAATATAGGTACATAGCAAAACTGCAAAGATTCTGTAAATACCGCGAGTGTTGCATGACGCTGCAATATAGGTACATAGCAAAACTGCAAAGATTCTGTAAATACCGCGAGTGTTGCATGACGCTGCAATATAGGCATAGCAAAACTGCAAAGATTCTGTAAATACCGCGAGTGTTGCATGACGCTGCAATATAGGTACATAGCAAAACTGCAAAGATTCTGTAAATACCGCGAGTGTTGCATGACGCTGCAATATAGGTACATAGCAAAACTGCAAAGATTCTGTAAATACCGCGAGTGTTGCATGACGCTGCAATATAGGTACATAGCAAAACTGCAAAGATTCTGTAAATACCGCGAGTGTTGCATGACGCTGCAATATACATGGCAAAACTGCAAAGATTCTGTAAAAATACCGCGAGTGTTGCATGACGCTGCAATATACAATATACATGGCAAAACTGCAAAGATTCTGTACAAATAGAAAATAACATTCTATTATCTTTCAACAAGTGGACTAATGTATCAAACATTTATTTTTATTTGTTATTTACTTGACTAAAATGCTGTCTGAGTCGCGTTTCTTTTTTATCATCTCGCAAAATGGTGAGAAAAGTAGAGTAAGTACTCTGTTTTTCTTGGGCGCGCTTGAACTGCACTCAGGACTCGGATGTTGATAAAATTAAAGATAAGTTTGATAAAAGATGCATACCGCGCTTTAACTTTATTTTGTAAGTAAAAATATATAATTGTGTTTAATAAGAATAATTAATTTATATATAGTTTCGTTGAAAAAAAAGTGTTATTTTGTTCTATTTTTGTTTCTCGTGATATTATGATGTGATTCTTATGATTGACCCTGTCGATTGACGCCATAAAAGTACAGAATGATGTTTTTTCGAATTTTAGCCGGTTAGATTCCTGGTTCTGGCAAGGGTATTTTTCAAAATCTTTGAATGTAGTTTTGTTTCTTTTCAAAAATAAAGGAATGTTTCCTTTGAGGGAAATTTGCTACCTCCATTATTTAGAGTAATTGCCCTCCAGGTGGTGTCACAAAATTCCACCTTGTATATGCCTGAATGAGGATAATAATGTTATATATTGGTTATGATATTAAGTAACGGTATCTTAACTTTGACTTCGATAGGTGAACGTATCGTACTACTACTTCGATTCAAGCGTGAGTCAACACTCTTAAGAAAATACAATCACTTCACTTTTCTCTAAATAAGTTTGTAACGTATATGCCAAAGTAATAAGTTTGTAACGTATATGCCAAAGTAATAAGTTTGTAACGTATATGCCAAAGTAATAAGTTTGTAACGTATATGCCAAAGTAATAAGTTTGTAACGTATATGCCAAAGTAATAAGTTTGTAACGTATATGCCAAAGTAATAAGTTTGTAACGTATATGCCAAAGTAATAAGTTTGTAACGTATATGCCAAAGTAATAAGTTTGTAACGTATATGCCAAAGTAATAAGTTTGTAACGTATATGCCAAAGTAATAGTATTGTAGAACCATACAGGTTCAAGAAGATTGACAGATGAGACAAAGAAGTCAGCTTAATAAGGGGGCTGAGTGGTAAATTGTCAGCAACGGGATTCGAACCTGCATCTCACAACAGCCATAATCACAGTGAGACTTTATTGCTTTATCGAGACCCCAGAAAATCGAATATACCTTCATAATTTTGAAATAGAAATAGAAATAGAAAAAAGTTTATTCAAAGGTCAAATTACACAACACATACGTAGATAAACAGAAAATAATGGAATAAAAGTCAACCAGCAATACGAAAATTAGAAAAATTACAAATATAAAGAAAAGTATGTGGGTGTCATGAAAAATACTATGCGGCGGGTAACTTGACAGTGAAAAGGTGCAAATATTAACACTATCCTATTCTATACAGCCCTTGGAACTGCATGTTTCGGGAGTAGCAACAAAATCCTTCTAGCCCTCATAGACCTGGCTCTTGTATAGCCAAGAATATCAAAGACGAATTCACGATGCTTCATCAACCACGCTTGTGTTCGTATGTATATGTGAATCACAAACAGTGTCCCAGTGACTAGGTCTTGACTATCTGTTGATCTTCTCTTAACCCTCTCAATAGCCATAAAAAATAGGCTTGTGTTAAACGATTACCAAAAATGCTCCTATTTTACTGCCAATAAATTCGAATTGACTGCCAGACTGGATATATGTCCACCAAATTGTGTTTGGATAAATGATCACCAAACTTCTTTTTATGTTTTGTGTACTTAAGTTTATGTTTTAAGTATTTTTTGTTGTTCTTACATGTTCAACCTAACACGAAGGATAAAGGGGGCTTCGCTTCGCTCACCCCCTTTACCCTTCACCTTAAGATACCGCAGTATTTTGCCCTGATATTTTCTGCAACTTTTGGTGATCATTTATACATTTTGGTAAGAAAAAAATATTTTGGTGGTCATTTAAATTGTTCTCTAAAAATATGGCTATAAAAAGCCAAATTGTCACGGCGGCAAGCCACATTACCTATTATTTTATTTTTTTCATTAACTCAGTCAGTCCACCAATCAAGTGTGAGATACCAGAGAGAAGGTACGTTTATCCTCTATTTCCGGTCAGTATTGCCAGTAATAAAAAGAATAGTGGGTAGTAGTAATTATTTTATAAAATTAAATATAGATATTATTCCAAGTCCATACTAGGTGTTCATGCGCGAGTGGACTGTAGGTAAATTTAAATTTAATGCAAGTCCATTCTAGGTGTTCATACGCAAGTGGACAGGTTAAAACGCCATCCGCTTAAGGAATAGAGGAAAATGGTGAAAATGGTTGAAATGGGGATAATAGGGGAAAATTAATCACACCCTCTCTTTCTAACACAGGCGTGTTGACTCAAGTTCGATGTAGTGGGCCATGGCGCTGCAGTTCATGCTGGGGTATCTTAGAGTATGGTTGTCAAAAAAGTTCGGTCGCGCTATCTACCGGCTAGGCATAGGACTAACATGTCATTGGCACAACGTGGTCTTGCCACTATACAATTATTATTTTCTAGGGTAGAAAATATTATATACGTTTTTTTAATGTTTATGTTGTATTTAATAGATCTCTAATCTGAAGTTTATTACAGTTTATTCATGATTATTTATTTGTTATAGCTAACCATGTTTTGAACAAGATATCGTTGGGTAATAAAAGTTTAGGATAATTTAGTAGTAATTCTGTTTTTTGTTCCTGCTTTGTTTTATGTATTAGACAACGAGAAAAAACGGAAAAAGTTTGAAAGTTTTGTTTGGCGATTTAAAATTTTTCATTTAAATTTTATTATTTGGTGTTGAGCAGTTTGTTCCTCCAGTTCAGCGTTTTGATTAAAAACAGGACTTTCGGTTGGGGTTTAGATAAGGCGGCGGTAGTTTTGTGATAGGACTACCCGTGCAGTGCAGTGCAGCGCAAATACTTTTATTAATAAAGACAGGTCTCTAATTATGTCTAGGAATAAATGTTGCATGCCTGGTTGCACAACCAGCAACTCTGACGGTATGTACATACAACATATAGTAACGTAGTAACAAATTGAACCCACTGAATTCATCGTCACCACTGATTTTTCCTGGACTCAGGTTCTTAACAACAACATTATTTCTGTTCAAGGTGTCCCGATGCATTATTTTCCTAATCCATCCAATGATGGCGACCGTTTTAAAACTTGGAAGGCAACAGCAGGATTAGTCGGTTTTGAAGACTCATATATTTTCTCGGACAGAAAAGTGTGCCACAGGCATTTTGAAGATAATTACCATGGCAGCAAAAACAGACTTGTTAGAAGTGCTGTACCAACATTACATCTAACAGGTTAAACAGCTATTTTATTTTATTGAAGTACCTGGGGCGCTCCTAAAAATATGCAATTGAATGATAAATAAACCGAGTTTCTATCTAAGTAAGTTACTATCACCATTTTTCAGGAAGGAGCTTAGATACCCCTAAGGTGTTGTACAAGCAAACACTTCTGATATTCATCAAACCGCAGCTGGAAACAATAAAGGTATTTTTTTACAATAATAATAATATGTAATTAATTTGACTAATTTAAAGGAACCCTAAAAATAAAACAATGATATAACCGTTCTTGTTTTCATTTAATTTCAGGAATTAACCGAAGATTCAAGGCAACAAGTCGTCTCTCCTGTGCAGGAGAGGCAACTTATGAAGTCAATCTGTAAATTGAAAAGGATGTGTTGCATAAAAAAGATAACCTAAATAGGTCATTTAATAGAAGATTGAAACTTGCTGAAAAAATAAGCTCTTCTACAGCATATAATATCTTGAGCCAGAAAATGACCAGACCAGCGAAATTGTTTATTGAAATGCAAATAACGCAATCTGAAAAAAAAGGAAAAGGCAGACGATTCACACTGGATCAAAAAAATTTGGCAATATCGCTATATAAGCCCAGCCCAAAAGCATACTGACTTGAGTCCAATGTGTATTTTACCAAAAAGATAAACACTGCAAAAACTCCTGGCGCAAGTAGATCTAAAACCAGGCATTCAAGACACAACATTTGACCAGTTAAAACGGAAAGTCGCAAAAATACCTAGAGCGCACGGGTACTGCACTCTAGTTTTTGATGAGATGGTGATAACGCCAAGTGTCAACCTGGACAGGAAAAAAGATTTTATAAATGGTTTAAGCGACAACGGAGTAGAGAGGAAAAAGACCTTTTGTGACCATGCTCTAGTTATAATGGTTAGAGGCGTTATTAAAACATATAAACAGCCCATTGCTTATACATACTGCCAAAGCTGAACATCGTCGTTAGATATAAAAAAGATCACACAAGGCTGCATTAAAAAATTGCAGGAGACAGGCCTCAAGGTAGTACCCACAGTATGCGACCAAGGGGCGACTAATGTAGCTGCAATCAATTCCTTAATATGCGACACGAAAGAAAAATATCTAAGAAGGGAAGAAGAATACAAAGGAGGGTTCTTCGAAATAAATGAAGAGAAAATCTTCCCCATTTATGATCCACCTCATCTCATGAAAGGCATAAGGAATAGTCTAACAAAGAATAAACCTGGCTTCAATCGAAGAAGTCAAAAAAATGCCTGTTGGGGTGTTGACCCAAACAGGCATTTTTTTTTACTTCTTCGTTCAAATTGAGAATGTTGTGCAAAACATTTTAGAAACATAATGTAACCTAAAAGGCTTTACTAATTACCTAGAGATTGTGGTTTTGACTAACATTGATTTCACCTTTATAAATTGTAAAGATCACAAAAATGCACTAACCGAATATATAATAAAAAAAGTAAATAGAATTTTTTGTTACATTTTGGTGCAGAGAAATCAACAAAATCCTTACCAATAAGGTGATTGTCAGTACAAATGAAATTCACGGTGAGATGAAATTAGCCGCAAAAAATATGTGGACAACAAAAAAGGCTAAGGCAAACGGGAGTTGCACTTGCAGTTTGATCGACTGTATTGTTTTAATTATTTTGTTTGTAAACTTAATTAATTACCGCTGTAAAGTTATTTCCATAGTATTCATATAGGCTGCCAGTATACTGTGAACAAGGTTATTCTACTCATGACAATTACCAAATTTACCAAAAAAATATCAGTAGTCCAAACAAAATGTCAGATGACATTGGCACCAATTGTATGAGATATCTTATTAAAACACAGAAATTTAGATTTTATTTGCTTAACGTGGTTTGCAATTTGATCTTAAATATTTTACTTTAGTTTCACATGATACAACCTTAGATGGGTATAAAAATGATATATATACTTAACTAGTAGTTATCAATAATATTTACATGAGAATTTTGTGCATAAAGTTTAGAATGTTAGAGACCATATCAGTTTTGGTTATGTATTAGCTTGCAAAAGAGGAAATTAAATTTATTTTGTCAGGACTGCGATTTCAAAAATGTGTAAATGTGTAACCTTCACAATGTATTAAACAAATACATCTTGTATATATCCAAACCAAATTGTTTTATTAACTAGACAGTTTTTTAGTAATGTGGTGCTACAACGTTATACTGAGATGATATTTGTAAGAAAGTTTTTAATTAATATCAGTACCTATAACTAGAGTACCATGTTTATAAGTTTCATAACGGTTATGTTAAGATAAGGAACTTATAAACGTGGTACTCTAGTTATACTGAAAAAATACAAAAAACTTTCTTACAAATATCATGTTAGTGTAACATAGAAACTAGTTGAAAAAAAACAAACATTCAAAGCTTCCTTTTCGCTTTTCGCGCTAATTTTTGTTCCATGCCGGTCCGCCGACAGCAGCACTGTCTACGTACCACTGAAAAATGACAAGATGCCCATCTATTTCCTATTATACATTTTTATCTATGCTGCAGTTGTGGCTCTACATACCACGCGAGAGGTGAAAAACCCCAGGTCTTGGATGTTTACATGTGTGCTACGTCGCTGTTTCTGGTGCCCACGACTCAGGGTATCATAGTGTGGGGCCAGAAGCAATTTATGGCCTCTATGTAAATGATTGTTTATGTTTATTGGTTCCCCGGTGGCTCTAACTAAGGAAGGAAGTACTTAAGTTCTTCGAGTTTGACCGCGTCTGTTTTTTGTTTCAGGTCCGGGCCTGATCGACGAGCTGGAGGCGTTCATGGCCCCCGTGGGCGACTGCGGCTACCCCCCGCAGCCCGAGCAGCGCCGCATCGGGTGAGTAACATTGACGGACCAACACATTTGTTGTTTATACTACGTGTCATCGAACAGACGCATAATGAGAAACTAGTTTGTTCAAAATCATGAGCAGAGTCGATTTCACTGACTTTAAATACAGCCATATTTTTGAAGAAAAAAAGTTTCTGTTGTTGCTCTGTCTCTTTATAGCTAAGCTTACTAAGGCGGTACCGACCAGTTTAAGGTGCATCGAAAAAAAAATGGGGTTTTTTTGGAATCCATTTACTCCACCATGAAGTCATCTACAGATTTGATTTTTGGGTCATCGTTTATGTATTTGATTAAGATTTTCACTAAAACAAAAACGCGATTGGATGTAATTTTCTCGATAGAATTTAATTACGAAAGCACCTCTAAATTGTTTTATTTTTTCCTGTAATTTTGAAATCCTCACTAATTTCATCGTGGAACTGCTTTCAAAATGTAGATATTATGTATTAGCAAAATCTCCTTAAAAAACTTTGTAACGAAATAGCGTAGTTTATTTTTAAACAATTATTCTGTGGTTTAGCGCTGTGGTTTTTGTGTTTTTTTTTTTAAATCCGATTCCGTCCCTCTCACACTGCGGGTCTTTCTGCCTGGAGTAACGGAGACCTTTGCATGGACGAGGTATCGCCTCGCTGAAACGAATTTCACACAGGTGGCCGCTCACCAAAATGAAACCTGATTTCGTTTTCTTTAAGCAAAACGAAAGGATAATTTCGTAGGTTCGCTTACTTTCTTCAACCGACGCGTCGGGTCGGAAACATCGAGTGAGTGAGGTCAAATCACGGAAGGGGAAGGGCTAGGGATTGATGTGAGGGGTGCGGGGATCTCTTTTTTTGTTTGTTTTGTTTAGTCCGTCAGTGCTACCTGCGTTCAGGTGAGCGGGCGTGTGGGCGGCGCGGCCACGCAATTGAATTGCAATACACAAATTTGGAATATTGTGCTATGGTGAAAGTACTTGCACAATGTAATGACAGTGTCAATCAAGCTGTGTCGGTGTACTTTGAGCGGTTTGAGGGTACGTACGAGTGTCTCACAGAACAATGCTTGCAAGCTACACAGCGACTACTACATTTCATACAAACGCAGCCCGTAGGTACAGTGCCTACATTTAGAGTACCTACATTTAACTCGCGCGCTCAGTCACATATTTGTTTTTTTTTCCCAATATTTTTTAATATTAAAAATAAGTTTGAGTATAAGGTTCGTTTATCGTTAATCGTTTATTCAATGACACCTTCGGAGCGGTTTACAATGCGCTTACGAGCGCTATTTGCGTTGTTAGCGCGCTATAGGTCGGTTCATAATGCCCATACAATTCACCAGCGTGAACGTTGTGACCTCATGAGTGACGTCATAATAGCGTGCACACAGCGCTCACGAAAAAGAGGTAGTGCAGTGTGTGTGGAAATGGCAAATTGACATTTGGTATCTGTTGTGAAACTTGAATTGAATTAAGAATTATTCCTGGAATATCTACATATTGCTTTAATTTAATTTTAACGTAGCGCGCGAGCGGTGGTAAAGTACTGTAAACTAGAGAATAAACAAATTCTATTGTTGGAGGGTGACATGACATGTGACAGTTGACAGATAGATGAAGTAAGCGCGTCTTCGCCGTTTTATATGAACACGGGAGAATGCGGGGTATTTGAGTGCTTACAATTTAAACCAGGGATTATACAACGATTGCAGTGTGCGCACCAAATGCGCATCGTAAACAGTACCGCTTGTATGAAGGGTGACATTTAATTAGCTGACTATATTGGGCATTGAAAGTACCAATTATTGAAAATACCAACTTTCCCCAAGAAACACATGGTCGCAAACTATTTTTTTTTGACTAAGTATTTTCAAGTAATGCAAAATATATATTTGAAATTCCAAAACTTAAACAAATTTCAACTTAACCGGTTCAGAATGCGGTTGTTTTATATTACTATAACAAACTCAGGACAGACACACGAGTAATTCCATAATGGTTCCGTTTTTATTTTTAAAGGTACCCGAAAAATCAAACTTATAGGTTAACGCAATAGCTAACGCAAATTTTGCTGCAATCGCTTGATATTTGAGTGAAATAGAGATTTTCATTTTCATTTTCATTCGCACGAGTAGCCATTTCCCCTTGAACTAGACTAGAATCATGAAATTTCATGGCACGAAGCAAGGTCGTAAATAAATAAAGGGAAAATCGTAACCTTCTAATTTCTCTCTGTCTGCCTGTCTGTCTGTCTGTCCGTCGGTCAAGACCCTGGTGGTTGGAACGTGAGGTGGTTGGAACGTGTCCGTGGTTTCTTAAAAGTTGGGGAAAAAATAACTTATGGGTACACGCAATCAAAATATTTAGTTCAACATTTTGCTGAATTTACTTGACACTCGCAAGGGAATCAAAACCAATAGGAGACTTCTCGTTGAGCTAGAATCATGAAATTTGGCACGGACCTAGTATTATACAAGTAAAGGTATCTGAAAACTGTAAATTTGTAGTTCCTTCACAAAAAAGTGCAGTTGAACTCGTGCACCAAGGGCCCCGCACAAATCGTATGCGGGGCCCTTGGTGCACGAGTTCAGCTCGCACTTGGCCGTTTTTTTTTACATTTGCGTCCTATTCCTCTAAAGTATGTTCATGGGGTGCCCAGCCTTAACCTATTTGTGCAACATTCTTTAGTATACCTATTTATAAACGCCATCTCTTCCACAGGGGCCACCAACTGCCAGAAAGCCCGCCCGACTCCGGCTCAGAGAACCCTTACAGCCCGGAAACCCACACCATCTCGGTGCCATCCGTCCTGGGCCCAGAATACATGCTGGTCCACGACCCGGCCATATCTCATGAGATGCTACAGCAAAGCGGGGATTATATTTATGAGGAGCTAAAGTCGGATGGACTGGGGGGCAGCTTGAGTGATGTGGTGGTGTTGCCTAATGATGGGCTTGTGGACTTGAATTTGAGAGCGGTTCGACATGATATGGGTGAGTGGAACTGGATTTCTACTCGTTGGTTCTCGAGACAGGAAACTCCGTAAATGTAATGTGCAAGTGCAAGGTGCAGTCGGCTGGGAACTTACACCTTAAGACGCTGATTAAATAAATATGGGGTGCTGTTTTCATGTGTTTTTCAGGAAATACTGGGCAAATCGTAATTAATTTCTGGTATATGTAATTTGACTATATAATCTAGAGATTCTTAATTGGAAAACATGTTTGGATAAAATTTTCTCGATAGAAAATAAATACAAAGTCAACCCTTTTTTTATGGTTTTATCCTATTACACCGCAGTAGTAAGTGAATATGACTGTGTGATAATTGCAATGTATGAACAATTGTTATTTCTAACGATTTTCAATTTGAAAGTTAATTCCCTGAAATAGTTTATTTTTTATGATTTTTTTTACGTTTTGGCGCTTACGTTGTTTCAGATTAGTCGCGAGTGCATTATTGGCATCCCGCTTTTTCTTATTCGCGAGTAATTATTGCATCTCACTTCCACTCGACAGCGCATTTTTATTCCATCATCGCCTTAACCCCTGGAGACCTGGACCTGGTCATGAGGCATCGCAATTTTTAACCTCATGCCATGGTAATAAAAATCAAAACCTATAGCGGCAAAATGGCGTCCCTGGACGCCGCTAGGTACCCAAGGCCCCAGGGGTTAAGTAATAAGGTAAATACAGACGTCGAGTGGCATATTGGAGTAAAAAAGTTACACAGCCCTGTGAAAGATGGATAGACATTGAGTAAGGAATTTGGATTCCGAATAATTGTAAGTGCCACCTCTCGCTATTGTTTTGTATTGTATGCATTCCTTCATGAAAGAGAGAGAGAGAGAGAGAGGGGGGGAGGATAAAACTGACAACAAAAATACCTTATCCGTAACGGGGTGGCAGAGAAAAAGTTGCGCCCACATTTATATTATTATTTTTCAACCCGCAGCTATAACCGAGCTACCCTACTCCTCGCGTTACAACCTGCGCGTAGACCTGGCAGACCTGGAGCCAGGTCTTCAGACCCACCTGGTGAGCCATGAGCCCCTGCACCCAGTATACTCTGGCCTGGGCGGGAAGAAGCGGAGGCTGGAGGGAGACGAGCTGCTGAAGTGCGAGACCCGTATGTGCTTATAGACTGACTATCACACTGATAAACGACACCGACATCGAAACTGCCACCGACACTGACACCAATATCGGCAGCGACACTGACACCGACACCGACCCCGACACCGGCACCGATACTGACACCGACACCCACACTTACACCAACACGGACACATACGGACGGATGTTGGTACCCTAGTGATGGGTGTTTATCTATCTAAGTATAATATTTATCTATATAACTATGTGTATCGTTGTCCGATACCCAAGTTACAGGGAATCCTAGTTTGGGGCTATATCAATGTGTGTAAACAGGTGTCCAAGGTATTATTATTATTGTTATTATTATACACCAACACCAACACCGACACATACACCAACACCGACATCCACACATACACCAACACCGACACATACACCAACACTGACACCGACATCCATACATACACCGAAACCGACACAGACACCGGCACCGGCACATACACCAACACTGACACATACACATAAACCAATGCCGGCACAAATGACAACACCGACACCGACACCCACACATCCACCAACACCGACACTGACACACCGGCACCGGCACCAACGACCGGCTCCGACACCGACACATACATTAACACTGACAGCGACACCGGCAGCGGCACCGTCACCAACCACCGGCACCGACATCGACACATAAACCAACACCAATAACGACACCACAGATATCGAGAGATAGGCCCTTGGCGCTAAGCTTGTATCGGAACCAGTGTCGCCGAAAACTAAGAACACGCATACATTTACACCACTCGTACATCAATCCCTCCGCTTTTATTGGTCAGTGCAATGTTATGCACCTATCGTCCGAACACACCCACACTACCGCAGGTATACTAGCTAGTCGAGCTAGTGTTGGGACAATGTAAGGACAGCGTGTATCATCGATCGATTATAATTTATAGACACTGGTATAGACAGTCGTATACAATGCCGGGTTCTATAAATAAAATAGTAAATTGTTTGTAAATACGACATATTTATACGACATACGACATACGAGACCCCTTTGCCTCTCTTCTTTTTTAAGTAGTAAGAGAGGTAAAGAGGTTTCTGAAGGTAGAATAACTGTGAACTCTTCGGTGCCTGACTGAAAGCATCGGAATTTCCGATCAATACTTATAACACCCCATTATCCTTCGTCGGGCGAGGTTTTAAACAAACTTAAAATCTAATCTGCCTGTTTGGCAATCATAGGAATCACTAACAATAAACGTATTATGAGCAATAAAATAACTATATTATTACATTAACTATATTAGTAATTGCGGAATGATAAAATCTATCGATTCAAAAACATAATTCTCCTATCACTATCCCCATCACTATATGTCGTCTCTGTGTGCATGTCGTACTTAGATAAGTGTGAAATATTCATTGCGTTTTGGTTTGGAAATAAGTAGTGAAATTAAGTAATAATGTTTATTTCTCGTGTTTTAAGAAGAAATAATAGTTATAATGAGACTTACAAGTGATATGTGACACCGGCGTTCTTGGAGTTCACAATCTCGCTTCCATTTTTGCACGTGAGTATTGCACATGTCGGCATTTTCGAAAAACAACGGAAATGAATTCGTCACGGCGGTCGCCCGGTGACTACCGAGAATTTTTAATATCTAACCTGTCGGAGCTACATTTTTTCGCACGTGCCACGCCCCTCAACCTATATCTCGATATCTGTGAACGACACCAACACCAACAACGACACCTTCACTTACATCAAAACCAATGAAGCATCTGTCAGTGTGTCGATGTGTCGTTGTATTATCTGTATGTCTATTAGTGGCACCCTAGCAGTCTTGCGGGTGGATCTGTAAATGGTAGTAGACATCCCTGCGATAGTTCTTAGATATGTTTTGTCAAAATATGTTCAGTAGTCCTAAAGTTGTGTCAGGGGTCTTTAAATATATTTTTTCTTATGTCTCTGGTCTCTCGCCTGCGTCAGCCCCACCTTGTGAGCCACGAGCCTCTGCACCCGGAGTACCTCATGGTAATGGCGATCAATCGCCATTTCCTAAGTTCCTGTTAATTCGTGAAACCGCAAACTGGTCTGACTACAAAAAATAACAGCCAGGGAGTGTTTGAGAAGTACCTAACCCAATTTTGAGTTGTTTATTATGAATCAGAATTCCATGTCAAAGGCCAACGCGCATTTTCGATCATATCAGTTCGATATTGGCTAATTTTGCAATAACAAATCTAAATTCGTCTGTCCTTGACATGCACACATTTATAGGCTGGCTAATCGCCGCGGCGGCGGAGATAAACACTTTCCCATAAGGGCTAGTAGGGCCACAATTATCAAAAAGTCATCCCTCTAAGTTTTAACATGCCCGGTTTGTTAGGTCACTATATCGTTATATAATCGTTTTGCAACAATACGAGTATTCAATAATTAAATACCAAACAAAAGCAAGTGACACATACAATAATAACAACAATGAGTAAACAGAACAGGAATAGATTGACACACACAACAAAAAAAAAAGAAAGAGACAACAAGCAAGACAAGACAGCTCAGCCATACTGAATCTTTTTTGTAAAGTCACAAAGACGTTTCAGTTATGATGCTAGGAGTCACAACATAAATTTATGTATATTAATAAAAAAGCAATTCAAAGAGCATGTTTAATTTTTGCCATACCTAAACCTTCCGCCATATTTAAAAATCTTTACTCGTGCGACCAGAGATGAAACTGGTGTTAACAATAAAGTAAATTGTAACAAACAAAATCCTGTAGTTATGAATTTCGGAAATGCTTTACTTAAGTCATATTCTTGAGTGTATCGAAGCCGGAAACCAGATGGACGTCATATATATTGACTATTCGAAAGCCTTTGATAAAGTAGACCACAATCTTCTGGAGTCTATACTCTAGAATATGGGTGTGGTAGGTGATGTTCAAAGATGGATCAGCTTCAATTAGTGGCAATTAATGGCTGTCAATCAGAAAATATATTAGTGCCAGATGACCTGGGGTGCCGCAGGGCCGTCTTGGTTCTTTATTTTTCATCCTTTTTGTAAATGATATCGAAAGTTGCGTACAAAATTCCAACATAACTATCTAGGCTGAGGATGTGAAAATATTTAAAACTATTACCTGTTTAAACGATGCCCTGCTTTTACAAGTGATCTTGATAGTCTTGCTTTATATTACACGGAAAATAAGCTCTCGTTAAATACAAGCAAATGTCAGAATATCTCTTCTCTACTAAGAAATAAAGAGGACGAGAATGGATTTCGACTACAAAATCGGCGCCAATCTGATCCAGAAAGTGTTCGCAGTCATCTGGAGTAGTGCTCCATGGTGTGGAACCCTATGTATGATGTGCATTTATCTAGGATTCGTCTAGAACAAGTTCTTGAGGTACTTGAATTTTTTCAACCGGGTATTGAGTTCATTGGAAGTTCATTGAATTTTCTCGACCGTGTATTGGAAGTGCGTTGTAAAAATATCATTGGAGAATAGACGCACTACAGCCGACCCCATGATGGGTTAGTTCATATGGATCCCGGGATCAGTTCAAAGTTCATACGGATTCCGACGATTCGTTCACACGGATCCCGCGTGGGATCAGTTGACCCCGTAATAAGTGCACACTGATCCCGTTGTACAGAGACACGAAATAAAGAATAATAAAAACGGATGTCGTACATACATACAATACATACATACATACATAGATACCCCTTTTCCCATACGGGGTGGCAGAGGCACAACTGTGCCCACTTTTAGCCAGTGATTCAATACTCCATTTTGCGTGACAGGGGGCTAGCCCATCGCCGCAACTGATGTCGTATATGCATAAAATCGATATCCGAGGATCCGGTTGGAGTCCAATCATAAGTCAGATTTTGAAAAATTCACGGCGCCATCTTGAACTTTTTAGTTAATTAACCGATTTGCTTCAAAATCGATATCTGAGGATCCAGTTGGAGTCTAATCATGATTCTGAAATCAGGTTTTTAAAAAGTCGCCGCCATCTTTAACTTACACCCCGTACACCCTGTATTATAGACGGTTTCATTTACGCTTCACACGGCTTCTAATTTACTAGTATTATTATTTACCTAAAACCCTACGTATAAAAATAATATAATATAAAGAAATCAGCATCGGTAAAATGCTATTCTATATTTCGTGTCTCCGTACATTGGGATTCGGGATCGGTGTTTACTAAAATATTATATTTTTTTCGTTCACACTGATCCCGGGATCGGTGTGAACGAATCGTCGGGATCCGTATGAACTTTGATCTGATCCCGGGATCCGTATGAACTAACCCGACATGATGTTCTTATACAAAGTCATATTTGTATATGAACATCATTTAGGCCTTGTTCTGTTGCTGTATCGTATTAAGTTGAAAGTATCAAGACCGTCAACCAGAATTAAAACCCTTTTCCATCTCCCATTTCATCTTTCAAACTAGGAAAAAAAAAATGACACCAAAAACATTTATATGTAAAATGTTGCCAAGACGAGACCGGCCGGCCAAGCCACATATTTTGACTAATGTGTAGAGTTTGTGAAGTTAGGGAGAGTTAGGGCGTGTAGAGATAAAAACTTGACTCTATATGAGATCTGATAACTTTTTGACAGCGCCAGCCGTATCGTCTCAAAAATGTTTTTGGTGGGATTTCACTTATTTCTGTAAGTTGCTTATGACCATATTTTTTATTTGTTTATTTTCTCTTTATTTTTTTGGGGTGTTTTACTTGCACATGAGAGGTGCATTTTTCATAGCCCACTATGTAAAGATCTTTGCCTTTTTCCCGATTCGAAATATATGTTTGTGGAATCGGGATTCAGCATTGTCATTTCTGTTTTAGACTTGACTCTTCGATTGCGGTTCATGTTGATATCTAGCCACCTGATTGTCGTCTAGGGAGCAGCGGTATACAATGGGATACCCAAAAACGTATCACTGGCCTCTAATGCACCGCTCTTGCGATTCGACAACATTCTTAGCCCGAAGTTCGGGTACACATTAGGCGTTTTGCGCGCGCTTAATTCCATCCCTTAATTTAAAACGTGGGGGGTGATTTACTAAAACTCCTGAAATATGTGTTTTATTATTTAAAACAAGGAGTCCCTACAGCAATTTTCAGACCTCTAGCATCAAATTTTACGAAAGTCTCATACAAACTTCCATCCCCTAGTTTAACCTCTTGAATACCATCGTCGTTAGCTAACGCCACTTTTCCGTTAATTGTTTTACATTTTATTGCCATGGCATAAGGTTCAAAATCGCGACCCTTCCCAACTACCCTCGGTTTTTGAGAGGGTATAGGGCGCAACATGGGGAGGCCTTCACCCAGCAGTGGGACACCGAAAGGCTATTAAAAAAAAATGGGGTAGGGGCTAAAAATCACAAGTTTTAGATTTTTTTGTTGTCTGTGTACTAATTAACGAAGTACTTAAGTGGAGGAATATTTTTCGTATAAATATTTACTAATATTCTGAAACTTCCATGATGACAAGAGCCTACTTTAAGGGGTTGAGGGTTTTTTTTTAAAAAAAACCTTAAACACGCATTTTCTTCTTTGTAATATACTATAACAAGAACTCTGTGTACTTGTATAATTTTCAGATTTATAGCATGAAATTCAGTTTGTATGGGAAACATATAGAAACTTCATCCCCTAATTTAAATGGTGGAGGTTGATTTACTTAAAATCCTGAAATACGTCTTTCATTATTTATAACAAGGAGTCCCTATATACATTTTCAGACCTATAGCATCAAAATTTGCGGAATTCTCATATAAACTTCCATCCCCTAGTAACTAGGGCCGCCTAGTTTAAGGGGTTGGGGGGTAAAAAGTCCAAGTTTTAGAATTTTTTTTTGTTTTTTGTTTACTAATACTAGCTTACATACAAAATTTCAGATTTATAGGTCTTGAGGAGGTAACCTTAAGAATTTTGATGATCATCAGTGAGTGAGTCAGTGACGAAATCGGAGGTATTATTATTATATTAATAAAATCTAAAGTATATATTGAAAGTTTCTATGTATATTGAGCCCACTACTGAAGTCGTATCCCGAGAATTTTGTTCAACTGCTATAATCCGAACCCTAGTTGTGAGGGTTAAAACAATCGACAAAGCGCTTCGAGAAAAGATAGGTAGTGCCCTTGCACTTTGCTTGCTTGTCTTGGCGGGGGCACTGCCGTGCCCCCAGATATTTACAATGACGTTGATGTTTTTAATTTATCCCAATTTATTAACAAATTATTAACAAAACATTAACAAGCCATAATGCGACTAATACTAATATATAGAAGCTCAATCCAAATCCCAATAATTGCATGTTTTATTTTGTGTTGTAAAGTTTTATATTGTAAATCTAATGCGATGCCTGTAATTGGAACCTCTTCATAATTAATTTGGTCTGATAACTCTATCATAATTGGGTATTATGTTGGTTCGCTTACAAAGTAAATAAAATAAAATAAAGTCGAGGTCGACCCTCGTCTTGGGCCGGCACTGCAAATGTCCATAAAAGTTTTTATTGTTTAATTTTTTTCCGCACTTTAAACTCAGATTTCCCGCAAAGTATTTCGCTCACGGAATTCATAACTACATACTTTTATAATAATTTATTGTTTAGATTGACACCCGTTTTATCTCTGGCCGCAAAATTAAGATGTTTCAAAATGGCGGAACGTAGATATCCCATCTCCATGCTAAATGTTAGCACCCTTTTAAAGTGCTAGACGGGGCGGACCGGTCATTAGCCGGATGAAACATTGTGGCCCGAGTGACGTCATGCAGTGTGCCTCGCAGCAGCGAATAGTTTCCGACTCAGCTTTCATTTTAATGTTCAACTTGTATATTCTTATCCAACAGCGCAGCCCCCCGCTCGCTCGCCGCCGCCCGCGCCGCGCCTCCCGGCGTCCGCTGACGGCTCGGAGGCGGGGGACGAGCCCCCCTTCCAGAGTATCCGGTTCGCGCCCTTCCAGCAGGGGGGCTGGCATGCGCTCTGCGACCAGTACCTGAAGACTCTGTGAGTTTTGCAGCCCGACCACGAATAATTAGGCATACAATATTATTTATTATTATTTTATGAATGGTGGTCTAACAACTTAGGTTAATATCGCCATATCACTTATTTTTATACCCATATATTTCAGTGTATTTGGACAAGTTCTCTTTCGAGCTCCTGGATATTCTGTGTTGATTCGTAGCTCTTTTAGCACATTTTTTTTTCAAAATTGAAACTTCTTTATTTTCTGTAAAATACTTCTACTTCTTCTACTGTAAAATACTAGCCACTTCTCTACATTGAACCACTGTGGGTGAAGAAACTCCCACAGATTGATATTTATCTAAATGATCTGATAGTTTTCCCTATAAGGTAATGCCTCTGCCTCTGCCTCAACTGAGAGAAGGCATTATACTGTGACTTGTATGGCTATGCTGTGCAACTGCCACCAACTTTTGGGAACAGGCATATATATACATATATGTACAATTAAGACTTCTTACAGTTGGGAATATGGGAAGTTGAATGTGAATTGGGAATCAGTACAGTTAAGATCTGAGGGGTCTGTAGGGACGGTAATCTGTGGAACTGTGTATCTATAAAACTGGGAATATGTTGAATTACGATCTGTTTAATTAGGCTTCTGTAATGGAGATCTGTAAAATTGGGAATAAACTCTTAGGAATATATCCGATTCTATCCGGCGGTAGCCAGTAGATTAATTTTATTCTATGGGCATAAAAGCCTATGTAAGCCACGTCAAAAATCGAAAATGATTATAAAGCAATGAGATAAACTTATTTTGGATTGATTTTTAACTTTGACTTAACTTTTTTAAACGAGCCGGTTAAAGTTTATGCGTGACGCTATGTTATAACGCTATATATTGTTAATATTATATTCATCTACTTTATAACTACTGTCGCAGTAAGTTGGTTAAATCAGACACTTAACTAACTCTCTAAATCGTTAATTAAATACCGACGTTTAACCAAGTCACTAAAATTCCGTCAGACAAGTTAGTGGACGAAACGTTGAACGAGTTGTCTAAACGTTCCTAGGCAACAAGACATACACAATTTTTTTTTATGTGTGCTTAAGTTTATGTTGTAGGTATTTTTGTTGTTCTTACATGTTCAACCTAACACGAAGGATAATGGAGGCTTAGCTTCGCTCACCACCTTTACCCTTCACCTAAGCTACCGCAATGTTTTGCCCTGATATAAGCTGTGCAAATCAAGTGTTGTTGTGCACGTCTGAACAGGTCAGCACCTGACTGCACCTGTCGCTACCTGCACCGTGGGGGTGTTCCTGACTGTGGGATTCTACGGGATGTCCTCGCCAAATGAAAGTCTTGATTTTGCAGTAGTTCCGTATCCCGGAGTAGTTGCTTGTTCCATTGATCGCCGCGCAAAGAGACCGATTTCTTCTTCATAATCTTCTCACGCACCCTTTCTGGGGCGTGGGGAGTCGGGGTCAGGTCGACGGACCTCTTTCCGAAGAATCGCCTCTGTCCACTCCTGTGGACAGGTCATCGGATGGCCCCTGCGGGCGGTGGTCTTGATGTGGCGCTGGTATGCAGTGGGTGATCGCCGGCTAGGCAACCAGGTCGCGTGGCAGGCGGCGGCGGTCGGGCGGGCGCGCGTGGTGCGGCGCCAGTTCGGCGATATGCGGAAGATGTGAAGCATCCGCACGCGCGAACATGCCCTTCGCCAGCCTCTGGACAAACTGGTCCACGGTTTCCCATCTTAGGTCCCTCTGGATTGTCGCGATCCTCACGTAGCGGGGGGCGCCGACGATGGTACGCAGAGAGAGGTTCTCTTGGGCTCGGAGTCTCCGTTTGTTCGTCTCCGAGCACAGGGCGTACCATGCCGGAGCCGCGTAGGTGAGTATGTAAAACACTCGTACCTTTCCTTTCCAGTGTTGAAGAGCTCTCACTGTCTCTTTCACTCGCGGAGACCGATTTGCTCCCGGCACCTGTTTATATAGGTGAGGGAGGGGGTCGGGCGCTATGCTAGGCTACGATTGGACGATGCACGGTAGTGCACCATTTTATTCTGTAGGTGGCGCTACCGGGCAAGAGCTAACTAATCCGTAATACTGATTTATTTATTTACAATAATACCTTGACAAATGACAAGCTGTCTGAATACTAATTATAATACTATCGGACTATGTTTCTAATTTGCTATTCTGCTATCTATATGTTCCTATCAGTTATCTATATTTACCATTTATCTTTATTTCAATAAGGCCACACACGAAACAGTACTTTTATTGTCTTACTACTACTTAAACTATCTCTACAAAACTATTAGGTACTTATACTATAACTTATATACTACGACTATGTACAATGGCCTCTAATCGCGGATATCTATTCTGTCGCGAACAGTTGTCGTGACGCCATCTTGTTTTCCAACAAGCCGGCTTTTGTTAAGACAGTTTGCTAAACGTTTTCGATGATGCTTTATTTCAATAAAAATGCTAGTGACTTGGTTAAACGTCGGCATTTAATTAACGGTCTAGAGAGTTAGTCAAGTGTCTGATTTAACCAACCAAATGCGACATATGGACTGTAACTAGGCTTCCAAAATTAAACATGTTTAACCAATACCTACCTAAAACAATATGAGGCAGTTTCGGGTCGTGAGCAACAGGAACATCACCTTCCAAAATAGCAGATATCGAGAAACAAATGGTTGCTTGAGTTGCTTGTCATTTGATATACTTTTTTTAAAACAATTTTGTCAATTAATGCATGTCGCCGCCACGCTTGCTTGTCGGCGGCGTAATATCATATTAATTCATCATACAAAAGAACTGACGGAAAGAAGAGAAGGTCAATACCAACCTATATTTTATATCGGTTGGACAACGCTCTTGCCATTCGGTAGTAAAATATTTCGGTAGGTACTGTAAAAATAAAGGTTGGGCTCAGTGCGCTAGTGTCGTGCGTATCTGCCATGGCGGGACGCGGGGCGCGATACTGACAACACGCGCACTCCGGTCAATCCCATAGAAACTCGCATCACACTGAAACAGGTCTACAATATAATCTGATCAACAGGCCATCGACCTCCTACGTAGTCGGTGCGGATAAAGGCTTCAACTACAGCCAAATCGACGAGGCGTTCGTTTGTCAAAAGAAAAACCACTTCCAAGTTACGTGCCAGATGCAGATAAACAGCGACGCGCAGTACGTCAAAACGGGAGATGGGTTTAAGAAGATTGGCAGTTTCTTCATACACTTCTATGGAGTTAAGGTGAGAATACGTCACCTTTTTCAATCAACCAACATTCAAGCGCTGGTGGTTGTAGCCCCTTTAACTAAGGTTCATTAGTGTGATATATCGACAAAATCGACACTTTTTGAAGTTATTTCTCTGCTGTTCAAAAGAAGCCCCAAGTTAAATAAATTAATATAACAATTTCGGGACCTTTTTCTAGATTTTGTAATGACAGAAACGGGATTGGAGGAATTTCGCTCGATAGAAATAATTATTGAAATGAGCTCTAAATTTACACTTTTTTATTTTCTGACACATTGAAATAGCACACAAAATCCAAAAATATTTATTTAGATGGGTTTTGACAATATCTAAATTACTTATTTTAGTAATTTCCATAGCTATTTTAATAAAAAAATATAAATTTAAAACCGACTTTTTGACATTTTTCCCCGATTCCGTCCCTCTCACACTGCGGGTCATTCCGCCTGGAGTAACAGGGACCTTTGTAGGGACGAGGCATCTCCTTAAAATCGGATCAGAAGTATACCGACGACCTCTGTGGCGCAGCGGTTGTGGCTCTTCCTACCGTGCGACAGGTCCCGGGTTCGATCCCCGGCTGGGGATAAAGAAAAAAAAACAGGTTTATATGTGTGTGACGTCGCTGTTTCTGGTTCCCATGACACAGGTTATCCTAATGTGGGGCCAGAAGCAATGTATGTGCCAGAATGATATTTATGTTTTGACGTTTATGACGACCCGAATATCCGAGTCGGCAGTGACCTTGCCTACGAAGCCAAGGGTCCCGAGTTCGAGTCCCGGTGGGGGCAAATATTTGTTTGATGAGGACGAATGTTTATACCCTAGTCATGGTTGTTTATCTATCTAAGTATAATATTTATCCATGTAATTATGTGTATCGTTGTCTAGTACCCAAGATACAGGGAATCCTAGTTTGGGGCTAGATCAATGTATGTAAATAGTGTCCAAGGTATTATTATTATTATATTATTATTTTATACCTGACGCCAAGCTCCTTGGCGTCTGAGTGCCGCTTGGAGGGGTAGAGGCGCATGGGAACAAGAGAGAAGAAGAGAGAAGATGCATGGGCAAGAGAGAGATGGTGGCCTCGCCCAGGCGCCAAGAAACCTTTTTGTGGTTAGGTTGATGTAAAGGTGCAAACAACGCCTGCTTGACAACGTTCAGCAATTGAAAGTTAGGAGTTGCTATAACTTTGCTTTAGACTTCTTCTTCAGGCCTTAAGATTGGTCTGGATTTTGTTAATGCTGGTGGTTGTTAATTTACATCATACTGAACTGTACTGTGTTTTAGGCTGAAGACCCGACTCAGGAAGTGCGAGTTGAACAAAGCCAGTCTGACAGAACTAAGAAGCCATTTCACCCAGTACCGTAAGTAATTCACGATTGCAATTTTGATTAGGTATGGGTTGCAGGCCGTTATTTTCCTCACTACTATTGTGTCCCACTGCTGGGCAAAAGCCCTTTTGAGTCGACACGTCCCCTGGGGCTCAATTATCTTATGGGAAAAGCATAGCGATAGCAATCTGTATACAAACAAAATAGGCGCCGCCGACGAGCAAATTACGGCATTTGCGCCCTTGGGGGAATCTATTTGTATCGATATACTATCGCTATGCATCTTCTATAACAGAATAGGGCCCCCCGTCTCTGCCACCGAGCCGCCTTTTCCGTTAAGGTCTCACATATTCATCAACCCTTGTCATCCCACTGCTGCGCATAGGCCTCTACCAAAGCACGCCATTCGCTACGGTCACCCGCCAGTCTCGTCCACTGCTTTCCAGCCACCTTAGCAACGTCATCTGACCATCCGGCCGGTGGTCTGCCCGCTGTTCTCTGTCCTGTTCGCGGCCGCCACTCTGTGGCTGCCTTGGTCCACCTTCCGTCCTCCCTTCTAACCAAAATAAAATAAATACATTTAAGTATGATAAATTCTATTTTATATAAAAAAAAACCTGTCTGTGCAGCGGGGAAATGCTGCCAGCGTCATGGGAACCTTAGCCTCGGCAATGAACCGGGCTGGTTTACCTTTTTGTGTTTTTAAATATTAACGGTTTCACATCAACGACGAAGGAGTTTCATAAGTAATGCTAACTCCACCAGTGTGGAGGTCCGCCGCGATGGGACGAAGGTCACAGTCGGCCGCCTCCACTTCGCGGAGACCACCAACAACAACATGAGGAAGAAGGGCAGGCCCAACCCTGACCAGCGGCACTTCCAACTAGCGGTGGCGTTGAAGGCTCACTGCGGGAATGCTGAGTATATTATCGCGGCTCAGGCGAGCGACAGGATTATAGTTCGGGTAAGTTAATAAATAATAAAACATTTTCCTATTCAACAACATTTGCATGAATCGAATCCACTCGCGGATGAAACCGTTTTCAAGACTAGTTTACCAGTCGGGAAAGACGGTCTTGTCTCATCGCCGAAGAAATTCGGTGGTTCCTACTAGGTAAGGCAGACCAAACCGTGCGCCATTTACTACTAGCGGTGGTTTTGAAGGCTCACTGCGGAAATAAATGTTGAGTATATTGTAGCGGTCCAGGTGAGCGACAGGATTATTGTACGGGTAAGTTAATAAAACGCGAATTCTTTGGAAGTCTTAACATTGCACCGAACAAATTCTATCGCGGACGAAACCGTTTTCAAGACTGGTTTTCGAATCAGTAACGACGGTCTTGTCTCGTTGCCGAAACGAACTACCATAAACTAGATAAGGCAGACCCAACCCTGACCAGCGACACTTTCAACTAGCGGTGGCTTTGAAGGAAATACTGCGGAAATGCTGAGTTTATGATCGCGGCTCGGGCGAGAAACAGTGACAGGCATTGCGGAGATAAATGATAAACTGAGTATATTGTAGCGGTTCAAGTGAGCGACAGGATTATTGTTCGGGTAAGTTAATAAAACGCGTATTCTTCGGAAGTCTCAACACTGCATCAAACAAATTCAGTCGCGTTGCGCAGAAACCGTTTTCAAGACTTTCACCGAGATAATGCACGACGATCAAAATGAAGTATTGAATAACTAGCCAAATATTATCGCTACTATGTCTTTTGGCACCCCTTACGGTAAAAAGCGTAACACTGTATATGTTTGATTTTTTACATCACAAACATATGATTTCCCTCCGCACTCCCCAGGCATCGAACCCTGGCCAGTTTGAGTCAGACTGCACGGAGAACTGGTGGCAGCGTGGCGCCTCGGACAACAGCGTGCACTATCACGGACGTGTGGGCATAAATACAGACCGGCCCGATGAATCGTGCGTCATTCATGGTGAGCGCTTCCTCCTTTCTCCTGCTCCTCCCTTGCCCCTTTTACCTATCCACATTTCCCCTTCCCTCGTCCCAGTTCCCCCTTCACAGAATGTTAACGCTCATCGCACGAAAGCTGAACTTTGCTTTTAACAAATCTAGTCACCGACTAGACCTTTACAAGACTAGTTTTCGTATCGGGAAAGACGGTATATTCTCGTCACCACAAAGTGACGACACACTCCCAGTAGCTTTGCTGAATTTGGATGATAAATACAGCAAAAAGAACCACAATAATGTATTAACAGAACCAAACTGAGTCCTAAATTGCAAATAAATATAGAATTTCATAAATAAAACAACAATCCGCGATGTTTTGTTAAATATCTCCTCTTTTGTTTATCCTCACAATTTCACATTTCTTTATTGCACAGAACATTACAGCAAAACATTTTACAAGAAATTAAAAGGCAAAGGCGAGCTTATCTCTCAACAGAGATTGCTTCCAGCAAACCTATCAGGATAGGATACATATAAACTGAAAAGGGTAGTCTAGTGCAATTATAAAATCACCAAATACGAATAAAATATAATACTTACTCCTTCCACCAGGAAACCTGAAAGTGACGGGTCACATCGTCCATCCGTCCGACGCGCGCGCCAAACATAACATAGAGGAGTTGGACACCGCTCAGCAGCTGAAGAATGTGCAGAGCATCCGCGTTGTCAAGTGAGTATTCAGTTGACAGTATTAAAAACATAACATGGTGCTTGACGGGTGTCAGTATGTCTGTTAGTGAGGGGATATTGCTTAAAAACACCGATTAATTATTTAAATTAATCGAAACACTCTTCAAACATTTGTGAATTGGATGCAGCAAATTTGGATAGAGTTTGTCATTCTTTGTTTAATTTCGATTGTTTTGGTAAGATCCGTAGTGTTTGTGTTTAGAAAGAGGATTTAATGATCTTTTAGGTTATCTATCACATCACTTCTAAGATTTTTTGATCTGTAGTCCGCTTTAAATGTTACGCGTATTTGTCATGAGGAACGCGAGGCGCCCTTAAGGGGATACCTCGTCCGTGCAAAAGTCCTCGTTACGAAAAATTACAAAGGGCTATCGCGTGTTATTTCGCCACTAGCGGCGCTGGGGTAGCCTGAGGTATTTCGATACAAAATAAACTGACAGCCTCTTATTTTTGAGAAGTTTTGAGTTTGAGTTTTTTGTAGTTTTTTTACAGCTCTCTTATATTTATTTACCGTATTTGCTAGTGACACCTCGCCTTTGCACACCTGTGCAGTTATTTTTTTACATTTGTGTACAGGCACATACATTGCTTCTGGCCCCACACTAGGATACCCTGTGGGGACCAGAAACCGCGATTTATTTTATTTCTTATTGCAGTTTTTTTTTTCAGTTTGCTGTCGCTACAAAATAGAACATAGATTTAAAAATCTGCTGACATCTACGTCTCGTATTCGTTCTCGTTCACATCAACATACGTGAACACAGCTGTACCTCGCTCTGATGACGTCGTAGCGTCCGTCACTATCCTACTGACGCGTCGAGGGCGAGAGCGACCGAGGAAGGGAGGGGAGGCGGATTCTCCGCCGGTGCAAAGTTAACTTTGGCGGGCCTCTAGTTTCTGCTTATGTTTATGTCATACAGACATCAAGAAAAGCCACTCATCCCGCATCTGTCCACTTCCACACTATTCTCAATACCTATATCTCCCAGGTTCAACTACGACACTTCATTCGCCGAGCACTCGGGCCTGCTCGGCTTCGACCCGAACCTGACCACGCCCACCACGGACACGGGCGTCATAGCGCAGGAGGTGCGCAGCGTCATACCGGACGCGGTGAAGGAGGCGGGTGACGTCACGCTGCCCAGCGGCGACAAGATACACAAGTTCCTCGTCGTTGACAAGGTTCGCCCTACTCCCAGCAGCACTCCAGCTTCACACTGTAATTGTAATGAAGCGCAAGATTCAGGCCCAGGAAATTACACATGAACAGCAAGTTGAATTACTACATAGAGTAATTTGGTCTATGATGATGAGCAACCTACAATATTTGATAAGAGGGGCGGCCCAAGCCGCCTTGAGCCTCTGGCATTTCAGATGGTTAGTAAGTCGAGTAGACTACTACTCGCTGGCAAGACAGTGAGCGTCGTCGCGTACTAACGACGCGAGTGGGCGTGATAGCGTATCTATGGAGTAGTGGAGGAGAGCGCCATTTTATCGAAATGTATCTCTAACGAGCAACGACCAAGATATGTTATGAGGGGCGGCGAAAGCCGACCCTGGATTTTTCTCATGGTAGGCAAGCAATAATAAAGGTAATAATAAACAAGCCGCCCGCCCCTACTACATTAGCACACAGCCCGGCTCAGCAAAATTCTTTTCTGTACTTGTAAAAGTTTGGTATTATTTTCTCCTCAGGACCGCATCTTCATGGAGAACCTCGGCGCGGTAAAGGAGCTCTGCAAGGTCACAGGCCACCTGGAGAACAGGATCCAACACTTGGAACGCATCAACAAGCGACGCCGCGCGCTACAGCGACGCGACAGCGCGCAGTCCAGCATTAGTAACGGTTAGAGTGTATTTCAGCTTTAAATTCCCTTTGCCGTTAAGTTGGCTCTAGGGCACCATTGTCAAATGTCACAAATAATGGGCAAATGAAATATCCGGTTGCCAGGTGACAATTTCGCTTTAAAGAAAAACAGGTATGAAAGTACCTACAACCTCGTCGCAATATGAAATACATACTCACTTTGACCAAGTGAGGCGGTCATTATTTAAAATACGGGGTCGTTCTTCATAATAAGCGGGTAGTGTTTCCTTACTTACCTGCCATAGGTTTACCTTACTTATGTAAACCCATTTGTTACTATTTCAGACTCCAGACACTCGGCCATATCCAACTCCTCGAAGTCTTTATACAGTGATGGCAACATTTCCATCGAGCAAATACGCGACATCGCCCGCAACATCCGCCGCCAAGAGTGTTGCCATAAACTCAACCACAACTCGCCAAAATACACGCGAAAACAGTGCAAAAGTTGCCGAGAACATCCCTCAACTTCCAAATACGCGAAATACTACAACTACAATAAAACCAACTGCGTTAAGTATAACAAACATGAGAACAAAAATGAGCATGTTTGTCAGTACAATGCCCCAATGTATGTAGACTACGAGTCAAATAAAACTGTCAAACATAGAGATGATGATAGCACGCTGTCAAAGAAGAAAGATACGTGTCTTTGGGTGCAAAAGTCGGAGGATAATTTTGAGTGTGGTAACACCAGATTCAACTTTTGCTGTCGAAGGAAGGACATGTATGATACGGAGTTTATCTCGAATAAGTTTTTGCAGATCATTATAACAATACTGATTTTTATTATGGCTGTTTGGTAAGTAATTTTGATTTTGTTCGTTAAGGTTGCCAATTTATATGAAGTGCATTCCACATAACGTTTTCCTTCGCCGTTAAGTTGGCTGCAGTGTAAAACTTTCCAAAAATGGGGGAAAGCAATATCCGGCTGCCAGACTTGGATTACAATTCCCCACTTCTAAACTAAAGTCGTTCAAAACTAACCAACTAATGAAGTTAAGTAACAAGTTTGGGTGGCACTATTTTAGTAATGTAGTCGATGTCGATAGTTACCAAAAAGGTAAACGACAAAATAAAAGGTTGAATATGTTTTTTTTAATTCATCGCTTGAAACACTAAGGATTTGTTCTTCGTCACTTTATTCTCCGACTTCCGTGATAAAATCTTCCGTTTCCTTTTCTAATCTTATATCTTTCACCCAGTATTCATTTCTCTAGTTTCTAAACAAGTTTTTCGAAACATTCTGATGTCACAATTTTTCAGTAAACTAATAATCCAAGACATATTTTAAAAACATACCAAGTTTGGACTCCTCGAAGTAGGAGACGGATTAGTAAAGAGGATCTATACAGACCATGAGAGTGAGTGAAATAGACTATAACTATTTTCCTGAAAAGTCAATAGATTGTATTTTAAATCGCAAAATGTAGTTTACAAAGTTATTGGTGCTACTTTACTACTTGATTTTCATTAAATCTAAAATACTTACCTATAAATTGGTTCACAGTGCCCCTGTTAGCGAGGACTACTGCCCAAAGGTCCACTAGTTATGCTATCTTATCAGTTACTGATAAGATCAATTTCCCCCCCAACTTGTCGGTAAAATGTTTTTTAAAGCAGCAACACTAGTTTCATTACCACCAACTTAACGGCAAAGGGAAAAGTTATACGGAATGCGCTTCTCCACCAAGCCAACTAGACGCATGTCAGGCATCTTCCTTCCTTTACACCAGTGAAATAAAATGCCAAAAGACGGAAGATGCCTGACAGGTGTCTAGTTGGTTGGGAATAAAGATGTAAATAATTTACATTAAGTAGTGGATAACATCGTGAGGAAACCTTCATATCTCTAATACTGCGGTGGAATATCGAATTAAAGGTGGTCGTGGTAAGGGTAAATGCGTGATTTGATGACATAATTATATAGAAGTGAATACTTCAGGTGACGATTCCGAATGAGGGGTAACATTTATAGAATTAGTGTAGAAATGTCACTTTTTTGGGTAACCACGTGAAAGTTCTACAATGAGTTGCAGAAACTATCCTTAACCCGTATCATCCCAACCATAGTAAAACAAGTCCAATTTTTATGAAAATCGTATCGGAGCATGTTTATAGATGTATAATGAGAACTACATACCAAAAAAAATGTAATCTCATTTAGATTTTTAGTTTTGTAACCGTTCCAATAATGGAACACTAGGATTAAACATACATGTAAGATACTGTCAGTGGCTATGGATTTCGTTGGGAAATAAAACGATTGTATTTTCTTTTTATTTATTGTACGAAGTTTTAAATCTTATAATTATTACTTAAAACTACAATTGCGTGTGTTTTTGAGTATGAAAAATCATAGAACATTTGCTATGTAAGGCAACATTACATTTGATACACTTCATGGTTGTGTTTTTGTGGCATAAACCACATCGAGTTTGTTTATTTTGTTTGTCCTCTGCTTGTTTTCTTCATTTCTTGCAGATCTTTGAGAGGTGCTTTCTCAGTTCGGTTAGCTCGTATAGTCCCTGTTCCATCGTGACCGATTTTTTGTAACTCCTCAAGCAGCGGTAAGGATGTAAAAAAATTATCGAAATAAAAACTGTAGCTACCTTGTGGCAGCTTTGATATTAGATCCAGAACAACTGAGGCACCAACACCTAACTCAGGATGGGTATTTCCGGTACTAGCTCCCTGATACAGCTCACCATAAATCAAATATCCAAGTCGCGTACAAATAGACCAATTTTTATATCCAAATTTGATTGGCTTTCCATGGATATGCTGCTTAGTACTATGTTTCCCAAAATATGGAATCATATATTCGTCAATGCTCAAATTTCTATGTCCAGGGTAATACTTTACCTATCGTGCATTGAGCAGATTCCATAGAGGGCGCAAACTTTAGCAAACTTATCATTAGGACCAAGATTATTATTGTCGGCAACATGGAAATAACGCAGCAAGTCTTCAAATTGATTTCTTGACATAATAGCTACCACTGTTGGAAAACTGCAGTCAACTCTTTGTTCCCAATACATTCTGTATCTCGATACACTGTTATATCCCGACAATAAGAGAATGGCTATAAAGTATTTCATATCCGTTGTAGTAACACGGAATGCATGTTTACCCTTCTGAATCGCATTTTTTTCAGTTTCTGAGCGCTGTAATTCGAACACGTCTTCATAAAAGAATAGTTTTTTCCAAATTTTCCAGGTTTTCCAGGAAATCTCGTTCACAGTATTCTTTCTCAGCCTTTTCTGGAATATCTACAAACCACCACTTTCTTTTGACTTCAACACGTTTTCTTTTTGGCGGTGGCGGTGTAGCCGTCGAAGAGGATATGGGCTGTGAAGGCTTCGTCACTGACGATGTGGAAGTGTTGGTTCAACTTCTTGTTCATCTCCAACGACCTCATGCACTATCCTAGATTCAGCTCGAAACGATCTAGTGACTCGGAGTTCAGCTTCTGATAGTAACTGATGTCTAGACAAATTATTTATACTTGCAAACTCTTCGTCACCGCTATCTTCGTCGCTATTTTGCCAATTTTCAGGAGGTGTGATGAAAATATCAGCCGCAAACAAGTCGTCATCTTCTTCCACCTGAGAGATTATCTGATACACATTCAATCTGCTATAAAATATTATCATAATTACGAGGCAATACAGATAAAATAAAGTTCCTAATGTATAAAAATTACATGTGCTTATGTTCCTACTGCTCAAATAATGGAACGGTACATAAAACTTACAGCTACCCTCAAATTTGCCTTTTTATTTCTAAATACGTATGACGACATGATAGAACAATACTATAACATGTTTATAAACCCTAAATTGTCAGTAGTATAATGTAAACATCGTGATTACTTACATTTTCCTGTTCGCCATATTTTTCACTCAAAACTTACAAACACAATTATGTTTTCTAGATCAACAAAACCACGCGATGTGAAATTACATGTGTTCATCTGACAGCTAGAAATGTCAGTAATACCAACATAAAAACTTTACTTTAAAGACGCGTTCAAAAATTCGAGTAAAAAAATAAAAAAATAACCGTTTTAAAAATGGAACACTAGGATGATATGGGTTAACTTGTAAAGCCCCACAAGACGCTTATGTGCGTAATGTTAAGGCATGGGAACTATCATGAACATTATGAACTCAGAAATAAGAGCCATGTTTTATCAAAAAAAAAAAAATATGGAACTGAGACGCCTTTAGCGTTTTTCAGGGCTTTAAAATTTAAAGATGGATCTGCATTGGATAACGATGTGTCAGTTCTACACTGATTGGCAGAAATTATCTTTTATAGTAGTTTATGTGACTGATATATAATGCCTAATTATGTACTGTTACATACACTAGTTTATCTACACACATATCATAAGCTCTCTTTGATGTGTTCAGGAACCGCATGTTCGACCGGCATGCTGGCATTGATAATTGCTCTGCACTTGTTTAGCTTGTTCATTAGTACCAACTTCACAGAAAAACTAGGGGCAGCACGCAGGCGGGCGTCGGCGTTCGAAATTTGAATGTCATAATTTATCGAAAATTGATACATTATGGTCATAAAGTATCAATATTGAGATAAGAAATTAGTTTTTACGATACGTGTGTAGATAAATGAATTTATCTACACACGTATCATAAACCCTCTTTACTGCGTACAAAAACCGCACGTTACGATCAGCATAATGTTAAACTACTTGGTAATAACTCATTTCTTATCTGAAAAACTACACATTATGACCATAATGTGTAATTTTTCTACATTCAAATTTCGAACGCCGACGCCCGCCTGCATGCGGCCCCTAGTTTGTCTGTGAAGTTGGTACTGACATTCAAATTTCGAACGCCGACGCCCGTCAACGTGAAGTTGGTACTACAGAACAAGCTAAACAACTGCAGAGCCACAATGACGGTCAAACATGCGGTTCCTGAACACATCAAATAGAGCTTATGATATGTGTGTAGTTATCTACTACTGTTAACTGTACATAATTATGCATTAAAACTCTCGAGTGATACTCTCGAGTATTAATGCCCTCCATAATGTAGCAGTCACATACACTAGTTTATCTACACACATATCATAAGCTCTCTTTGATGTGTTCAGGAACCGCATGTTTGACCGGCATTGTGGTTCTGCAATTGTTTAGCTTGTTCTTTAGTACCAACTTCACGCAGGCGGGCGTCGGCGTTCGAAATTTGAGTGTCAGTACCAACTTCACAGACAAACTAGGGACGGCACGCGGGTGGGCGTCGGCGTTCGAAATTTGAATGGTCATTATATGTAGAAAAACTACACATAATGACCATTATGTGTAGTTTTCCAGATACGAAAGGAGATTTTACCAATTAGTTTAACATAATGCTGATCGTAACGTGCGGTTTTTGAACGCAGTAAAGAGGGTTTATGATACGTGTGTAGATAAACTACTATTAAAGTCCCGAAAAACGCTAATGGGCGTAACTTCAAGGCTTGTAAAACTGTCATGAACATTATGTACTCAGAAATAAGAGCCATGTTTTATCAAATTATGTATAATTATGGAAGTGACACGTTAGGGTTTTGCGGGAATTTAAAATTTCAAGATCGTTACTGCAACTGGCTGCTGGTAAAAAGTGTGTTGATTTAAAAATGCTTCTTAACAGAGTAGAATAAGTTATAAATAAAGATGTAAATAGACATGTTAGTTAGTCAGAGAAAAAATATTATTTAACCTCTCAGGCCTTGGACCTGGTAATGACGCAAGATTTTGAATTTCATGCCATTTTAATAAAAGTCTAAACCTCCAGCGGTAACCCAGAGTATTTCGAACAACAGTTATGTTCGAAATACTCTGTAAGAGACTAGCGCATTGAACTATTATTACTTATTGCCGCGCCATTTTGTGGTTATCTTTTATTTTATTCTTTATTTTCTTTTTTTTTGTTGGAGAGGAAAATAATGGAATTACCGATGCCCAGGAGTCCGACCTCCCTGCTATGTCCGGGTCCCCACATATTGAGCGGGCATCAGCTCGTGTGGTATATGGATTAAAAACAACCCTTTATGTTATATGACAGTTATCGATAATCGATTCAACTGTGAGCCATGGCTTTAATTTTATTCTTCGTAAAAAGGACAGACAAAACCCTCACGACCATGTTTATTTATGATTTTGTTACATTTGTGGTTTCTTTATTCACTTCGATCACGTGTAAGGCATTGCACGCGGTTTTTTTCTTTCTTAACATTTATTTTGATGTTGTTTGTGTGATACTTATACGAATATTAATATTAAGAATGTATTATGAATGTGTAATGTGTAATGAATCTACTTAAGTATGGCTCAATCTTACACGTATCCAGGTAATGGCCCTAGCACCTCGGTGGGCATATAAATGGGCTACATTTCTTTATTTAAGATTCGTTAGTGACAATAGGGACTGCAGTCTGGGACTGTAGTATGAAATTAATTATTATTGAATTGAATTATCATTTTCCTTTCAGCCTGGTAGTAATGTCAGCTTTATACTTCAAAGAGCACCATGAGCTGCTGTCTATGAAGCAGACTAAGATGCAAGACCACTTCTCTTCATACCCTGGATACGGGAAGTTCTCTAACCTGAACACGGGGTCGCCGCATAGACCCACCTTACTTCCGGACAACCTGCATAATCAGATACAGGTGAGGTATTCGACAATGAGAAATAAACATACATATGTCGTCGCCACTTAATTAATAGCCCGGGCCGTTCATTAAGATCCCCGTTACTCCAGGCGGAATGACCTGCAGTGTGAGGTGAGGGACGGAATCGGGGAAAAATGACAAAAAGTTCGTTTTAAATTGAAACAAAATTAACTAAAATAGCTATGAAAATTTCTATAATGTGCAATTTAGGTTTTGTAAAAACCCACCAAAATAAATATTTTTGAATTCTTAGCGCTATTTCAATTTGTCAGAAAATAACAAAAAATGAAAATTTAGACCTCGTTTCAATAATTATTTCTATCGAGCGAAATTCCTCCAATCGCGTTTCTGTTATTACAAAATCTACAAAAAGGGCACAAAATTGTTATATTAATATATTTAACTTGGAACTTCTTTTGAATAGCAGAGAAATAACTTCAAAAAGTGTTGATTTTGTCGATATATCACCTTAAGGACCAGCGTTCAAGCAAATGGCTAGTCTTTTGATCAAAATTAAGCATCGTCGGAAACGTTTAAATGACAGCCTTACTGAAAGTCAGTATTTGGATTTAGTTAGAGGAATGGGGCACTATTGTACGAATGGGTTGCTATAGAATACTAAACAATACTAAATACATACTCACAAATTTATGTTCTTTATATTCCACCTGGAGCTGGAGCTGGATATTATGACGTCATTAATTTTGTGTATGGGTTTTTTTTTTCTGAAACCTCTCGTGTGCGGTATCAAATAAAAGGGCTTCATGAGCCGGTTCTAAAAATATCCTACACCATTACCTTCCAGCCGCCTATTTCCTAAAAATCCAAGCAATATTTCAAAACATACCAAGTTTGCACTCCTCGAAGTAGGAGACGGAGTAGTAAAGAGGATCTATACAGACCATGAGAGTGAGTGAAATAGACTATAACCATTTTCGTGAAAAGTCAATAGATTGTATTTTAAATCGCAAAATGTAGTTTACAAAGTTATTGGTGCGGCTACTTTACTACTTGATTTTGATTGAATCTAAAATACTTACCTATAAATTGTTTCACAGTCCCCCCTGTTAGCGAGGTCTACTGCCCACAGGGCCACTAGTATTAAGACTTTTTAAGATGCTCGTGGTCTATTTAACATTATATACGTGAGAACCAAAGCTAAAATAAAATGAATGCAGGTTCTGTATCGTGTTAAATCCCACCGAACCTCGCGCCAACACATTTCTATAATTTCGGACCGCAGGGTTGAACATCTCGCACGCCCACTAGCGAGCTATTTGTAAGTTGCCACCAGCCAGCGTGGTGGGGCACGGTTCAGTCTTACTTTAATCCTGGTAAAGACCTTTGCCCCTCGGTGGGGAAAATAGTGGGCTACATTTACTTTATTATATATTTATTACCATACCATTTGCCCTCTTTCAAATACCGCAAAATGCGAACAGCTTAAAGATAAACCGTGTTACCACAAAAAATATTAAACAGGTTTTAACCTCAAAACGAACGTCAAATCCCATACGTTTTTGTTTTTAAACTACTGTTCAGTAGTTTATTTTTTTGTGGTAAGGCCCTATCTGTTGTGTTAGAACACATTTCTTATCTGTGGAACTGTTATTCGAGGTATTACATTCAAATTTCGAACATCTCTGAAAATCAAAGCAGGTTGATCTGACCTCAATTCCAAATAAAAAAAAAAAAACAAAAAAAGTTTCCAGAAATAATAATGTTTCTATTTCGTCGCAGAATTCCAAACACTCACAACACGCCACCGCTAAAAAGGCACCAAAAGGTGAGTACATTCTATTTTAGCCAGGATTACCAGTAGGTAGGAAATAATCAAGAATGTTAGTTTTTTCTCTACCCTCGATCATGAATTATATTTTAACACACAAAATTCAATATTGCCATGTCTAAAAATCAATCTCTAACTATAGTCAAGACAATCAGTTATTTATAACAATGTTAACAGACTTGACAGTCGCCAATTCCGCAGTCAAAACTAAACCAATAAAAAAATTGTTTCAAAATGGATCTATGGCTAGTTTTAAGGCCTTGGGAATTTTGTGTCATACTTACATTTATTTGTTTACATTATTTTAAATAGGTACCTACTTGTCTTGACTTTAGGAAAGAGTGTTTCTCTTTCACTTCCTTTACTAATATGCTAATAATTATGTATTTCAAACTATGTTTAATGATTATATATAACACACATGCTAGTCGCTATTGGATTGGTAGACAAAATATATACTTTTAATGAACTGTCAAAGCGGTAACTTTGTTTGTGAGTTATGCATGTGACGTCATAGTGCCTTAGTTAAATGATGTCTTTATTACCCAAAATTAAGTTTATAAAATACAACTGCTGGATATATAAAATTCTGATATTGTCAAACCATGTTGATCAAATAGTTTCAACTTCTTTTGGCTTTTATTGGACTACCTTGTCAAATACCGAAATACATTACAGAAAAAGGCACGCACAAAACCACGGCGGAGTACATAACAACGCCCTCTGTGGTGTCTGATGCGCATGCGGCGGCGACGCTGTCCACTTTACCCGTGACGGCGCTACCTGCCTCCAAGATGCATGTCTTACGTAAGTACCAAGGGTTTTTCTGATTGAAATGGTCGCAAAGGTGTGCCGTTACCGCACCGCTTAGGAAAAGCCGAGACGCCGTGCTATTCAAAAGTGTCAAGCATTGTGATATTTGTCATTTTCTACCACCTGCCAATGTGGACTACAAATCCACAAACTGGCAAAAATCTCAACTCCAGACATTAACAACTAGGAATAAAGAAAGGCAAATATTAAACTGCTCATCAAAAATACTGATTTGCGCAGCAAATATCCCTTGTATATGCTGCGGTAGCTTAGGTGAAGGGTAAAGGGGTGAGCGAAGCGAAAAAACATAAACTTAAGTACTCATTAAATATTTAAAACATAAAAAGTGTTTTTGCTGTGCAAATCAGTATTTTTGATGTGCGATTAAATACTAGCCATAAATAAATTATGATTTATAGGTAATCATGCCACCTGCCAAACATTCTGCCAACTGTTAATAACGATTACATTGTCAAAAAATCATGACATCTGTTAAAAATTCTGCCAGCCGTCAATATCGACTACACATATCAAGAAACCATGACAAAATTCTTCCAGCTGCCATTATCGGCTACAGAACCACAAACTTATCTGGCCCGGTGGGTGGCGTAAGCTAATCTCATTCGTAAGCCATTGACGGTAGCGACGCTGTCACCGGGTGAGATAGGTTTGTGGATCTCTATATTGCTCTTGGTTTAAGCTGAGAACTTCAGGCCGCGGAGCTCTCACTCATGCCCATCATCCACACGTGTCACTCACCCAAACGCACTTTCCAGCTTTAACCAAAAGCATGTAATGGTTATGAAACCATGGACATAAACATAAACATTTACAACCATAAATAACACAAACGTGATGAATGATATTTGGAAAAAATCTTGACACCTGTCAATACGACTAAGTAAACATGTCAAGAATTATGACACCTGTCAAAAATTCTGCCACCTGTTGATAACGATTACAAATGTCAATAAATCATGACACTGGTCAAAAATTCTGCAAGCTGTCATTATCGACTAAAGATGTCAAGAAATTATGACAAAAATTCTTCTAGCTGTCATTATTGACTTCCCATGTCAAGATTGAGACCTGGCAAAAACTTGACACCTGACCATAGTGACTACTGATATCAAAATCAATTAATCAATCAAAATTTATTTATTTTCTGTAAGTATTAATAGATGTTTAGAAAACGCCATCATTTGCATCTTTTCTACATTGGACCACTGTGGGAGAAGTGGGAGTGAGTGAGGGTGCAACTATAATGTAATTATTTTCTACATTGGACCACTGTGGGAGAAGTGGGAGTGAGTGAGGGTGCAACTATAATGTAATTATTTTCTACATTGGACCACTGTGGGAGAAGTGGGAGTGAGTGAGGGTGCAACTATAATGTAATTATTTTTTAGGTTAACATGAGAGCTATCGCTAATTTTGGAATATTTTCGAAAATAAATTGACATGCCACGGTTAGTATATCAACTTCTTTAAAAAATTCTCTTAGAGAGTCTGTGCGTTGAGAAATCATGACACCTGGCAAAAAGTTTGACAACAGTCAATATCGACTAAACGGCTGGTATTTAGTCGACATCAAAAAATTCTGATTTGCGCAGCAAAAAAAGGATCAGCAAAAACACTTTTTATGTTTTAAATATTTTATCAACACACGTATCATAAACCCTCTTAACTGCGTCTAAAAACCGCACGTCAAGACCAGCATAATGTAAAACTATTTGATAAAAACTGATTTCTTATTTGAAAATTTGTACATTATGACCATAATGTACAAAAATTTGTCAAATTATGACATTCAAATTTCGAACGCCGACGCCCACCTGCGTGCCGCTCTTAGTTTGTCTGTGAAGTTGGTACTACAGAACAAGCTAAACAACTGCAGAACAATTATCAACACCACAATGCCGGTCAAACATGTGGTTCCTGAACACATCAAAGAGAGCTTATGATATGTGTGTAGATAAACTAGAGTATGTAACTGTACATAATTAGGCATTAAAACTCTCGAGTGATATTATTATGACCCAACCCCACTCTCGAGTATTAATTCCCTCCATTGTGTAGCAGTCACATAAACTACTATAATGAGTTCTTAATTTTAAGTTTTAAGTATGTTTTGTTGTTCTTACATGTTGAACCTAACACAAAGGATAAAGGGGGCTTCGCTTCGCTCACCCCTTTACCCTTCACGTAAGCTACCGCAGCAAATATAAGGGATATTTGCTGTGCAAATGAGTATTTTTGATGTGCAGTTTAATATTTCCCTTAAGAAATTATGATACCTGGCAAAAGTCTTAATAACTGTCAATATCAACTAAACATGTTGAGATATCATGACACCTGCCAAAAATTCTGCAAGCTGTCAATATCGACTAAACATGTTAAGATATCATGACACCTGCCAAAAATCTTGGCAACGGTCAACATCGGCTAAACATGTCAAGAAATCATGGCACCTGCCAAAAGTTCTGCCAGCTTTAGGGTTCCGTACCCAACGGGTAAGAACGGAACCCTATTACTAATACTTCGATGTCCGTCCGTCCGTCCGTCCGTCCGTCTGTCACCAGGCTGTATCTCAAAAACCTAGCTAGCTACAAAATTGAAATTTTCACAGATTATGTATTTCTGTTGCCGCTATATCAGCAAATACTACAAAACAGAATTAAGTAAATATTTAAGGGGGCTCCAATACCGACTTAAATGTTAAAAAATCATGACACCTGCCAAAAATCTTGGCAACTGTCAATATCGACTAAACATGTTAAGAAACCATTGGTGCGGTTTACGATGCGCTTATAGCGCTATTTGCGCTATCGGTTCATAAAAAATGGGTAGTGCAGTGTGGGTGGAAACGTCAAATTGACATTTGGTATCTGTTGTAAAATTTGAATTGAATTGAAAATTATTCTTGGAATATCTATTGCTTTGATTTAATTTTAACGTAGCGCAAGAGGTGGTACAGTTCTATAGAGGATAAACAATTTCTATAGTTGTACGGTGACATGACATATGGCAGTTGACAGATGGATGATGTAAGCGCGCTTTTGCCGGTTTATAATGAGAGCGGCAGAATGCGGACTATTTGCGTGCTTACAATGTAAAATAGGGAGTATACAACGATTGCAGTGTGCGCACCAAATGCACATCGTAAACCGTATTGCATGAGTCAAAGTCAAAGTACTTTATTTCTGTAGATATTTACATATACTTAGCAAACGTAATTTTTTGCCTCTTCTCTACATTGGACCACTGTGGGAGAAGAAGGGCGTAGAAACTTCCACAGATTGATTTTTAGATCTCTTTTAAAAATAGGTTGTGCTTAACTATTACACAAATATGAAAAATTTAATTATTATGATTAATAAGCAGGAATAAATCATTACAAAATTATTAACAGCAAGGTCTGTGTTGACCTAGATTAACCCCATACAGTCCTGTCATTTAAGTAATCTTGAACATTGTAATATCCCTTTTTCGACAAAGTCGCTTTAACATGCTTTTGAAATTGCTCAAATGGCAATTTAAAAATTTCCAGAGGTATCTTATTATAGTAGAGAATTCACTGACCCTTGAAAGAATTGCTAACCTTCGCGAGTCTAAATCGGGGCGCACATAGTCTGTGAATATTTCTTAGGTTAACATTACAGCTATTGCTAAGTTTGGAAAATGTTGTAAGGTTCTTGCGTACATACATTATATTTTCGAAAATAAATTGACTAGCTACAGTTAGTATGTCGATTTCTTTAAAAAGCTCTCTTAAGGAGTCTGTTCATTTTAAATTATAAATTGCTCGAATAGCTCTTTTCTGTAAAATAAAAATAGTTTGAATATACACAACAAGATACCATAGGACATCACACTATGAAAGTAACTAAAATATACTAGCCTAGATGTAGCCACATCCGTGCTTTGTCTGATGTTCTTAACAGCGTAAGCCGCAGAACTTTATTTACCAGCTAATTTATCTATGTGGGGTCCCCACTGCAATTTTCTATCAATGGTTATTCCAAGAAACTTCGTATCATTTACTAATTCTAACGTGCTGTTGTCTAAGACTTAACTGGTCTCAACTTGCCTGACATTTGAAAGTGAGAATTTGATACACTTGGTTTTACCAGCGTTTAACAATAAATTATTAACTGTGAACCAATTTAAGGTTAAAGACAATACACCATTAACATCGTCAAAATCTCCTTTTTGTCTTTCAATTTTGAAGATCATTGAAGAATCATCAGCAAACAACACCATGTCAGTTAATTTCTCCACCATGAAAGGCAGATCGTTAATATATACCAGGAATAAGAAAGGGCCTAATATGGAACCTTGTGGAACGCGACATGACTCCTGGCAAAACCTTGACAACTCTCAATAACGATAACACATGTATTGATTTACTTGCTAAACGTGGGCTTAACTGTGCCTCTGCCACCCCGTATCGGAAAAGATGAGATGCTTGTTTGTGTGATTTTTAAAAACGTTTTAGTTTCTGCCCTCAGAGCCGCAGCAGCCGCCGTCGCGCGCCGCCGGCACGCACTCGCTGTCCCGCGCGGCCGAGGCGCTCGGCAGCGGGTGTGCGCTCGACAACGCGCTGAATGCAGAGCTGGACGCCGACTGTCAGGTAAGGACTTTGAAATCAGACCTTCATGTAGCGTTATGCATCTTAGCGCTATGGAAGACGTCTTATAACCTTATAATTCCTAAACGTTATACGGCTATAACGTTATTATCTTAGTTTTATAGCGCTATATTCAGTAGCGATGTGCACAACATAACGTTATCATAACGTTATAGGGCATTTCTTTCACGCCCACACTTCTTCGTTATAGTCCATCTTTTTAGGCATTGCGCGCGTGAGGTACCTAAACAATACACAGCAGACGTAGCGTACGGCAACAGAGCAATAACTTTATTCGTAACGTTATTTTGATTTCGTTATGTTTTTCCTACAGTCTTGTTATCATAACGTTATAATTTCGCTACAATAAGGAAACGAACTGATTATGACGTTACATTATACAATATAGCGTTATATTTTATAACGTTGTGAAGGTCTGTTTGAAATTCTCCTTGTTTTATTGTCTGTTTGCTTAAAACCCTCTCTCACCCTCAAATTCGTCATTACACCGACAAAAAATGCTGGAAATACGTGGCACTTGTTACTGATGAAGGTTTAAATATAAAGGTTGTACATGTATGCATCCCATAATAAACCAGTTTATTTGCAAATAGTAAAATATACTTAGCTGTAGGTACTATTTTATTTGTTCTATTTTATATGTTTTATTAAGACTGCTAATGAGGCTCAGAGGGTACGAGTTAATAGAGCAATAATTCTGCCCCTTTAATTTGAATACAAAATAACTAGAAACAAAAAATTCCAAACACCCCTAACACAATTAATTAAATCTTAAGTGCAAAATTTGTCTGACTTGTTTTCTTGTTAACCGTTTACTGCATACCTCCTAACCCATATATGGTTTCATAGGTTTTGAACTTTATTACTAAGCAATAAGGTTAAAAAAACCGATTTATTTCGTCAGGCAATGCATTAAGGGGTCAAGCTGATTACTTTCGAACTACTGAACCGATTTAAATGAAACACGGCTAAAAACTATCGCAGGGAAGTCTACTGCCATTTACAGAAAATTATATAAATTCGTTTGAGCGCTAGAGTGCCACAGACATACACTCACACATACACACAGACAGCCGCTTCAAACTTATAACACCCCTCTTTTTCGTCGGGGTTTAATGAAGCTTGAGAGAGCTATAATAACTTTGTCTCAACCACACTTTTGTATGCAAGCGAAAGGGACAAATGATTGCTCTATAACTGGTTTTGGCGAACAGACTATACCACCTCTTAGAAACTGAAGGTTGGCAGTCAGCTCCGAGTTCCTCTCGGTCTTTCGCCAGGCGGAGCAGGTCTTCGACGCCGGCTGTACTGGTCCATTTCCGAATGTATAAGAGCCACAAGGTCTTTCTTCGAACGCTCTTGTGTCTTTACCCTTACCTTACCCCATCTTTGGAATACAACGACGAATAAACAATTACCAATGGCATAATTATACCTTTGCCATCTGTTTGGGAACAAATGGACATAATAAGGCAGATCTATCTGTCTCTCTCTCCCTCTCTATCACTCTATCTCGCTCTATCTGGGCGCTTAAGGCGCTCAGGGGGGTAATGGAACTATTTGACAAGCAAAGTTTCAATATTGGGAACATTTTCAGGTGTGAGAGAATTCTCTAAAGCTCCCTGCTTTCTCCCTCCTCCTCTTATAAAGTGTCCTAGCTTGTCCAAACCGGTTGAAGGAAATGCCAACGAGCCTGTCACACCGGGAAAGTGTCCTAGCTTGCACAATACCATTCAGGGAAATTCTCTCACTCTGTGAAATGTGTCCTAGTCTGCCCAATATTATACTACTGAAGCCGGCGATATGCTTGTGCGAGGCTTGTCAAATAGTAGCATTATCATGGTGATAACTCGTATTAAACACTTACCTGTTATACATAATTATAAAGGTTATTTGTACGCATGCTGCTCCATTGATTAGGACTTGGTTACGCTTTCACGTTGGATACGGATGGTCGTGGTAAGTAATTGAACTAATCTACGCTACAGGCGTGTAACTGAACGGTATAGTCAAATGAAAAACGCTAAATCATTCAGCTACATTTCTGTTACAACTTACAAGGTTTGAAAATAAATAAATAGTTTATTTTCTGTCTGAATGAATGCCGCAGTGGTTGTTTTGCGGGCGAGATTCGAAGCCGGAACTTCGGCCGTTATGCTGCAGACAGTCGTCAATCATGTGTTTTTACCCATGTAAACGCTGGAGAGGAAGAAAAATAAATCGCCAGGTCTTAGATGCTTATGCAGGGTGTAGTTTATTAAAGTTACGCCCGACGCAGGGACGATAGTCTATGTGTCGCTTGTAACTAATAGTAAGTTTTATTTTGATTCATTAATTGCCGTGGTTAGATTGCCTGATATTGCGAACGCGGTAGCAACGATAGAAGTAAGGCCACAATTGTATGATTATTAGGTATTTTTCGATGTATTTTTATTGACCGAGCGAGCGAAGCGAGCGAAGAGCTCCATTTCGACAAGACAGAAGGAAACTTGGCACACGAGCTTTTCTCGATTTTCCCCTTGGGGGGGGGAGTTATGACGTCATTAATTTTTGTATGTTTTTTTTTTTTTTTCTGAAATCTTTCGTGTAGGGTATCAAATTAAAGGGCTTCATGAGCCGGTTCTAAAAATATACTACACCATTACCTTTCGGCCGCCTGTTTTCTAAAAATCCAAGATTTTTTTTCAAAACATACCAAGTATGGACTCCTCGAAGTAGGAGCCGGATTAGTAAAGAGGATTTATACAGACCATGAGAGTGAGTGAAATAGACAAACTATTTTCGTGAAAAGCCAATTAAATCGCAAAATCTAGTTTACAACGTTATTGGTGCGGCTACTTTACAACTTGATTTTGATTGAATCTAAAATACTAACCTATAAATTGGTTCACAGTCCCCCCTGTTAGCGAGGTCTACTGCCCACAGGGCCACTAGTATGTATTGTTTTGCTTTATTGTGTCGTGTCAATAGTGAGCCGTCACTGTCCACCGTTTCTGGTTCGGGTGCCCTGATGCGGGGCCAGAAGCAGCGTGCCTCTATAGGAATGTTCGTTTCTTCTTACAGTCTTCCTGCAGCCTCGACCCGTCGCAACCCTACGACCAAGAACCCCTAGAACGTAACAGCCCCGACAAAGACGTGAACGAGACAACAAACTACGCGCGACTCGAGCCCGCTCCAAAGGAACCGGTGATTCAGCAGCTCACTTCAGAGAATAGCCCGGGACAAGAAAACGATTCGCTGAAGAGTATATTGCCGCATGATGAGATTAACGTGGCAGAGTCCAATTCACTGGATAAGGGACTGAATGGGACTGAGAATGAGACTGCCAGGAGGTAAATATTCTTACACTTGCATACATACAGTTATTGGAATCGATTTAATCGATATAACAGTTAGAACCAGCAACAGTTAGAATCGATACAGGCCGGAGTTTGCATCGATTTAAGCTATATATTGCAGGGATATTATCAAATCAGGGAATTTGTCCAAATGAATAAATAAATATCAGAAGTCAATCTTACACAAATCGAACTAGGGCCCATAGTAAGCTCAACAAGGCTGTGTTATGAGTACTAGACGAAGATGCATGGAATAGAGATAAATACTTATGTAAATACATTGATTAGATATAGAATCCCTAAGGGATTTGATCAATAGTCGAAACTGGTTTAGTGAAATGATAAAAACAAAGGTTTTATAATAATAATAATAATAATAATACCTTGGACACTATTTACACACATTGATCTAGCCCCAAACTAGGATTCCCTGTATCTTGGGTACTATACAACGATACTCAGACTTATATAGATAAATACTTTACTTAGATAGATAAATAATCATGACTTGTGTACCAACATCCGTTCCCATCAAACAAACCGGGACTCGAACCCGGGACCTTTGGTTTCGTATGCAGAGTCACTGCCAACTCGGACATTCGGGTCGTCTTATTTGGCATTTATTTTCGACCAGCAGTTATGTAACAAAACAAAGCAACCAATACGGTTCAGTGAAACTACATGGGGCCGCCTCGCTCCGCTCCGCTTCGCTCGGCTCCATGTAGTACATAAAGTTGTGACCTAACACAACCTTACGTTATTATTTGGACAGTTAATGACCTATGACAACCCATTTGGCTCTAAGTTCTAATATAAACTAGGCGGGGTGAAGAAGGGGGCAGGGCAAAAAACAATAACTGACACGTATTTTTAACATTTCACTGAAATCGTATAGAGATTCGACCTGATTCTCTTACAAATTCCCTGTTAATGGATATGTTAAAAACATGTCGTTATTTCATCATTTCCCGGGCTTTGATCAAATCCCTTGGGGATTTGGCGAAGTCTCTGATTTTATCATATCTCTGCGACATATACAATAGCTAAAATCTATGTAATAGATACTGGTAAGATAAGGATAATTGTACGGTTACGTACTTAAGTACCTAGTTACAAGTAAAAAGCGTTAAGCATATCGGCGCTTCAGTCGCCAGTTAGCCATTAGCCACGAGCTGTGACATACATTTACATACAATTGAGAATTAATAAATCGTTTAAAGTGACAATGTTGGTTTATCTTCTGGCTACTCAACCAACAACATCAACAGTAACAACAAGACATGTACGGGCAGAGACCTACAGTCTCGTCCGTACAATAATGATTTATTTACCAAAAACTTTATTACTGATTCGCATATTAATAACGTAGTTACTAAGAATCACAAAGATAATAATTTTACCGGCGCGGCGGCCCTAGCATTAGGTTAGAGCTCTAGGTATGATAATATGGCCGATTGAACTGATCGAATCGATAGAAGCAATAGAACTGATAGAATCGATAGAACAGACATCTAAAGAGCCGGTGTACTGGCTGAAAGTGAAAAGACAAATCTCAGTTATAAGAGCAGTTTCCATGAGAGTAAGAGGCACGAGAAAACATGTCAGGGCCTTTCAATGCGAAGATGGAGCAGGGATACTTTGGTGACAGCTTGATCTCCTAAAACATAAATACCTACATAGGTTTTATTTATATTTACTTATATATACTTTAAAAATTATAGGTATGTTATATTCTATACCAACTTGTCGTGTATCTGCTAAGTTCTATTTGGTGTATTATTTGTATTGAATAAATTCTTATAATTTGACTTAAAAATTTAAAAAAAGAGCCGGTAATACAACGTCTCACGTCCGAGAACACCTCGGGGCAAGATAATGATTAGTTGAAGAGGATCCTGAGTCCGTTTTAAAGGATAACGGGCTGAATGAGACCGAGAATGAGACTGCTAGGAGGTAAATAATATTTATTTACTTTCGAAAATGTGAGTCGGTGCAGCTGTTTATACGTTACCGGCACAATCTATCTATAGTCATTGAATCCGCTAGAATACACAAAATTGATAAAACCGATAAAATCGATGGAACTGATAGAGAAGATAGAATATATAGATCAGATGAAATAGATAAAAGCGATAAATCGATAGAACCGATAGAAAGGATAGAATCGACAGATCCGATATAGTTAGAATCGTCGATTCGTTAAAATGGAACGGATAGAATTAGGATGTACAATCAGCATCAAATATATATATGAGCACTCAAGATACTCAAATAATTCCACACATCCTAAATAAACAGAATTATCCGCACAGCGAACATGTCAAAATTATATCAACATCTAGGTTGACGCCGAGGAGTTATCATATTTAGACATTTGGCTGTGTTGATATTTATGGTTGTTTATCGTATTGTTGATCTATTTGAGTTTCTTACGTGCTCACATATAGCTGATGCTGATGCTGTACTTAATCTGCTAAGTCTAAAAGGCCAAAAATCATGACATCTTGTTATACAGGTTGAAGAGAGAAGCCAGATACAACGCCGACGGCAGGAGGAAGCGAGAGACGAGCGAGTTCTCTCGACTCAGCTCGGAGACTGACGAGATGGCTTTGAACGAGCAGTCGGACGAAGATGGCGGGTTGCAAGGTATTATAGTCCCAAATACACTTATTGATCTTTATTACTAAGTATCTGGCCATGGCGCAACTTCGCATACTTCTTATAATAGGTCCCGTGAACAAAACCGGCTGCTTCAAATTAAAGACGAAAAATGATTTTGAATTTCGAATTGGATGCGCGACCCCCCGACGTCCGCCCAGCCGTCTTTAAATCTCATAGAAAATCCCCATACTAAATTATTTTGCGAGTTTTCAGCTGTTCTCTTTCCGTTTTTCTAAATTTTCTCTCCATAAGAAGCTTCCTTAGACTTCATTTTTTTAAACTGTTCGTTTAAAAAAAAGTTCATCCAAATCAGCCCAGCTGATTACGAGTTTCGCGCTTACCAACATTAGCCAACATTTTTTGCTTTATTTTTATTTATTAGTTATTTCATTACCTAACTATTCATAATCATTTATTGATTGTTTACAAAAATGTCAAAAAGATGCGAAACTTGAAAGACAAATTCTAGCTGCGGTGATGGGCTATCCCTCTTATAATCCACAAGTATTGCCATAATTGTGCGTCTGCCGCCCCGTTTGGAAATAACTGAGACCCAATATTTGGTAAGATGGATAGATGCTACGTAGGCGGTCCAGCCAGTAAGTAGCCAGCCTGGCATAAAGCAATGGCTGCTATTTTTTTATTCAAAAGTTCGAATCTTTTAGAGCGTAAATTTGAAAAAAGAAGAATCTACGTTCTTTTGTTTTTGTTTCATAGCCATTTGCAGCCAGTGCATACATGGACAAAATTGGTCATCGATATGTCATGCAATACTTTCATTTCAATGGTTTAAGTTATACTAAAGTTGAGCTGATTCTACTCTGGGAGAGTCTGCTCCTTCATTCACAGCAATAAAATATTGGGTCGCTGAGTTCAAAAGACGAACATCGCAGTGGTCGACCAAATTTTATTTTATTGCAAAACACAACAGATATAATACATTTCGTTTCTTAACAAAAGTATATTAATTTAAAGCATGTAGAATCTCCTACGTTTTGACAGCATCTTTACAGTGGACGGTGTATTAAAAAGCTAAACTAAGTAAAAACTAAATTAAAACAAAAGAAAATAACTAAAGGAGATGCTCAAACCGCTTATAGAGTGTTATTAGGTATTTTTTTTGCCAAATATTTTCGTACCTTATATTTGAAAGTAGACAGTTTCACAAAGAAGTCCAAGGTGTCGTGTTCATTAGATATTTTATTAAAGAGACGACACATATTAGGAAGTGGCTCATGATAAGCTCTTTGCGTTCTATACACTGGTAATACGAATGTATTTATTTTTTCTTGTTGACCTCTGAACAATTGGTGGAATACGTATTTTGATATCTGTCAATAAAGATGTGTGTTTTCCATGCAATATTTTATGTAGGATGGTTAAACTGTGGATTGATCTGCGAGTTTCCAATGAATTCAAACCGAAGTGTTGTCGCGTTTCGTAACAGCGAAGTTTGTATTCTAGGTTATTTCGGTATGTTATCATTCTTAGGAATCTGGCTTGTATGTTTTCTATGGTATCAATGTGTACTTTATAAAAGGGACTCCAGACCACAGAACAGTATTCTAATTTGCTCCGGATAAAGCTGTTGAAGAGTGTCGTCAAAGAACGAGGGTTACGGAGGTCTTTACTTATCCTATAATTGAAACCTAGCTATAAATAGCTGTGATGTAATAAATTACATGTAAATTTTAGATGAAAATAGTGCGCTTTAAAGTTCAATTCCGTGTCCAGTGTCATACCCAAGTCTTGCACCGTGCTAATATTGTTCAACTGCTGGTCATCTATTTTATATTGGGGATCATTAAAATATTTTTTTTTGTCATCGAGAATTTCATGACAAAGCACTTTTCGACATTGAGCCACAAAAACTTAATAAGTAGTACTACGTACAGAAAGATCACTCCGCAAATACACTTAAATAAATAGCTACTCTCGCTGCGTGACAATAAAGCGCAATCTAGCTCGCACCTGCGCTACGTACAACAATCGCTAAGCACCTACAGAATCGGTTGTCCCGCCCGTGCAGGAGATTGCACCGCATCACTACGCCTGAGAGCTTCTTTTACTCTGACATCACAACTTTAGTCGTCCTGTAAACTCCTATCTCGCTTGATCACGCTAGGGTCTTGTGAATCCTCTCTGTGTAAGAGAGGTGTTTTATTGGTACTTATTCAAGCTATTGGCAAATTCTAAGGCTAGGTAAGTACCTACCTTCTAACTTACGTAATTGTAATTTGTTTTATACTGAATCTTAAGTGTTCACTTTCAGGTAAACAAAAAGGTATTCAATTAAAAAGGAATCGAATTTTATTTGTGAACAATTCTTTTAACCTCTCAATATCCGAACGCATCATTAACTGCAAAGTCAAAATACCATTGGTTACCACGCGCAGCTATTGATGCGCGGGTGACGCTGTGTTTACAAACCGGTATTTTGGTACAATTTTAGTGCATAATATTGGCATGCTTGGCAAGTGTAAATGCGGCATTAGTCAAACTCTACCATGAACATATTTGTCTGTGGTCTTTCGTTGAAAAAAATATTCAAACTGGAAAAAACAAAATCACTTTTTTTCGCGCGCGAATTGTGACTGATCTTTTCTGAGCTTTTATGGTGAATAGTGAATTGTTTCTATAAGAACACACTAATGTTTTTATTGTTTTTAAAAGGTTATCTTGTGTAGATTACGTAGGTATCAAACAACATGTATATTTGTTGATGTTTTTCTCATGTCGGCTAGATTTGTGTCGAGAGGGAAAATTTTCATAGAAGTCGGTGATTCTCATGTCGGTACAAAAATAAACTAAGGTCACAGTGTCATTTTTTTCGCATAAACTAAGAGAGGGTTTCATTAGCTACTCAGATCTACATTCGTATAGTTCTAAGAGTTACCATTCCAACAGAATCACTTGATACGTCAGTCACGAGCCGCGCGCGGGTGGGCTCAAAATATGCCGCGGATCCTAGCTGTTACGCGCCGGGGCGGCCCGGATTCGCGGAAGTTAAACACCCTAAAATGGTACTTAAGTCATTGTTGTTGCAAAAATCACAGAAAAGTTGCTTATGAGGAGCGGCTAGCGCGCGAGGCGACTGCGAGCCAAACGAGCGGCATCATAACTGAATTCCCGTCGGTCGGCATGGCCGGTCGAACGTACCTAAACTGTTGAGTGAGACCCCCCTGATTGAGCCTCACGCAATTTCACAATATAAGCGTTTCATTTTTAGATAAATAATTGCGTACAAATAGTGCCTTTATATAAAAGTTCATGTTCGTCCCGCAGACTGCGACCGCGTGACGTTCGGCGTGCGCTCGAAGACGTTCGGCAACGACTCGATGTTCGAGGAGAGTGTGTGCCCCGGCGCAACCTACAACGTCACCTACACGGTGCCAGTCTCCAAGTGCCTGAAGGACAAACTGATCGATATGAGTTTCAAGTAAGTACACAGTACCCAGGGTGGCTGTTGACTACGACTAAATCTGAAACCCTTAAAGATATCAAACCAATTGCGCCACCATCAACTTGTGATAAGCCGCCAAATCTACGATCGTATTTGAATCATGATATGCTTAGATATATCACGGGGCGTGTTAAAACAGGTCTATCACGGTTCTTGAGATACAGCCTGGTGACAGACGGACGGACGGACGGACAGCGGAGGCTTAGTATTAGGGTCCCGTTTGGTACCCTTTGGGTAAGGAACCCTAAAAACAAGTCGGTTCATTCATTCAGCTTTGCCAGTTGGTGGCCAGGGGCTAGTTGGCGGCCATTTGAGGGACCTACTGCAGAAATATTGGGTACTTACTTACATATGAAATTGGCGTTTTGTATGGAGAAATTGATGTTAACTCAAAAAATTTTGTATTTTTTTTTAGGAATGACAGATCCTAATTTTATAAACTTTGTGTGTATGAATGAGACAACATTTAGCTAACAGACAATTTTATATAATTTTTGAAAAGTGTCAGCTGTAAAAATATATTACGAATATTATCATGAAAATGGATGACATTTAGGAGGCACTGATTTTGAAGATAACATTTTAGTTATCAAACTGAAAATTAAAAGAAAATTTAATAAGTAGATGTAAAATATTGAAATTAATTTTAAAACAATAAAAAAAACTGGAAATAGCTATTGAATTACTCGAATTATGAACTCCCGAATCTGGAAGAAAAATTCGCCAATATCATAGGTAAGCACCCAATATTATCGTAATAAGAATTCTCATGTCTTTGCACCAAAAAACATCGGATTTTCGGAAACTAGGATAGTGCTAGAATTCGGGAGAATTTCATTTGGCTGGAATAAATTAATGCCCGAGTCGAAAAAATGCGAAAAAAATAGCGAACACGTGCCGCTATAGAAGTGAATATTTTGCTGTGCTCTTCACTTATTATGATTGTACTTGCGGATTTTGTATCTGAGTTGTACAATTAAGACTATTTCTTATTTATTTAGTTGCAAATGTGAAGAAATCAGTGATAGGATATTACGTGGTTGCGAACTGACATATGAAATCGCAATAGTTTAGTTCGAAAATTATGGTCATAATGTATCAATTTTGGACAAATTATGACATTCAAATTTCGAACGCCGACGCCCGCCTGCGTGCCGCCCCTAGTTCTTCTGTGAAGTTGGTACTACTGAACAAGCTAAACAAGTGCAAAGCAATTTATCCATGCCACAATGCCGGTCGAACATGCGGTTCCTGAACACATCAAAGAGTGCATATGATATGTGTGTAGATAAACTAGTGTAGTAACTGTACATAATTAAGCATTAAAACTCTCGAGTGATATTATTCGGCCTTCGGCTCGTTTCATAAACCCGCTGTCGAGTTTTAATGCCCTCCATTATGTATCAGTCACATAATAGTAGTTTATGTGACTGATACATAATGTGTTAAGTAACAAACTTTGCTCGACTTGGAGAGGCACTGCACAAAAATATAACCAAGACTTGTCTTTCTAGTAAAATTGTTATCCATTGTCCGCCAGATCATCCAAGTTCAAGCAGCTTCGCCTCTGCGACCTGCAATGCAAGTTCGACGGGCCGAAGAACTGCGTCCTCAACCGGGAGATCGCGAAACCGATCCAAACGGAGGAGGCCTGGACATCCAAGATGACGCTGGAGTGTAACATGGATAGGGACTTGAGACTTAGGGCGGGCTTCACTGCTGTGAAGGTGAGATACTACCTAAACATTGAGTGTAAATTTAATCTTGCCCAAACTAACAAACTTTACCTAACCTCACGTAACTTTACCTAACTTTTTTCTATAAACGTTACTTTATTTAACCTAACCTAACTTTACCTAACCTAACCCAACTTTACAATGCCAACCTAACAAAGACAAAGTGATATTTTCTAACGTAACTTAGCTTGACCTAAATAACTATGACGTCGACCTTCAATGCAAGTTCACTACCGCATCAACGGGGAAATCTCGAAGCCTTTCCAGAATAAGGAGGCGAGGACGCCCTTGAGACTTAGGGCGGACTTCATTGCCGTGGAGGTGAGATATTATCTAACCTCATATTATTGAGCGTAATTCTAATCTTGTCCAACCTAATAAAGTATACTAAATTTTACCAACCTAACGTAACTTTACCTTAGTTTGCCTAACCTAATTTTATCTAAACTAATGTCACTTTAGATAACCTAATCTAACTTTAGCTAACCTAACCAACAAACCTTGTCTAACATAACTAACCTAACAAAGCCAAAGAAATTATTTCATCTGAACTGACTTCATTTTACCTAAGCTAAACCTAACTTTACCCTAATCTAACCCAACTTTACCAGCCCAATAGTCAGACCTCCCTGCTATGTCCGGGTCCCTACTCATTGAGCGGGCATCAGTAGTGTACGGACTAAAAACAACCCCTTTCTTGTATTGTATGACTCATGGCTCACAGTTATCGATAAAATCGATATAACTGTGAGCCACGGCTGTAACTTAAGTTGAAGCGATGAGGGTTGGTTTTATATGGAAGAGGTCTGGAGTGGCTATTAGGTCTGTAAAAGGGAGATCTCCACTCCAGGATGCTATGCCTGGGGACCACTGGTCCGACGGCTTATGTTTGGACGGTCTGTACATAGTTAGTAACCAGAGGAACTTCTCTAATGGGATGCAGGATCAATTGTCAATTGTTTCTGCGGTCTGTGATGGAATCTGTTGACAAATTCTGTCAACTGCTTCGTTTGTTTGCTTGACATCCATTTTGCATGTTAGTATGTGAATCGCTTGATAGGTGACGCCACAACGTATCCTAACATAATCCAGCGTAAGTCTAATAAGGGCAATGGATTGTGCTATGCCTGGAATCTCCCTTCGCGATCAGATACCAAACGTGGAGATACGACGACGCACCAAGGTCGTAGATGTGGGAATGCGAATCGCAAGGTTAAAGTGGAGATGGACGGACACTTGGCTAGTAGGGACGACGGCAGGTGGAGCAAGGCGGTGACGGAAACCACCCGCCCGATGGTCGGATGACATCCCCAAAACTGCCGGGCTGCAGTGGTCCAGGTTGGCCCAGGACCGCAATAAATGGCGCTTTGAAGAGGAGGCCTTTACTCAACAGTGGGTGCATGAGGCTGGATAGATAGATAGATAGATAGAAGTCTGATTTTGCCCAACCTAAGAAACTTTACCTAAATTTACCGACTTTACCTAGTTGATCGATGGTACGGAAATATCATCAAGTCGACGGGATCTCTCTGGATGCCGTTGGCACAGAACGGTAAGGATTGGTGTGGCTCTATAGAGATGAGGCCTGTGCCCTACAGTGAGTCGATGTCGGCGGAGCATGATGATCACAAATGATGTGTTATTTTATTGTTTCAGGACCTCTGTTTCCTCACGTCTGACCAGAAGATACCATTTGTGGAGTACAATATTCGCATCTTCAGGGACTGTCACAACTGAAACTTCCCATAGTACAATGAGAACTATCCAAATATCTATTATTCACCTTATGGTATTTGACTAGGTAGTCAAACACGCACTACACGTTCGCACCGTAAGTGCGCACTGACCTTATGTCCAAATAAAATCTGTTAATATTATGCGATTATTAATGATTTAATTCTTCAGCACGCTTTTTTTTAATCCAATAGCCGGCGCTGTAGATGCCCCATCTCGATTAATCTGGTTTTTTTTTTTGGATGCATACAATACATTTTTAGATATCAATATTTACTTGTAATTATCTCGCTAACGTGACACTTTAGGGTACTTTATTATTACGAACGGAACATATTTTGTTTTTATAAATGTCCTTTACCGATGTAAAGGGTGTAAAAGAAGGGTTAGTCATATTTCAGGGAATGTTAGGGACATAATTCTAAGCGAATTTCGCTTCAAAATCTATTTGATCAGAGCAACTTTATTTTTCAGTTCTCCATTCAAAATAGCTGACCGTCCGGACCAAAATGTATAGTATATATATGTATGTATCTGGTTTATAGTGAAAGTTGGTCAGAATGATTACCCATTCCCCTAAAATATGACTATGCCTTTCTGTTACACCCTAAATACCACAATCATCATGCGCGAAACAAATAACTAGATGGGGACTCTAAAGCGCCAGCTATTGGATTTTGAAAAAAAACCTGCTTAGAAATTATCATCATCTTTTAAACACATAATAGTTACATATTTATGTCACATTGATATGAAATTGACGTTAAGCATTACTATCGAAATTATGCAAAAATAGGTAAATAATTTTGAATAAAGAATAATCGATGTCAAATATTATAAAAATTATTATTTTATTTATTATATATGTATTGAATATCTGGTAAAAACACATTCCTAAACAAGTGCAATTAATAAAATGTATGTCCGTCCGTAAATGGATAATTAAATTGTATTATAATAATGTATATTTTGAAACATTTGCATCATACTCTGTAGTATTTTTTATTTTGAGATTTTTTTATAATAATATTTGTTCTGAATGATCTGATTCCACAGCATCTTGCATGACAGTTCCTTTAAGCTGAATACAAGTCTAAAGTATTCTTAAGTTTATTTTTTTAAGTTTTTTACTGTTAGATGAGGAATTGATTTAAATAAATACATAGTAATTATTTTTTATTTTATATAACTTTTTACTTACTTTTAGAGTAAGTAAGAGACTAAGTGGTAGTAGGTCATGTTTTTTTAGTTTATTATTTGTAACAAATCAAGGTATGATTTTAGAAAAAATAAAACAATGTATTTTTCAGCTTTATTTTTTATATTTTAGCGTTAATTTATAATGTTTTGTTGAATGGACGAAGTAGGCTCAATAATACTCAAGTAGATATTATTTTTATTTGAAATTGTAATGTTTTAATATACATTCCATGCCAGTACTTAATTATTATAAGGAAATAGTTAATATCGGTATTTTTAACACCATTTGCCATACACCTGCTATATACCCATAAACCCTGGTAACACTACAATTTGCAACTTGAAGAGTAATTATTTTAATGTCAACAAACAAAGAAACGCAAATGTAATATTTCTCCGATCATATTGCCCAATGGTGTTAAAAATACGTCTTATTTTTTTAGAAGTACATGTTATATGTACAGCATGGCACATCTTTTCTAATTAATTGGAACCAAGATTGTGTTATAATTATTTAGCCATGTCCTTTAGAGTGTTTTGAAAAATAATGGGTTATTTTATTTAAGTAAAAAATAATGTCATTATTATAAGAGTCACAGTAGAAAGATTTTATTTTAAAACTTCAGAATTAAAAATCTAGACTAAATATCTTGCCATATTTAAGTATATTTATTAATGTTGTCATACATTCACCAGGACAATAGGGGATTCATTTAATTGTATATCTTGTTTTGTATCCTGTCAAGTAATATTACATATTTGGTTTTTATTTTTTATTTATTTCCTACAACGTCATGAGATGGCTGGTACCATGGATAAGTCTCGGACTCCAATTCTGTAAACTTATTTCATGTTGACTTTTCTATGTTTCTAAGTATGTGTATGTTTTATTATTGTTTATGATTTTGAATGGCCAGGTCCCTCGTAATCATGAAAAAATATGTTTTTTTTATTCGCGTAATAAAATAAGCCACGGCAGAACGGAAACTTAGACTCTATGTTTCAAAATACAATTGAATCTCTTAGGTCTAAGTATAATACATATTATAGGAAATATGAATCATCATCACATAAAAGTAGATATATAGAGATTAGCGTGTACTACAGCAATAATTTTAATTTATAATAAGATTCTATCTAGGTGTGTGTAAGTGTCCACAGAAAGAGAAATCGGTAATAAATAAATAGTACCACAAAAGTGAGTTTTTGTTTATCTTAGGTAGGTACTTATTGAACTATTTTTTATAATTGTCTCTTACAAATATAAACTAGTGGCGCTGTGAGCTGTCGAGCTCGCGAGCGACACTGCGTTCCCTCACACCCCCGAGCCCCGACCACGTGAATGATGAACAAGTGGATTTTAACCCGAACGAAATAACCCGACTACATCTTCTTTCAATACTACATACAAACTTATGAATGCAACGTTCATGGAGTGTGAAAGAAGAAGCTACAATAGCACCAATATCTGTCGTAGCAATATCGTAGAATTTGATGCAAGTAGTTAACCATGGTTTAATTAGAACTTTCATTGAACGAAGAAATATTTTATGGTTAAACACTGCGGTAGCTTAGGTGAAGACTAAAGGGAGCGGGCGCAGCGAAGCCCACGAATAGTCTTCGTGTTAGGTCGCATGTATAACACAAAAAAACACGTACTGAATACAAATGCTTTTAAAATACATGTTTTCGTGAAATTCAACCCTTTCTGATAATTTCATGAAATAATTGACTACGTTGTGAAATGGTTGGCTATTTCATAATATAGTCAATCCATGGTCGGCTATTTCGTGAAGTAATAAAATTCTAAGATATTGATACGACATACGACATTTTGAAAAAATCCTAAAACTGGATAGACCAAAAAATCTAATTCATTCTCACAAAATTTCACTAGAATCACGACCCTCAAGCTGTAATCCTCCCCATTGAAACCTTCATGAAAATGAAATTTGACACTGCTAAAAATAGTACCGAAATAGTCCACAAGAAAGAAAATTAGTCCACTTATAGTGTCGAATTTATGGCTACAGGTTGGTGAAGATTACAGCTTGAACACCTACGATTTACAGTTTGAAATTTGTGCCAGTTTTGGCAAAAATAGTCCAACCTGGACGACCTTCAAGCTGTAATCCTCACCGTTGAAACCTGCATGAAAATGAAATTTGACACTGCCAAAAAATAATCCAGAAATAGTCCTAAATAGTCCAGAAAGAAAGAAAAATAGTCCTCTTATAGTTCCGAAGTTATAGCTATAGGTTGGTGAGAATTGCAGCTTGACGTCAAGCTGTAATCCTCATCTCTCGCATAGCAAACGGATGGACCTATCGACTTGGTTTAGGTTTCAAAAATTAGTCCATAAATAGTCCACACGTCATGCCAAATCCAGAATTAGTCCTTCAACGATTCCAGAGAAATTAAGACATCTTGGTGAGGATTACAGCTTGAACATTTGATATCATCAAATATCTTCGGAACGCCTACAACATTTAGTTTGAAATTTGAGCCCAAAAATAGTCCAGAAATAGTCCACCGAAACAATAATGATTTCCACCTGGTTTACTTTGAAGAAGTGCATTAAAATACAATGTTTAATTTCCCATACATTTAAATACATGTACAGTCGTGTATAAAATAATAATGGGGTAAACCCTAATAAACCGGTTTATATCGGTTAATTCAATCAAAGGGCCTGCTTTTAATCTCTGAAAACTAACGGTAGTGTAATAGTGTAGGATAGTGAGGGACAGAGCTATATATAGCGCATAGCTCTGTCCCTCACGTTCACAACACTTAACTTTTATGGGAGAACATAAACATTTAGCCGGAGTTACACCAGAGTTTTGATAACCGCTAAATACAGTTTAAATACAACCTTAATAAAACACGGATGGTTAGGGGTGACCTGGCTGACAGGCAATAAGCTTGGCCTGCTTGAGTACGTTTCTTGCCTTTTGCTTGTTGTGCTTAAGTTGTGTTTAAACTTTATTTAACGGCTGTCAAAAGCCCTTAGAAGGCTGAATCTTAAATTAGTTTTTTGTTGTACATAAGTGCGTGACAGCGATTTGGATTTTGAACGGATCTTCGAGCCCCGGTTGTAGGTATGATATATATGTTATATATTTATATAGTTGAGCTAAGATGTAAACAACAATGGCGGAATTAGTATCGTGAACGCGCTGGCAAAATTTCCTCGAAATACGATTTTGCCGAAACTTTTAAAGACATCTTAAAGCATTTTTCGGTGGAAATTAAGGCACGAGTGTTTAAAAATCACGTCAATCAGTACATGACAACTGCAATGGAGGAAAGTGTTAAGAATTGACAGTCAATGTGTGCTTACTTCTGCTTATATGCTATTATATGCTATAACATGCTTGCTTCTGTACTCACAAACATAATTTAAAAAAGAACAGATCCATGTATGGTCATTATAGTTATACATATATATATAACTTAGTTTTAATCACAATAATAACAGTCGGTTCATTGGTACAATCATCATATAACATCAAACATTGTTCCATTAATTACAGTCTTAATCATTCAAATTTTAGGTATTTAATTAAGTGCTTATCTCTAAATAATTGGCACCTCCTGAGTATAAGTATGCATAAAGGTGTAGTCAAATTTTAAAGGGATAACCCCTTCAAATTTGACTACGACTTTATGTATATGTGGGGACATCATAGTTTGCCATGAAACATCTTCAGAGCAACTTTATTTTTAACCTCTTCCAAAAATGAATATACAGGCTGTTGTTTTGTAAAGTTACGCCTATAGTACCCATCATTATGAACAACTTTCCCCCAGAAACATATGGTCGCAAATTGAAAAAAGTCGTCCCTCATTACAATGACCGATCAGCTGATTACATGTTACTATGGGAGATCCAAGAAGTTTTTTCGTTTGCGTCCATATATTTCTTGGGGAAAGTTATTCATAATGATGGGTACTAACTATAGTCCCTTACCCGGGCGTAACTTTACAAAACAACACCCTGTATAGAGAGGTGAAAAATAAAATTGCTCTGATAAAAACGGTTTCATAGTGAAAGTTGTTCAAAAAGATGTTTCTAACAACCTCTAATTTGACTACACTTTTATTTTAAAGCCTGAATATAAATCACATGTAATTGACTTATAAATTATGATTTATTATCATATCTAAAAAAAACATTCAAAATAAAGTAAGTATAATTATTAGATCTCTTACCCAACGAGTAGTCAGTAGAGTTAAATTATTATGGAAAGTGGCAGTAAAGTCATGAAAATTACGTATAAATGATGTTTATTTTAAATATTTTCATCATTTTTAAATTAATTTTAGAGCGTACTGTACTTTTTTACAAAATACTATCCTTTTTGTATTTTTGTGCTATCCTTTTCAAAGCACAAAAATCCAACACTGGTTGTCGTATAGCGCAGACGGTCTGGCGCAGTGGGGTAGTAAAATTGTAACCTCATATTGAGTGGAAATGGTGAGATGATTTGTACCTTTGTAGGAAGGTAGGCAGTTAGGTACCCACAACAGGGGGCTAGCTCATCGCCGCAGCTATGGAGATAAAAGGTTGCCTAACGATGTTTTCCATCACCGTAAGAACGTCTGCATAAAGTAAATTTATTTAAATTTAAATTAAATTACTTATCTCAATGGTATATGGCCAGCACCGGATTCGAACACGCATCTCCTGCGTGAGAAGCGAGTATGAAACCACTAGACCATGGGGATTAATTGGTATAAACCAGTTTATTAGGGTTTACCCCATTATTACTTTGTACACGACTGTACATTTATTGAAATGTATGGGAAATTAACATTGCATTTTTAATGCAGTTCTTCAAAATAAACCAGGTGGAAATTATTATTGTTTCGGTGGACTATTTCTGGACTATTTTTTTGGCCCAAATATCAAACTAAAAGTCGTAGGCGATCCGGAGATATTTGATGTTATCAAATGTTCAAGCTGTAATCCTCACCAAGATGTCTTAATAACTCTGGAATCGTTGAAGGACTATTTCTGAAATTTGGCATGTCGTGTGGACTATTTCTGGACTAATTTTTGAAACCCAAACCAAGCCGATAGGCCATTCTGTTTGCTTGCACGAGAGATGAGGATTACAGCTTGAATAATCCTCACCAACCTATAGCTATAACTTCGGAACTATAAGAGGACTAATTTTATTTCTTGGTGGAATATTTAGGACTATTTCTGGACTATTTTTTAGCATTTTAAAATTTCATTTTCATGAAGGTTTCAATGGTGAGGATTACAGCTTGAACGTCGTCAACCTGGTTTACTTTTAAGAAGTGCATTAAAAATACAACGTTAAACGTTGTATTTTTAATGCATACATTTCAATACATGTACAGTCGTGTACAAAATCATGTTAGGGTAAACCTTAATAAGCCGGTTTATACCGGTTGAGCTTCGTATTCTAGTGGTTTTATCCTCGCTTCTTACGCAGGAGATGCTTGTTCGAATCTGGTGCTGATCATATTTGGTATTCCAATGAGATAATTATTTTCACCAAAGTACATTATATTTATTTATATTTAAATTTAATCTATGGTCAGCTGTCACGTCAAATAGACATATTTTTCACAAAAATACTTCATTTTAATATTATTTCCTTTAGACCCATTTATTTATCAACAAAATCCCTTGTTTTTATTAATCTTACCCTTATCCGAGAGCTAAACAACAAAATTATAGTGCAAATAGCTCAAGTAAGTAAATACCCACCCATATGTCACAAGCTGACACCGAATGCCCGCTATGCCCCAGGAAATTCAAGAAAAATGGGCTCCAGCGTCACATGAGATCAGCACACAACGATGTACTAAACCAATCAGCATCCGCTACTCTTAAAACAACCACCGATACAACGATACCGAAACAACGACTGATACTACATGGAAAAACGCGGGAAGCGCTCAACTGGCTCCTCACAAAAGACACGAGCAAAGTTTTAAACCCAGACACTGAAGTTGATCCATCCGGTAAAACCGTCAGTGATGTGCTGAGAGAAAAGCACCCCCCGCCTAATACTCCAGATCCCGCTTTATTCACTCTCCCCAAAGACGTCACAAAACTCCCACCACTCCTTGAAATCGAAATAACTTGTGACCATGTCGAAACAGTTGCGAGAAAACTACACGGTGGCGGAGGCCCCACTGGATGCACAGCCGAAAACTGGAGAGATTTCCTACTCCGCTTCGGCCAAGCAAGCGCCCATTTAAGAGAAGCCGTAGCGCAGCTCACAACGAAACTTAGCAACGAAACCATACCCTGCATGCAACAGGCTCTGAAGTCACTGAAGCATGCGGCCAGTCACAGCTCTGCAGTGGACTGGGCAGTGGCATCGAAGGCGCCATTCATGTCATGACCGATGTCTTCCAAAGAGATTGCCAACCTGGTTCAAACTGGGGAATGCTCCTCGTTGACGCGAACAATGCTTTTAACGCCGTGAATAGACAACTAGCCCTCTGGCAAGCAAGAATATACTGGCCACACTGCGCCCGCTTTCTTTATAATACTTACAATGGCCACGCTGAATTGGTATTTCGCGATTCTGATACAAGACTATATAGCAGAGAAGGCGTAACCCAAGGAGACCCACTCGCAATGCCACTGTACGCGCTTGCAACACTACCAATAATTAACAAACTTAAAACCGAAAACACAGTCACACAATGCTGGTACGCCGATGACTCCTCCGCGCAAGGCACTTTCCAAAGCCTACGACAATGGTGGGACAACTTAAACAAAACAGGCCCAGCATACGGATACTTACCACAAGGTAAAAAATCATTTCTAATAGTGTCAGAAACTGACAAGTCTACCGCAGAAAAGACGTTCTCCGGTACCAACGTCTCCATAGTTACCGGCTCCCGCTTCCTAGGAGGCTGCATAGGGACAGGAGGGGACGACTTCGTAAAAAAGAATGTAACCGAATGGATATCTATCATCGAGAAACTCACAACAATCTGCAAAAACTCACCTCAAGCCGCTTACACTGCCCTAACTAAAGCAGCTCAGTTTAAATGGTCCTTCCTACTACGTGTCTTAAAAAATTCAGAAGAACTTTTTGAACCCTTAACTAACACATTACACGACAAATTCATACCAACACTATTCGGAGGCGAAATCACAAAACTTGAAACCCAGCCATTTACCCTCCCAGTCCACAAAGGCGGACTTGCCCTTTCTGACCCCTTCAACACACCAAAACGTGCATACCAAATCTCAAAACAGGGATCTACAATACTTTCAACAGCCCTAACCAAGATAAAAGACATAAACCTTGCTGAACACTACAATTCTTTGCGTGACGCAAGAAAGGAAGGAAACAAGGAAAAAGAAACATACGAGAACGAAACTCTAGAAAGCATTCTAACAAAATTACCATCCAAAAAGAAAAGAGCAATAGAAAGATCAATAGCGACAAAAATGAAAACAAAAATATCAACATGGCTTTCAGTAATACCGACAAGAAAAGACAACTTCGACTCATCACCCCACGAATTTAGAGATGCCCTGGCCATAAGATACCACCGCACACCAATCTCCATGCCTGCGACTTGCGACGGCTGCGGCAATGACAACTTCAACGTGGACCACGCCTTGTGCTGCAAAACAGGTGGCCTTATCACACGCAGACATAACGAAATAAGGGATCTTTTCTGTGAACTGTGCCAGCAAGCCTGGGGAAACGTCACGAAAGAGCCAGTCATCTCCGAAGTCGATACTGGGCTGCGCGGAGACTTGGCTTGTCGGGGGGTATGGATTGCCCAGAGGGAGGCGTTATTTGATATCCGTGTCATAGACACCGACGCTCCCTCCCACGCATCGCGCCCCGTAGCGGCTGTCCTTCGTTCAGCTGAAGAAGAAAAGAAAAGGAAGTACTGCGACCCATGCGAGACGCGCCACACCACCTTCACCCCTTTAGTAACCTCTGTCGACGGAGTTTTTGCTCCACAAATGATATCATTCACTAAACACCTCGCCGAAACACTGGCGGACCGCTGGAACCGGACCCCTGCCACAATAATGGGCTGGCTACGAGCAAGAATTCAAACCGCCATCATCAGGGCTAGCAGCATGTGCATCCGCGGCACCCGCCATAGGTGGAATCGCACAGGCCTATATGAGGATGGAGCGGCAGTCCCACACGTCTTGAACTAGAATGAATATCTTATTTATATTCTCTGTACTTATTTTTATGAATCTTTACCTTAATAAATTTCTTATCGTTTTTAATCTAAAAAAAAAAAAAAAAGTACATTATACAAACGTTTAATCCTTTAATCCTCATAGCTGCGGCGATGGACTAGCCCCCTGTCACGCAAAAAGGAGCATTGAATTACTGGCTAAACCTGGGCACAATTTTTCCTCTGCCACCCCGTATGGGAAAAAGCGTGATTCTGTTTTATTTCCGGTAAATTCAAATAAAACCTTAATTTTTATGTTCGAACCTGAAATGAAAAAGTTTTTTTTTATTAGGGTATCCGAGCGCCGGTTGTACCTATAATATCAGTGTATGTAGGGTAGGTATGGAAGCCAGCACGTCAATCTTAACACGCTCAGTCGTAATAACGACCTTATTATAACGAAGGAAAGTGCTATAAAAGTATTTTCTTATTATTTTCATGGGAAGCTTATCATTATTTAATAAGTAGTATGTATTACATTATGGTAAACTATGAGCTAATTATAAGCACCTACACAGTTAACAAACTGATACTAAAAAAAAAAAGTTAATCTACACACAAATTTTGTTATTAAAGATTAATATATTAAAGTGCGCTTAGGACTTGAGCAATGAGGATACATTTTTCATGTAATTTTTGCGCGGCCGGACACACACAGCCAAATTGGGTTCCGCATAAATAAACGCCGCCACACGCACACATTGCCGAGGTTCAAAGGATCGAGATATAATATTTTAATACTTTTTCAGTATATTTCATCGATTTTTCCGAACATCAGTAGATTTGTAGGTATATTGTCGGAAGTCGGTATTTTTGGGTATATTTTGGATAAGACGTTATGGAAATACCGTAGCGATCGTCCCCGCGATACGATGTTCGCGGACTTCCCCGGATTTAGCCTCCGCGAACTTTCCCGGATTAAGTATTTACATTTTATTTTGGGCAAAGATCAGTAAGTTACCGACATTACATAAAAGGCGGCCGTCGTTGTAGGATAATAAAACTTTACAATAAATAATCGATAACTTTCAAAACAAATTCTAGGTTTTCAGTTTCAAGAATAGGTAATTAGGTACAGGTACATAAAGCTTTTTGGCAAAGTATAAGATGACGGCTTTCATTATATAAAGATGAAAAGTTCACCGACTTTTGCAAAGCATGCAATGCGAAGCTGCCAAACCGGACCAAAGAAACAGATGATTTTGTACACGACTGTACATGTATTGAAATGTATGGGAGATTAAACATTGTACTTTTGATGCACTTCTTCAAAGCAAACCATGTGGATAATACTCTTGTTTAGGTGAACTATTTTTGGACTATTTTTGGCACAAATTTCATACTGAAAGTCATAGGCGGTCCGGAGATATTTGATGATATCAAATGTTCAAGCGGTAATCCTCACCAAGATATCTTAATAACTCTGGAACCGTTGAAGGACTATTTCTGAAATTTGGCAAGTCGTGTGGACTATTTCTGAACTGTTTTTTGAAACCTAAGTCGTCGTCAAAATCGTTAGATTATAATCTGTTGCGTGAGATTAAACTAACACATAATTGTGAACTCAACATACTGCTTACAATTTAGCGTATTAATTTTCGATATCTATATATCCATGTCAAACCGTTAAATTATGAACGAGACCAACATTTATGTTTATTTTTCTCTTACATGTCAAACTAACACGAAAGACAAAGCTTCTCTCAGCCACCCTTGAGCCTTCACCTACCCCGACCCATTACTTCGCCCTGATATTTCCTGTGCAATTAAAGTTTGAACCAGTTCACAATTTGATAGTTCATCATCGATAGAGATAGATGACAAGTGGCTCTGTGAGCTATAGAACTCGCGAGCGATATAGGAAATTTGCTTATTTTTGCATTATTTTTCAACCACAAACCTCCGACCCCTTGAAGTTTATCGGGTGAACAAGTGGAATCACTATAAAAACCAGCCTGAATTTTCTTTCAATACCACATACAAACTTATGAATGCACCTGGCCGTACATGGGGTATGAAAGTAGCCGCACCAATAACTTTTTAAACTACATTTGTGATCTAAAATCCGATTTATTATCTTTTCACTAAAATGGCATAGCCTTTGTCACTCTCCCGGTCTCCACAAATACAACGACACCTCATTAGTTAAAATTTCTCAAACCGTTGGTGCTCTTGTATTTTTTTTTTACATTTTCAACCCCAAGTCTCCGCCATTTTGAAAAAAATCCTGGATCGGCGTAAAACTCCAGACAATTGAACCTGCTCACAAAATTTCACGAGAATGCTACCTGCAGCCAGTGTTGTTATCGCAAAAATTTGAATTGCCGTATCTAAAGTTTCAAATTGCCGTATTTGTGGGAAAAAAACACAACATTGCCGTATTATTATAATGATTTAAGAAATTTTTATTTTATTAATTGCCGTATTTCATAATAACAGTAGTGAAAACCCTGCCGTATAATCTCAAAAAAGTCATGGAATACCGTATATTACGGCAATTGCCGTATGAATAACAACACTGCCTGCAGCTGAACAGCCGGTCAGAAATCCAGATATACGAAATAATTTTTGCATACGATGAACGGAGACGCTTCGCTTCGCTTAATGGTGTTAACATCATATAAGTACATTTTGTTCACCTGGGCAAGAAATGATAGAAAATTTATTAATTAATTAATTTATTTGTAGACTATTGCGTGTTTTTTAAAATAAAATATTTGGTTTCTCTATTAGAACACGCAGTAGAGCGCTAATATGTCAGCTAAGTTGCCATATTTTATTTTTAAACTTTCCTCGCCAAGGTGTATGTGTGTGTATGTATGTACAGTACGGTCATTCATTTTGAAAAGTCCGCGCGTCGTTTGATGAGCTCTTTGAATGCGCATCGGAATCCATTGACGGCGAGATCAAAGGCTGCGCTAATAAAATGACCGTACTCTAGTGTATATATACGAAGGAGTTTCTTGAATGATGCTAAATTTATAATTCGGAGGGTAACAGAAAGGTGTACCTGTTAGGAACATCATTCTGAACAAGTTTTACTGCAACACCGATTTGATCTGAGCAACTTTATTTTTCTTTCCTCCATTCGTTTAGGCGGTCATCTGGATTTGTATGGAGAAGTGAAAAATAAAGTCGCTCTGATCAAATCGGTTTCATGTTGCTCAGATGATGACCACAGCAACACCTTAAAATGTGACTACACGTTTCTGTTACACCTGTATAACTATAAATAATATCTCTGATAAAACTTTTTTCAACTTCCCGCAACTTTCAAAACTTTGAGCCGGCTGCCGGCCATTATTATTTTAATTTTAACGGCTCTGGGTACAAGCCCTTTTAAGCCTGGCTGCCGGCTAAGTAGGTTAGTGTTGCTATCGTTTAAAAAAATGGTAGTTTAAGTACAATCTCTTAAACTCTAGTGTGTGAAAAATCCCGCATCGGGAAATGTCACTTTGGCCCCGTGTGTGAAATGCCCGTAGCGGGACAACTGTGGGTAGGTTCAATTTTGTTAATCCGATCTCTTTCTAACCTATTAAAATTCCACATGAAAGAACAGGCTATCTAATGAATGAACGATTTTAGACTCTGTGGGCACTCATTGCTCAATAAAACGAGTTCTAAGGGGCCCTATTTTTGTACCAATTGAAAAAGTTTTCTATTGTTAAATAAATGTATGAAGACTATCTGTGTTTGAGTAAATTATAGTTCTATACATTAGAACGCATAAATAAAACCAAACTTTAGGGCCAGATCTTGCATTACTTTTTAAATAATACTGAAATAAGTACAACTTAGGGAGCTTCATATTGAGTAGCACATATTAGCTTTAATCAAACTAAAATAAAGGCGTTGTGGAAAGGAAAAAGGGTACAGAATTCTAATAAGGGTTTTATTCTAAAAATAATAAAATTAACCTTAATTCTAACTAGAATAGAACAGGAGAATTACATCAAAACTAAACATCGGCGCTCATATAAAGAAGTCAAGTACGTATTTTACTAACCAACTGGGCCACCATGGACTGGCATGTCACGTCACCGCAATGCAGGCCGCCTGTCGCGCCACGCAGCACTCAATGATGTCACCTCCAAGCTTTTGCCAGAACTGGCGTCCCCGCGATGCTGGAGCCAGCAGGCATGTCGCGGGACTATGGTAAAAGGAGACTCATTCCTCGGAAAAACGGGCGGTCGCTTGTTGGGACGCGACTTGTATAGATACGCTGGGGGAAACAAAAGGCACAAATACGCAGCCTTTACATACTTGTGCCTTTTGGTGTAGAAACCCTCGGTCCACCAAAAGGCACATATATCCAGAGGGTTGTTCGAAGAACTTTCCTCGCGCCTGTTCGATTACTCTAATGACTGGAGGGCTGAAGCCTACCTTGGGCAACGGCTGAGCCTCACCATACAGCGAAGCAACGTCGCCAGCCTTAGGGGCACCTTGCCCAGCAATGGGGCGGCAGTGATATGACCCGTTTTATTACCTTCATTATTACGTTTACTTCTTCATTCTTCTCTATCTTTAGCAGTTATTTTATTATATTTAATTTACTAATGTGATGTGATTTCTGATATTTTATAAAAGTATAAAACCCTTAATCCAACACACATAATTAAAAGAGTTCTAGTAGTTTTATATGTAACAAACCTATCTACGATACGGTCTTTGGAAAAAAAAGAGTCAATTGCGGCCTGTTAAAAAAAACGATAAAAGAGATGAAACCGGTATAATGACAATGGATAGAATAAATTATTACAAAAAGGCTGTAAAGACATCCAATGACAATGTATAACAAAAATTGCTCGCAGGTTATTTCGGTTATTGTTGTTTGTTTGTTTTGTAATGAGGTTTGCAACCTTTGTTTTGAGTATCTTTATATATAACAAATGTCGATAAATGTCAATTCAAAATCAAAGTCGATTAATTCAAAACACAAGGATCCAAGTAGGTACAAATAATAATTACAAAAGAAACATAGCTACAAAGTTGAAAATAAATAAATTATATAGTATGGAGCCTTAAAACTATAAGTTCGCAACGGCAGGACATCTGAAACAAAAAAGTATTGCACAGACCTAGTGATAGATTTCATGGAAAATACGAAATAAAACAAGAAAAAAATATGAACACCAAGCGAAGGAAATGTCTATATAATTTTACTTAAATTATAAAATTAGTTAAAATCACTATTACAAAATAATTACATTAAGTTTTACGATAAAGTGCATTTGCGATTGTCTGTGCTATTTTCACTTCACTTACAAATTATAAAAATATTAGGTCCTTACATATGAAATTGGCGTTTTGCATGAGAGGAACATAGTCGTTTTTTTTTAAATATAATATATTTATTTAATCAAAGTATGTACCATTGCTATCTATACACTTTTGCCATCTCATAGGTAGTTCTTCGATCCCTTTACTAAAAAAAAACATTCGGACGGGAATCAATAAAATCTTTGAAGGCGGTTTGGACTGCCCCATCGGAGTTGAATTTTTTCCCTTTCAAGAAGTTATCCAAATTTCGAAAAAAATGGTAATCTGTTGGAGCAAGGTCCGGAGAGTATGGTGGATGTCTTAGACATTCCAATTGAAGCTCCTCTAATATAGTAGCCGTCTGTTGTGCAGTGTGTGGTCTAGCGTTATCATGAAGCAGCAGTGGCCTAGAGCGATTGACCAGTCGCGGTTGTTTAGCAGCTAGCTTTTCCATCATGATTTGCAGTTGCTGACAATAGACATCTGCCGTAATCGTCTGGCCAGATTTAAGAAAGCTGTAGTGAACCACACCAGCACTAGTCCACCAAACGCTCACAAGTAACTTTTTTGGAGTCAATTTTCGCTTGGGGCATGGTTTGGCTGGTTCGGCAAGGTTCAGCCATTGCGATGAGCGCTTCCAATTATCTTACAGGATCCACTTTTCATCACAGGTAATGATTCGATTTAAAATCCTTTCATTATTGTGCCGGGTGAGTAGTGCAACGCAGCAGTCAATGCGCGTTTGTTGATTTGCTTCACTCAGTTCGTGAGGTACCCACCTTTCAAGCTTTTTCACCTTCCCAATTTGCTTCAAGTGGATTAAAACAGTTTTATCACTAACACCGCAGCCTGCAGCTAACCCGGACCGTGGTTTGCGATGGATCCACTTCCACAATAGCCTTCAATTCTTCATTATCAACTTTGGTCTCCGGCCGTTCATGGGGCTTGTTCTGCAGGTCAAAATTTCCAGAACGAAAACGTCGGAACCAAAAACGCACTGTGTTTCCTATTGCGGCACCGTCGCCATACACATCATTAATCCTTCGAGCCGTTTCTGCAGCACTGGTGCCACGGTAGAACTCATACTCGTAAATAACGCGATATTTCAAGTTTTCCATTTTGTAAGCTGAGTGACGCAAGAAAAAAGACAATTGAGGAAAATACAAATGAATTATAATTTTAGAAACACAAATACATGAGTAAATAGCTGTATACATTTGAATTTGGAGGAGATATATATAGACATAGAGGAGATATTTGAGATCAAAGTGGCCAGTACGGCGAAACGCCAATTTCATATGTAAGGACCTAATATAAGGGTGATTGTTACAATATTGTTTGTGACCAACACTGCGAAACAATCGAGGAAGTTATTAAACAACAACATTGCGCGCTGGGCAAAAAGTACTTTACAAGATATGTTAAAAAAAAAACACTTTTTTTGCATGGAAGCACCATATGTTGACATGTGGCATAACCATAACAAAACAAATAAGCCAACAATGTTTTTTCTGGCCTGTTGAACAGTTTATAAATGTTTTTGATGTCTTCGTTATGTAGTCATTGTTTTGCAGCCCCATTACTGACCATCTTTTGATGTCTTCGTTATGTATTCATTGTTTTGCAGCCCCATTACTGACCATCTTTTGCCACATTTCCGGGCAGTAGAGTGAAAAGATTTTTTTCACCAGAGCTGACAAAAGTAATCTCTCTGGGGATGATGTTCACATACAGACTTCTAATATTATTCAGGCTGTTAAGCCCTCTCTATGAGTGTGTCAACCCTCCCTGATGAAGATATTGTATGAAAAGGAATTCGATTCAGGCTTTGAGACCACACACTTAAGACCAATAAGTCGATAATTCCAGCTCAGCTAGCTGTTCAAGTCCACCGATTTCCATCGCCCACTTTTGTGTGCGCCTACGAACCGAATCAGAGTTAACTTTCACACCCAGATTCCCATTTTGTTTCTTTTTACTTTACGTTTAACTTTTCTATGCAAGGCGCAATGTTGATTTGTAAACATCATACCTTTTGATTATCTTCTTTTACGGAAGCTTCGCAATGTATATTTATTCGGCAGGTACAGTTAGATTTTTAAACATTTTCCCTATGTCTAAATTAAACAAATAAAACATTGTGTTTTCGTTTGCCTATACTAAAAGGTTAATATAACAGCCTCGAAAAATGGCAAGACCGTCAAACCACCAGTCACCGGGCCTTAGCATTCAAATTAGAACTCATGTGAAAGTTTTCCCAGTGTCCGAGGATCGAATAGTCCAACCTCCCTGTAATATGGGCCAGAGTGCTGAAGGCACTGCCGCGCTCGCGGTACTACAAGAAGGACGCTTTGGTCTTGCTCTTTTTATGGCGAAAAAGTCCCAAGTGTGCGCCACTGCAAACATGGCTCTGATAAACATGTGATGCCTGGTTTTTAGCTCTTTTGACTCAGATTTCTCGCAAAGTATGTCATTTACAGAATTCATATATACACATACGTTTTTGTAAAATTTTACTCTGTCTATGGACACCGGGATTCATTCCCTGCCACAGGAATCATGATTTTTCAAAATGGTGGACAGTAGGGTATACCTAATTTTTTGGGATTGGTCGCTAGCATCTTCGTCACAAGAAAGACAGCATGATCAGTCATTAGACGGGATCTTCGTCAGCGGAGCGGACCCTTTGCAGTCCACCCTCTATTGACCATAGAGGATAGTCATCCGTGAGGTCTGTCATGGTCTGAATGGCTCCGAAGGAGAGTAATGGATTTTCTCTGTACCCCTACTTGGCAAAACATCAGGAGTCGGTTCAGCTTGGTTGAAGCCGTGTCGCCGATCGTTCGGGTTTTTGATTAGGTGCGCGTTTGGAGCGGGGGTGGAGTGGAGATCCATCGCTCCGCCAATTTCTCGGCTGCTGACGTTACAAAGTTACAAAACTGGTTCTAAATATTGTAAACATCTTCCATAAAAGTGCGTAGGCACAGAATTTTCCACGGAGCGATTATATTATGGTGTCACAAAAAACTATAGCTGTAGTAGGTATTAATACATGGTTCCTACTTACTACAATCACACTACAAGTACCAATCATTACCGTCGACGTCATGAACCGTTAAAAAAGTCTGATCGGCAGACGGTCATCATCACAATGTTGCAGTCAAATTGCAGATTGTGTTTGCCTTTTAATTACATGGCTAGCCATTTCATTCAATGAAAAAATATTTTAGGGCGAAACACTGCGGTAGCTAACTTAAGACTAGAGGGTGTGAGCTCTGCAAAATACCCTTATAGTCTTCGTGTCAGTTCGAAATTATATGGAACCAATAATACCCATGTATAACAAAAAAAAAACCATGTAGATATTGCTGATTACGATACAAAATACATATGCGTGCAGCACCGTGAGAGTTCGTCAAACTTCAGACTAAGTTAAAGGTTAGTTTATGGATGAATTGAATTAATTGCTGTAAGGTCAAAAGACTTTCGCCTTATCAGGTAGACGAAGAATAAAAAAAACACAAAATTACGCTTGTTTATTTCGGAGTATGTCGAACAAAAACAACTGCTTGAATTAAGTAGGATATAAATATTTCATTGTTGTATTGACTCATTCTCAGAGTAATTATCTTTCTTTTTTATTAATTTATTTTCAATATAATCTGCCTTGTTAGAAAGCGTTTTAAAATCATGCTTTTAAAAAGCCTTCAACTGTCAGTCACATATTCTATAAATTTTACCCCCCATCAAAAAAGTGCATAACGCCACCTTAAAAGTTTTAATTTACTAAACAGAGCGTGACACCTTTTCCCATACGGGGTGGCAGAGGCACAGTATGCATATAAAGGCTTTTAAAATGTACCGCAATCCGACTAGCCGTTTAATTAAAGGCTGGATGAAATATTCAATTGGCTGCGACATACATACAATACGCGAGTACCAAAGTGGTAGTGGTGGACTGGGAGTTAGTGGGTCAGTAAATATCTTGCCGTTGCGTCGAAAGGTTGTGTCTAGACCGCCTGCTTAATATTGATTTTTGTAAAAGTTTTACTTTACTACAGAAAGGTAGGTCAATTTTTTGTGCTTGTTAAACGCACTGTTATTTATGATGATTCTGTACGGCGTGTATAAATGTTGTTGGATATTTGCTGCTTTCTCTATGAGTAGTTTATCTTTGCTCTGTCTCCTCTCTACTGTAGGTACACGAGTGCACGTAACTACGCCGGTAATAAGGTCTATGCAAATTATGCTCGTAAATTTTGTATGCTTCTGTATTTTTTATTATTTGTATTTTTTTGTATACGGCTCAAGGGGCCAGAGTCATTACACAGAGTGTATTGAAAGGTGTAGTTATATTTTAGGGGTTTTGAGGGACACAATTCTGAACAACTTTCACTAAGAAACCGATTTGATCTGAGCAACTTTAATTTTCACTTTTCCATACAGTTTGGGCAGGGCGATCAGCTTTTTCGTATGGAGAAGTGAAAAATAAAGTTACTCTGATCTAATCAGTTTCATAGATAGGTTTTTCATAATGATGTTGGCATCATTATGAAAAACTGCACTATGAAACTGATTTGATAACATATAACATTTGATAACAACCCCCTAAAATATCACTACTCCTTTCTGTTACAACCTGTAGAGCAAATTGTTGATCTCCACGTTTATTTTTAAATTTTGTATAAAGTAACATACATAAAAGCTATTTATATCAACTAAAACTGGTTTTCTGTTACTTTATGGATTGAAAAACATATTTTACTCGATAATGTAATTTAATGCAATTACTCTGAAGACCTCGACATTATTTTGAGATTGCAAATAGTGAATAAGTAGGTATTAATAAGATTAAAAAAAATCTATACGGGTGGCAGGGGCACAATTGTGCCTACGTTTTGCCAGTTATTCAATAATCCATTTTGCGTAACAGGGGCTAGCCCATCTTAGCAGCTATGGAGTTTGAATGTTTCCTCAGGAAGTATTCCTTCACCGTAAGGACGTTCGTATAGTGTACCTAAGATTAGTTACTAATCTCATTGGGAAATGGTCAGCAGTGGATTCGAACCCGCATCTCCTGTTTGAGAAGCGGTGTGAAACCAACTAGACCACCGGAGCGATCAATCTGTGTATTTTTATTTATAAACATGTAAATATATATATATATATATATATATATATTAAAAATAAAAAAAATACATAATTATGCCACAACCAGGCACCGTGATAGATTGATTGTAATCATTTAAATTAAAATACATCGTGCAGCTTACAGAATAAAATTAATCAAAAGTTTGAAAAAAAAAAGAGAAAGAGTCCTAGGCTAGCTTTCACGGGGTCTGAAGAAAATAAAAAATAAAAATGGTGATAGCATTTATTTTAAAAATAAAAAAGCCACACTGTCATACGTTTCTAGTACAACAAACTGTCTCCTGGTAACTCGTTTGACGCTGAGTTACGGGACACCAGGATATCGGCGCGACCATCGTTCTGTAGGACTCATACATACCTACCTACTATCTGCAGAAATGAAATGCATGTTAAATAAATAATTTTATGAAGGTTGAAAAACCAGTGAAGGTTTACTGCGAAATTATTATCGTGTTCAACCTGGGTGGTGAAGAAATGCCTCAACGAATTGTTTTTTATCTTACGACTTACGAGTCACAATGCAATAGTCTTACAAATATTTACATATATTCTTGTATGACATATGTTTAATACTTTTTTACGCCAAGCTGTAACGGACTATGTAATGAATGCAATCAAAGAAATATCGTCCTATATTTTATTCACCTATCACGAGACTTGACGCGTTCATTAAAAATACAAATAAAACGGCTCAGGCCTTTACACGGATACGAGTAAGATATTTGATAATGAGTATAATTTTTGCTACTTCATGAAATTTAAGGTACTTCCCTCTTTACCCTATATGTATAATTGGATGTACTTTCTTTTCGACATTTAGTCAACTGGTTTACGAGAGAGATCTTTGTCTTTCACAATTCTACAGCCTACATTTGAATTTTAACAAAACATGACACGATACGCATTGGTAAGGTTTCGACGCACAGGACCAGATACGCAAAAGGCCAAACCATAAATTAATGGGCAATTGCGTATTTATATCCTTCGGATCGCGAATGACCAAAATTGTAAATTACCAAGAACGCAAAGGGCCAAACCATAATTAATGGCCGATTGCGTATTTAAGTCCCAAAAATCGTGAATGACCAAGAATGTAAATTACCAAGAACGCAAAAGGCCATACCATAATTAATGGCCAATTGCGTATTTAAATCCTTCAAACAACCCACTTTTTACGAACCTTCCGGATCAAAATGAATGAAACAATGGTCTGTGGTCAGTATTTTCCGAGATATGACAGGAGTTAGTTTGACAGCTGTCATGCGAAATGAAGATCTCGTCAATAGCTGTCACACCTCTATACAAACATACAAACCGGTGGTCGGATGAGTAGTTTCCGACGCGATAGCGTTGCTAATCTAGAGAGAGTGAATCAGATTACATACTCACCTACTTGAAGTTATAATGGCCACTTAGAAATGTTCGTTTTTAATGTCATATCTTACAACGTCATTTGTACCTATTTGTTTGTAACAATTATTGTTTCTTGATTTATTGCGATAAATAATGGACGAAGCGAAAAATATCGTTTTTACCAAAAACCAGTTGTCAGGAAATTCTCTAATATACAATGGATATCGTTATAACAAAAACATGACAAATAAATCATCTACTAATTGGCGATGTGTGAACCGGAGGAAAAATAATTGTAACGCGTCAATAACACTAGATGATAATTCGAATAAAATTTTACGAGAAAGCACCACACATTTTTGTCGGCAAAATCATGAACAAAATAAAATTCATATAGCAATGAATGCATGCAAGCAGGAAGTGTGTGATGATTTATCAGCAATGCCAAAAATACTCGAAAAATGTATCAACAATTTACAAGACGGAGATTTTAAAGGGCTGTTACCCTCAATCAAGAATCATGTACCGTGCCAGAAGGCGGTTCCTGGAAGTGGATGGTGCGAATTTAGATAATCCTGAAATACCGAGGGTATTGTTGAAAGGTATAGTTGTTGTTGATGATGTCCAAGATGGTGAAAGGATTTTGATTATGTGTTCTAAGGATGCGAAGACCTTCATTAACATTTTTTGTGCTGATACTTATTTCGGGGATGGCACTTTTATAAGCTGCCCAAGCCCGTTTGGACAGTTGTACGTTATGTATATAGATCTAGATTCAAGTGTAGACATAACTAACGTTCTTCCAGTTTTATACGGGCTTTTGCCTAATAAAAAGACACAGACTTACATTCGCTTTTTCACACTATTGAAAGATAAACTAAAGATGGATATTATAAATTTTAAAGCTGATTATGAACAAGCTGCAATGATTGCCGTAAAATGTGTATTCCCAAATGTATCTATATCAGGATGTTATTTTCATTTTGCAAAGGCAGTTAAGAAGAACGGAAAAAAGAAAAGATGTAACGTAACAAAAGAGAGCCCCAACATGCTGCGATTAGCTGCAAAATTGCCACTATTACCATACAAGTACATGTTGCCATGTTGGAAACGTATAAAAGAAACAACTCCAGTCACAGAAAGCGTCCAAAGTTTTTGCAAATACTTTGAAGATCAATGGCTGCGTAAATACGACTTGAAAACTTTAAGCGTTGCATACAAACGTCACAGGACAAACAACCCCGCAGAAGGTTGGAACCATCGTATTAATACTCGAATCACCCGAAATCCACACTTGTATGATTTTATTCACAAAATGAAAAAAGACATGCAAATAGTTGACAGAAACATACGGAATTTTGTCAGCAGGCCATGTCTTAAGAACAAAAGAAGAATATCGAATATTGGTTTCGACAAGACGTAAAAAAAATATTTGTATAAATTAGAACACAACACAATTCAACCAATTAATTTTCTGAAAAAGATGACACTGTTACTTTTACTGAAGTGAAATTAGTTTTGTAGTGATACGTTATATTTTGAGCTAAATAGACAATAATATATAATATAAGCATAAAATGTAAGAATTCAATAAATACTTTCTGCAGCATAAAGTGATTCATATTGTTAATTTTCATCAACTATAATATTCATATAATACATCAAATAACCTTCCTATTCGTAAACCTTCCGGCTCAAAATGTTGAATTTGCAAAATGATGAATTTGCAAAATGTTGAAAGTAGGTCTAGTGGAATTTTTATTTCCACTAGTTTCCTTCTTGTCTCAGAAGGCCGGTGCCTCTCGGCACTTTAGGTCCCATTCCAGGAATGTCCAGTCAGTCCATTAAGTCCATTTCCCTGAACGTCCACTCTTCCGTGAATGTACACTTCCCTGAATGTCCCATACCCTGAATGTCCCATTCCTTGAATGTCCAATTCCCTGAATGTCAAGAACCTATCCACTTCCCCAAAGGTCGACTCAACTCTTTTTTTAACCGACTTCTTCTTCTCTCGGTGAGATCTCCATTTCGGATGACAGGTGTCAAACTAAAACCTGTCATATCTCGGAAAATACTGACCCTAGACCATTGTTTTGTATGAAGATATGAAGGATGACACCTGTCAAAAATGGTGACTTCTGTCAAAAATGGTGGCACCTGTTAAAAATTTGAGCTGGAAGGCGTAATAAGTAGATTTGCATTTCAACATTTTGGGATTCATCTTTTTGCAAATTCAACATTTTGGCATTTATTGTTCATCTTTTTGCAAATTCAACATTTTGAGCCGGAAGGCATAATTTTGGCCCACATTGGCCTATCGCGTAAAATTGTTTTGGTCATATGCGTTATTGGTAACCCGCATATTATTTTTGGTCAATTGCGTTTTTGATCACTTGCGTATTAGGACAACTGGTACATCGCGTATTTGGCTATCTGCGTGTTTGGTAACATGCGTATCAGGTACAATGCGTACTTTGGCCAAGTGCGTATCTGGTCATCTGCGTCGAAAGGATTGGTAATTGCATAATAATTTTAAATCAACCTTAAGTCATCTCCTAAGGATGATGGAGACAGTAATATACAACATCAACATGAACTACTTTCCCCAAGAAAATAAAAAATAAGAAAAATTACACAATTTACGCGAAAATTATCTAAATTATTTCATTACATATCTCTATATCTTGTTATAAAAGTAGAGCAATAGAATAAAGAAAAGAGAACGAGTTTAAACAATCACTACAATAAACTAGTAAAGCGAGTTTCATTTATATTCGTATTCTGATCGTGACCTAATCAATAATTTATCGATAACAGTTTTTTGTTAGAAATAGATAGGTACCTATATAATTCTAATTTTAAATTTAGATGTCAGGATGGTTCATCTGTAGAGTTTAATATGACTTTTGCAGAATAATGTATATTTTTAAACAACTGTTGCGCCATAATACTACTATCAAAGTAAATTAAAAATAATTGTTCTTAAATCTCGTTAGGGCATTGCTGATTGTTACACACTGACTCCTATTCCCGCGCCAGAGGACTAAGAGTAAATGTTGATTGTCCTCTTTACTTCACTTATAATTTGAGCGTATATATTATGTAGATATGGCGAAAAGTACTACCTGCCTACTTTACGTAACAGCGTTATGTATGTGCATTTGCAGGCTGTCGCTTATGACATACAACTGGCGAATATGTTGACATGACAATGTGGAACTGACCCGGTGTCACCCAAAAACATAAAAAGATTATTGACAGAATCAGCTGATGATTGCAAATAAAAACATGATGATAAATATTTTATTTTAGAGAATTCATTAATCAGGTGTTGTTGTATTAGTGAGTGTTAGTGAGTTACCATAATAATCACTGAACTTACTTCAAGTTTAATTTAATTAATGATTAAGAGACGATTTTGAGCAATCCCTTTGCTAACTGGGACGAATGACGTAGAATCTATGTGGTAAAATATACGCCAAAAACAAAACATAAATATTTACATACAGGAACATACATTGCTTTGGCCCCAAACTAGGCTACCCTGTGTCGTGGACCCCACAAACAGCGACGTCACACACATATAAGCATCCAAGACCTTGGGTTTTAATTTATACCCCCAGCCGGGGATCAAACTAGGGACCTCTCGCAGAGCCAGAACCGCTGCGCACGGCGCGGCAGAGGTTGCCTGTCAACACAGAACCGCTGCGCACGGCGCGGCAGAGGTTGCCTGTCAACACAGAACCGCTGCGCACGGCGCGGCAGAGGTTGCCTGTCAACACAGAACCGCTGCGCACGGCGCGGCAGAGGTTGCCTGTCAACACAGAACCGCTGCGCACGGCGCGGCAGAGGTTGCCTGTCAACACAAAAGCAATTGTTAACATAACAACAACCAAAAATCGAAAAGCCCAAAACACAACATGTGTTCAAAATAATATGGCGGATTTCATGCGTTTTAATGTGCGGGTTAAAAAAAAAAAAACTCGGCCCTCGAGTGGAGTATCAACATTAACCCCCAGTTTCCGAAAGAGTGGTCAAATGATTAATTCAAAATAGCAAGAGTTTAACAAGTTGTCACAGCTAATTTTCCTCTCAGAAACCGGGCGTAAGTGCTTTAAAAGGCAAATACGGAAATACTTACTAATATTGCACAAGCTATGAGTAATACACCTTAGTTTAAAACATTGTATGTTAATTTTTAACAAAAAGCGGGAAATAAATGATACCCTTAAAATAACTTAATAACCCGACTGCGGTTCACTAAAAAGCATAAAAAAGTGGATACGCGCACAACGTAAATTATTCAGATTCGATAAAATGATCAGAGTAATGTGCAAAAAATTGCAGGAGGGACCAATTTAATCCAAAACAGTGGGTTCCGCAGTCCGCTTATAATAATTGTATAGAATCTCAATAGTTACTTTTTATAAGTCTCATCTGCTTTTAAGTGTCGTCGTAGTTTTTAGATTTTTGACGTCATTTATTATTTTTGAGTTCTTCATAAGTTTGAAATGACACAAATTGTTTTGAAGGCTCGCGGAGGCAAACTGTCTTTACAAAATAATAACGGTTTTCACATTGCCAAACTTCTGAAGAAAAATCAGTTCAGAAAACAAAAATATATCCTATTATGTTCATGTGCAGGTTAGAGGTTATTTTTTACCTATTTGAAGCCCAAACCGAACTTTGAGCATGGCAAATGCTCTTAACAAGCCATACAATTCAATTACATTTACATACAGAAGTTCAAGGCCTAAGTACTCAATGTTAGTTTATAGACGTGTTAAGTAGGTACATACTAACTAAATAATCGTAGTCATAGTAAATAAATACTAAATAGTCATAGCAACCTGATAATTCAGTTTTATAGTATTAACGAATTGAATATCTAGTAAAATGGTTAAACACCGATTTGCTATAATTCAGAAAACAAATTAAGATATACCTGGCCAAGTACTAGTCGGACCTGTCACGCAGGGTTTTACCACCCTGTAACATCCAAATACTTATTGACCAAATACTGATTATGTAATATTTTCCTTGAACTTTATTAAAGTTAGCTAGCTCCTATAATTCCGATCACTGGTTATATTGGATTCATGGACACCATATTGGCAAACTTGGAGAGAGAAACAGGTTTTTAAAAGGGTTCATATTTGGTCAAAACCATTCCCACACAAGGTGATACAAAAATAAACATGTCCGTGTGGGATGCGAGGTCTTATGAGGTTAAGATTTCCCCCAAAAACATGAGATTTTCTCTAAGTTCAATGAGTTCGACCTAAACAGTTTTTGGCTTATTCAGTAATATTAACTAACTAGTTGCTAATTAAATGGAATGTTTTTTAACTCCATAAATCATCTTTTATTAACACAATAAACATTAAACCTAACAATTTAATTTGTATCTTTGTCGTATTTTTTGTCTCAGTCCTCAGACCTAGGACATCAAAATCGGGTTTACCCTTTGTCTTTTTATTTTTTCGGGAATATAAAATGACGTGTACTAAGCATATTTGTAAATATCTAAAAATAAATTTGACTTTGACTTCAAATGATTGTGGGTGATTAGTGGTGATTAGCAAACGGCATCCTTCTAATACGATTTACTCCACAAGATAATACTCCACACCGCTACAGATTTTTATTATATAAATTACATATTTATTCAGGTTAAGAGTGCGTGCAGCTGTGCCTTTGCCAGCTAAAAAAGAAAATAGCTAAATATAATCAATACTAATTTACGTAAATTTTCTTTTCTAACAGTAATTATTATAAAAATTCAGATAGGAATTATAACTTTGTTAATTTGCAATGTTTATTTATTTATTTATTTATTCATTAATTTACAATTCGTGATATCATTACGGTTTGCCCCAAATAAATATCACATAATCTTAGCGAAGCTATTAATAACATAAACTATATATGTACAGGCACACACATTGCCAGTTCTTACATAGCTAACAGTGAATCACGTGGAAGTGTCTACAAAATATAATAATATTATTAATAAATAGTATCTGACTTAACACAACAATAACAAGTAAGTATCACATGAAATCGTATCATAAAATTTCAAATAAATTATCACTGTCACATTCTTATCATACCTATAATATATCCTAATAGCATGTCACTATTTACAATAAAATTAAAATCAGTCATTTAAGTCAAATAATTATATGCATTTTCTTGGAACTTCGCCAGTGAACAATTAAAAATATCAATTTCTATTGCAATATAATTTAAAGTGCGAAGGGCTACAGTCAATGGGGCAAATTTCAATATGTTAGTACTGCACATTGGAAGAGAAAATAATTGATTACGAGGCGCTTGTCTAAGGCGCGTATTGGGGACTTTCAGGCAAATACGTTCCAAGAGTCTCGGGTTGGGTAATCTACCTAGAAATACTTTCCACACATAAGTGACCAGGGCTACATGCCTCCTGACATCCAGCCTGTAATATCCTATCATCCCTAACAGAAACAGCGAGGGGTACATTGCAGGGTAGAGCGGATATGTGCCATACTGCCTGAATTAAAAATTTATTCTGTATTTTTTCAATCATTTCAATGTATTTCGTTTCCTGGGGGTGCCACACCATACCACAATATTCTATTCTACTTCTTACTAATGTGCTATATAACGTCCTTATTGTATTGAAGTTGTTAAAGTCTTTCGATTGACGCAACACAAAACCCAACATTTGGAAAGCTTTTTTACATATGTTATATATGTGGTCACGGAAGTTCAAATCACTTGTCATGCGGACACCTAAATCGCGTATCGAGGTAACCCTAGCCATTTGGACTCCGTCCATGTTATAATCGTAACTTTGAGGAGTTATAGCACTCGTATATGACATCAAGCTACATTTTGAAACATTAAAGTAGAGCTTGTTCTCCCTACTCCACTCTACCACACTGTCTATGTCACACTGTAGTTTCTCACAGTCCTCCCTATCGTTCACTGTTCTGTACAACTTCAGATCATCTGCAAACAGTAGACAATGTGATTGCTGGATTACATCCGGTAAGTCATTTATCATTAGTATAAATTCTAGCGGTCCCAAATTACTGCCCTGACTCACGCCTGATGGCGTCCTATACATTTCTGAGGTTTTTCCAGCGTATTCAACATATTTCTGGCGATTTGTTAGATAATTGGCAAAAAAAGACAGCAAAGCGGGCGTAAATCCAAATATTGCTAATTTTTCCAATAATATGTCGTTATCCACTAGGTCAAAAGCCCTCTTAAAATCAAAATATGCGACATCCATTTGTCCCCCTACTTTTGCGTCTAAGGCTGTGGCAGCGTCTTGCGTGAAACACATAAGGTTGCTGTGTGTTCCCCGAGCCTGTCGAGAACCATGCTGACAGTCAGAGAGTCTCCCTGATTTGTGAGTAAATGACTGTGTATAGTATCGATTCAAAGACTTTTGCAAAGGTAGAAAGGACAGCTACTGGTCTGAAGTTTGATAATTCTGAGCCAGACCCTCCCTTTGGTACAGGGCTAACGCGAGTTGTTTTCCACTGTTCCGAATACGTTGCTGAGGCTAGACATAAGTTATACAGGTATAGCAATGGCTCAGCTAGAACTGACGCACAGTCCTTGACTAGGAACGGTGGTATTCCATCGGGACCTACAGATTTTTTAGGTTTAATATGTGCTAGAGCTGCGAGTACTTCCTGTAGCGTGAGATTCGGCACGTGAACCCGCTCTGCTCCCGCCACGGACTTATTTGCTGCCCCAGCTGCAGCGATTTCTACATCAATTTTTGGACTTCCGCTTTCGTATATTGATCTAAAGTACTGCGCAAATTTTTCCGCACACTCATACTCGTGCAGAATTTCTCCGTTATTTGTAATCTGAAGCTTTCTGCGTCTCTCTCTTTTATTATTTACGAAAGACCAAAAGGAACGTGGGTCTTTGATTAAACTTGCCTGAATTTGATTTATAAATTGACTATGTGCGGTTTTAACTTTCTGTTTTACCTGCGCTCTATATAACGAGAACATTCTATTATCATTGTTTAATTCCACGCCTCAACCGAACGGCGTGGAATCTTGAGGGGGTGTTTTCACCAACACGGGGAGAAATCGTAAGTGTTAACTGACCTTGCCGCCGTAGACAGGAATTCGAGAGCTCAATTCGAGGCAGGAATACGGGATAAGGAGTGCACGAGTGGGGGGAGAGGAACCGAATCTCACTCTCTTCGCAGTCCGACGCTGTCGCCGGCGTGTTGCTCGCCGACACGAGGAGTCGCTGTCCGAATACGACGAGTTGGGGACCGTTAAACTTCAACCTTCACAACCCGAATCACTCACTCCGCTGACGCGAATCTACTTATTTCCCGACGATTATTATGATTACCACTCCGACCAGGCCCGACACCCGTGTTAGACAATTATTACACTGAAATTCAGTCAAGGCCCGACGCCATGAGCAGACATGTTTTTTCTCACGACAAGAAAAGTAACCTCTAATTTTTCATCTCGTTTCTGTACGAGTGACAGCTGCGGTTCCGTTTCCGCTAGTGATGTTCCGATTACTCGCGATCGATCCGCGCAACGAAAACCGGTGCGTTCCAAAGCATAAATATTAAACAGTCACCCGCCCGGACAGGCCCGAACCTGTCCCTAATCAATAGGAAGGCGAGAAAGTGTTGCGACCGCTCTCTTGAGGACCGAATCCCCCACCTTGACTTCTGCTGATCGAGGCGTGCCATCCCGACCCGTGTACAAATTGACGATCCGTCCTCGTCTCCATCTCAATGATGGCAGGTTCGCATCCTTAATCAGCACCAAATTACCGACTTGAGGGGGGCTCGTCCGGTCAGTCCACTTAAGGCGCTGCTGCAAGATGTGCAAGTACTCAAGGGACCACCGTTAACCGACTTAACTTAACATCACCGAATGGGTATTCTGGCAGGGAGTTAAGGGGCTGACCTATCAGGAAGTGACCCGGCGTCAACGCTTCCAAATCATTTGGATCCGAACTGAGCGGGCAGAACGGACGCGAGTTCAGTGTCATTTCAATTTTACAGAACAGCGTCGCAAGCTCTTCAAAGCGTAGAGAGGTCTCACCGATGATCCTCGTCAGGTGCGACTTAGCCGATTTAACCGCAGCCTCCAAAATTCCTCCCCAATGAGGACATCCCGGCGGACTGAAAACCCATTCAATCCCTCGTCGGGAGCAAGCCGTACCGATGGCGTCCTGGTTACCGTTCAGGAATTGAGTGACCTCCTGCAGATATCGCCTGGCTCCGACAAAATTTGTGCCGTTGTCCGAACGGATTAATGTCGGGAGGCCCCTTCGTGAGACGAACCGATCTAGACATGCGATAAATGCCTCTGTAGTGAGGTCACTGACCACCTCCAAGTGGACTGCCTTCGTGGCCAAGCACACGAAGACGCACAGGTAATGCCTTCACTAATCTGGCGTGCCGTAGCTGTGAAGACTTGACCATGAATGGTCCCGCGAAATCCGTTCCGACACCCGCAAAGGGCCGGATTTCGTTAACCCTATCCGAGGGCAAATCGCCCATCTGGGGCTGCATCGTAGCCGCCTTGGCCCGATAACAAGGCAGGCACCGAAATACGACGCTACGCACTAAGCGTCTTCCCGATAGAATCCAGAACTCGCGCTGGAGAAACGCCATCAAGGCGTGGCATCCGATATGCCCATTCCGAATGTGTCGATCCTGTATCAACAGTTCGACCAACTTCCCTTTCCTAGGGAGTAACAACGGGTGGCGAGCCGCATAAGGCAGGTTGGCATTCCGCAGCCGACCTCCTACCCTCAGCAATCCGTGAGGGTCAATAAAAGGGTTGAGCCGAGCCACAGTTCCCTTCAGTTGGACGCGTCCGCGTCTCAGAATGTCCAATTCGGACTTAAAGTGCACCGTCTGCACGTTCCGTACCAATGCGAACAACGCATGGTTCCGTTCCCGTGGTGTCAGGACCTGTGTCCGCACCCGTTGCGCCTCAGAATTGCGACAATTCCGCGCAAATCGGAAGATCCAGGCGGTCACATTGACCAGCTTGTCGAGCGAGCTGTACCGTTCCAGCAGGCTGAACTCCTGTTCCGGCTCTGGTTGCGTCGTGCAGACACCGACTGTCAAGGCGCCGTTCGCCGAGGTAACGCGTGGACTCATTGGCCAATCCGATTTGGCTTGAGTCAACCATTTTGGACCCCACCACAAGGGATGTCCAACCAACTCCGGAGCGTGACACCCACGAGACGCACAGTCTGCTGGGTTCATTTCCCCTGGAACATGTCTCCAGATCAAGGGAACCTCCGAATTCAAAATCTGCGAAACCCGATTCGCCACAAAAATCTCCAGCTTGTGAACTGAAGCCTTCAGCCAGCATAACACGATCTGGCTGTCCGTCCAAGCGTAGACCGTATCTTCTAACGCTATTGACCCACGAAGAACCGTCATCGTGTGGTTGAGCAGACGAGTCAGGAGAGCCGCTCCCGAAAGCTCTAATTTGGGAATGGTCAGGCGAGTGCGCAACGGCGCAACCTTGCTCTTGGCCATGACCAACCGCACATCAACCTCCCCCGAGGAGTCGACCGTACGCAGATACACCGCAGCTCCGTAGCCCTTCTCCGAGGCATCGCAAAACCCATGCAGGGTGGCGGTGTATCGTGTGGTGGGGACCAACCCCCGTGGCAGTGAAATCCGATTGATGCCAGGGAGGGTCGAAAAGAACGAGTCCCACTCTGAGCTCAATGACCCGCCGATCGGGTCGTCCCATTTCAGCTCAGCAGACCACAATTGCTGCATAAAACACTTGAGCTGAAATGTTACCGGGGTGATCCACCCGTTTGGATCAAATGCCCTAGCCACCGTTGAAAGGACGTTCCGTTTCGTCCAGACCTTCGGGGAGTCCAACTCGACCCGATACGAAAACATGTCTGACACCGGCTGGTACTGGACGCCTAATACCGACAACATATTTGGATTTTCCAAATTTTCAAAAATGTGGGGATCCTGCTGGTAGTCATCCGGAAGACCAGTCAGTAACTCTGGAGAGTTCGACATCCATTTCCGGAGCTCGTAACCTCCACCCCGTAAGAGCTCAACTAGCTCGTCCCGTCGAGCGAGCGCCTCCTCTACGGAATCTGCACCGGTACAGATATCGTCCACGTAGAGATCCTGCTCCAGGATCGCTGCTCCTCTAGAGAAGTTTAACGGTTAAACTTCCCTAGGGAAGTTTAACCGTTCTCGATCCGCTAACTCCCGCAGAGTGCGAATCGCCAAATAAGGACTAGACCGTAGCCCGTACGTGTTGGTGTTCAGCTCGTACACCCTGATGGGCTGATCTGGGCTCTCTCGCCACAGTATCAGCTGATACCGTCTATCGTCAGGGTGAATGACCGTCTGTCTAAACATCATCCGGATGTCAGCTACAAACACAACATTGTGTCGACGGAACCGTGTGATAACATCCGCGATGTCATGGTTCAACTTCGGCCCTGAATGCAAACACTGGTTCAGGTTCATGCCGTTAGATGTTGATGCCGATCCATCGAACACTACCCGTATTTTGCCCTCCGGGGTCCTCAAGACCGCGTGATGGGGCAGGAAGCAGTGGTCTTCACGCTTCCAGTCGATACCCGAAACCGACATGTGGCCGAGCGACTCGTATTCCCGCATGAAGTCGACGTACTTCTGCCGGAAAATCCCGTCACGCTTCATGCGTCGTTCCATCGACAGAAGCCGCGTCTCGGCTGCATGGTGTGAACTGCCCAGCGGTGGGCGATCACTCCGGAATGGAAGACGTGTGAGAAATCGACCTGACCGAAGGCGACCAGTATTGTTCCGATAAAACTGTTCACACTCTTCTTCAACCGGGTCCAACCGGCGGACCGTAGGTGGTTCCTCCACCTCCCAAAACTTCTGTATCACCTCCGAGAGTACAGAACCGAATAAGGGACTACGAGTCGCTAGGCGTGGGGCAGCCGGCATGACCGGACCCATTACCGCATGGCCCAGTCTGGTGTTGACCGAAACTAGACCAGTCGCCTGCAACACGTGGACACCTGGCACTAACAGGTATCCCAAGGCATCGACACCCAATAAAATGTCTACTGGGCCCGGAATATCGAAATCCGGGTCAGCCAGTGACAACCCAGCGACCAACTGTCGCACCGAGGGCGACAACCATACGTGAGGGTGTGAGCCCATCACATTAGGCATGACTAATGCCGTGACCGTCAGATTCACCGATGAATCCACCCTTGACGAGAGAGTTATCCGACATACTCCCTTAACGGAACCGACTTCCGTGTTCCCAATTCCCCGAATGGAATGTGGATACTCCCTTACCGAAATGCCCAACCGTCTTACAAGGTTGCACGAGACTAAGCACCCCTGGGCCCCCGAGTCCAATAGTGCTCGTGCCACACAAGATTTGCCGTCCGAACTCCACGCTATCACAGAGGCGGTGGGGAGCATGAGCGTCTGTGGAGTGGCGGCACCCTGTAAGTGGGCGGCGTGTCCCTAGCGGGAACTTCCGCGGGATCCGAACCCGCTGGGACCCCCGTCGGCCGTGGAGTAACTCGGATGCTGATATGCCGGTGGCATATCAGACCGTATGTACATCAGGGGGTCCCAACCCGCATAATAGGCCCCTCGCTGTCCCGGTATCCGACCATACCGGACTGTGTACGGTGTGCCCGGTGGCCGCCGTGGATGGAGGGGGGAGAGCGGATCCAACCTGGGGCGCTCTAGGAATGGGGGCGACATCCGACTGTTCGCCTCCCTGTTCGCCTCCCAGAGCGACGGGCAGGGTGGCGCAGAAGGTGGTGGGCCTCCCAGCCTTCGCGCCACTCATAGGTGCCATCTGACACCCGCCCGTAACACGCGGTGAGCCAGCGGCCCGAAGTCCTCGCTGACCCTGGACAGCGGCGACCGAACCCCGGCTATCCCGCCTGTTACCCCCCACGCTGCCCCCTTCCCCTCGGGGGGGTCCCGTCCGCGGGTACCCCAGTCACCCCGTTGGTGACTCCCGTTGCCCGGAGGGGGACTGGGTCCGGCCCTGGTTGGGCCCTGTGGCCGACCAACCTGATTTCGGCCCTGGTGACCGTCCGAAGGGCCTGACCGGTTCAGGCACAACACGATGTGGTGCTTGCCACCACAGCACTCACAGGGGAACGCGCGTGAGCACTCGCTCAGCGGGTGCGGCCCCAAACAACCGAAACACAATCGGTGGCGGAAGACTACCTTCCTGCGGGCAGCTACCCCGAGCGCCTTAAAGTTGGCGCAACTGGTCACTTCATGACCGGCACTGTCGCAGTGCACACAGCCGTCACCCGACGGCGCGGCATTCAAAACGCCAAATTGTTTTGACCGCCCACCCCCCCGTGGAGGCGGGGGGCGCGGCCCCTCCCGCATCCGCGCGGGTTGGCGCTGCACACTGGCCTCCGTATCCAATGTGTCGCATCGCCTGCATTCACCCTCCAAAAAATCCGTTAATTGGACGAGAGTGGGCAGTTCCGAGCTACTGCCCCCATGCAGCTGTTCAAACCGACTTTGAACAGCTGCAGGCAACCATGACAAAACCATATACAATACGATATATGACCATTGGTCTACCGGCAGACCAAGGTTCTGAAGGGCCTTAGTGGCCACCAGCACAGGGTTGAGCACCTGTACCCGGATGTCAGCATCCCGGGTTACTCTTGGGATGCTAAACAGCTTCCCCAGCTGCGCATCAACCAACCGCCGTTTGTGTTGGTAGCGGTCAAACAATATGGACCGGGCTATCTCATAATTGCCCGCCGTGACCGTTAGGTGACCGACCAACTCCTTCTGTTCACCCCGCAGTGCCATCAATAGTTGGGCCAACTTGTAGGCGTTGTCCAGGTCGTCCCGACCGTGGACCAAACTATCGAATAAATTGATGAATGCCGGCCACTCATCAATTGCCCCACCGAAGGCCGGAATCTCCAGGTGTGGCAGCCGTCCAACAACACCCTTAGGGGGCGGGTCTCCGCTACCCTCCCCGCGGTCATTCCGTCGCGACCGCTTAATTTTTTCCGCGCGACGCTCGATGTCGCCCAAGCACTCCATCGCTTGGTCAGCATCCGCGCAGAGCTGCTTCACTGCAGCCACCGAGGCCTCATCCGTAAGCCCGAGGGCTTCAGCCTCCGCAGCCAGCCGACACACCTTCCCGACGCGTGTCATTGCGTCCTCCACACGCTTGAGCAGGACATCGTCCATGTCAGGTCGCTCCACATACTTGTGAGTATGGGCGAGCCATCTCATCTCCTCAAGGACACCATACCGCAGTACCGTCAAGGGCGAAGGTGCCATGGTTACCGATTCAATTGTTTCTGGTCCTATGCTTCACTACCGAACTAAGTATAGCCAGAGACCAGCACTTGCCCGTCAGCGCTGGGCACAGAAATTAAAACTAAGTTGTCAAAACTAAGGCAACCACTAAAACAATTAAATCCTAAACGTATTTATTATGGTTGCCCTGTGGACATACACCTTATAACTATACACTCTAAATCAATTGGAGAATGCCACCATAAAACACAATACAAAAATAACCCACAAAGATTGATTATAGGGGAAAAAAAACTATTTTTAATATAATGAAGGTAGCTGTGACCTTTTAGAAGTGGCCCCTCCGATATGACCCACACTTCTACTGAGGTCAGCAAAATCAGCTTAATGCCCCCTAAATAGCCTGACCCTGCTCTGTAATCCGAAATAACACTGCAATGCTATGGAACCCGACTGCAATACTATAGTCCGACCGAATGACTGTTTCCGACTACAAATTTATAATAATTGTTAACTAAATTGACAATTATACTTTCACTAACCGAAAATGAACTTTAATTGTGGTATACCGACCACAGACTCACTCACAACTGATTGCCGGCCAATCTGAGATATTATTTTCTCCCAACTACAATGTGGCAAAAAAACAACCCTACAACCGTCCGTGAATCGGTTATTTCCCACTAGGAAACCGCGCCTGCTACCAAAATGTTTAATTCCACGCCTCAACCGAACGGCGTGGAATCATGAGGGGGTGTTTTTCACCAGGAGGGAGAGAATCGCAATGTGTTATTTACCTTGCCGCCGTAGACAGGAATTCGAGAGCTTAATTCGAGGCAGGAATACGGGATAAGGAGTGCACGAGTGGGGGGAGAGGAACCGAATCTCACTCTCTTCGCAGCCCGACGCTGTCGCCGGCGTGTTGCTCGCCGACACGAGGAGTCGCTGTCCGAATACGACGAGTTGGGGACCGTACAACTTCAACCTTCACAACCCGAATCACTCACTCCGCTGACGCGAATCTACTTATTTCCCGACGATTATTATGATTACCACTCCGACCAGGCCCGACACCCGTGTTAGACAATTATTACACTGAAATACAGTCAAGGCCCGACGCCATGAGCAGACATGTTTTTTCTCACGACAAGAAAAGTAACCTCTAATTTTTCATCTCGTTTCTGTACGAGTGACAGCTGCGGTTCCGTTTCCGCTAGTGATGTCCCGATTACTCGCGATCGATCCGCGCAACGAAAACCGGTGCCTTCCGAAGCATAAATATTAAACAATCATTATTAGATTTGCTGACCATGTATGCTTTGTGCCATTCAGCTTTAACCTTTATGTCCCTAATAATGTCAGCCGTATACCACTCCGGATATACATAAGATGTACCATAATTTAATGTATTACGCTTTCTAGGTGTGCATTTGTCTACCAAGTCATTTACTATTGAATACAATAAATTTGTAGCGTCGTTTACGGAATTAGTTTTATAAATTGAGCTCCAATCTGCAGCCGCCAAAGATGAATACAATGTAGGGAAGTCACACTTATAGAAGTTCCAGTTCCTACGTTGCTCCCCAGTACTACTCGAGGAGACATATGGCAAACGTTTATCATGACTACGCGGATGTGCTGATGATTTTTGAGCGGATTTTGTGACGCATTTTATATGTAGAGGTGGATGCTGGGGATCTATGCATACCAAACAATCATGTTCTATGCTTACCGCTGCATTATAAGTAACTGGTTTATAAAGTACTAGGTCTAGCACGCGATCGTTACAATTAGTTATATCATTTAATTGGTGAAACTTGCATACTGTTACTAAAAATTCATAATAGCATTGCATGTCAACACTTGCAGAATACATATTAAAATCTCCTAGTATAATTAAGTCCCTATATTTCTCATTGCATTTTTCTATTAAATTTAATAAGCGCATGTATTCAGTGTCACTACTATTGGGGGGAATGTAAAACACACAACAGGCAAATAGCCTTTTCTTATTCTTAGATACGTCTGCACAAAGCAACTCAAAAACTGCATCATTAAGGTCAGGGGTGTTGGGTAAAGGTAGAGGCTGTAATTGCAGATGAGGCGTCGCTACCAGCAAAGCACCACCATGCTTACGCCCGTCGGTACGGTCGCACCGAACCACACTATAACCACTCGGTACGACTTCACCATCACATATTGACTCACATAGTCCACTTTCCGTTATCGCCCATATGTCGGCATGAGAAATTGGAATATTCAAGCGAAATTCAACTAGCTTAGTGCGAAGCCCTCTAGTGTTTTGATAATAAATGATAATATTCTCGCCTTGATTATTATTTGCCCGACTTTTTCTGTGTCTGCTTTTACTCACCTTATTCCTCACGAAAACATTTTCCCTCTATTTGTGTATTGTAAGTATCTTTCTTAATTGTGCTATTCTTATTCTTGTAACCTAACAATATAATATCCAAGACGATTGATCTGCATGAGTTTCTTTTGTCTGCTTTGTGATTATTAAACCAACGTAACTCAGCAACGTATGCGTTTAGAATATTTGAGCTTATAAGCTGAATAAATCCATTAAGTTCTTCTTTATTCAGCCAATTATTTTTGTCTATTTTCCCAATTAATACATTAGTATTTGATAGCACATTCAATACATAATGCATATATGATTGAAATTGTACTAAGTTAGTATCGTGAGACCCCGTTAAAATTATAACATAGTCATCTTTAGTAAATTCTTTTCAGTTTTCAATATGTTTCGAAACTATTTTACCTAGAGATGCGTATGGTTTCAGTACTGCAGTAACTTTATATTCGTTCCCAAGGTGTTCATCCAGCATATTACGTAGACCACGTCCCGTTTCATCAGCTAACAGGAGCACCTTGTGTATTTTGCCGTTGCTATTGGGAGTGATGTGATCACTCAGCTTCTCTCTACATTCCTTCCTCTTTGGTTCCTTAGTTGCAGTATCATTTTTATAGAAGTTGGAGAGGGATATTCGTTGTGCCGGAGTCGAGGTACGCCGCTCTTGTTCAAAGTTTAGTCGTTTAAGGCTTTGGTATATCCTTGTATATAGTTTCACTATTTTTTTTAATCTTGCAGGTGACTATCGGTGATGTGCATATAATCGACAAGTTTTTGTTTTTTTATTCACTCGCCTCTAATTTCTTTTTTAGTATGTGGTTTTCAGTCAACAATTGACATATTTCGTTGTCAAGCTTAGATTGTAAATCTTCGCTGAGTCAAGCTTAGATTGTAAATCTTGAAGTTTATTTTTCATTTGTTGGAAGTCTTCAAAATCAAATTGCTCCGGGTTTGGACAGCTCCTATTTAGGACCGGGATGGGTTCGCAATTTTCATCGTCATCGTGAACTTCTGAGTCCATCAGGGACTGGAACAAATTACTCGTAGAGACATTAACTACAAATTTCTTTCGCTGTGTAACATGATTTACAGGTTTAATATGTGTAGCTTCGTGGCTACACATATTACACCTGTAAATCATGTTACACTGTTGTTGTTGTTACAATGTTGCAAAGTTGTAAATATACAACCTATAATTTTCCTCTATTATAAGGCATAATAATGCCTTATAAAGAAGAAAATTGTAGGTTATAGGTTATAGGTTATTCGTATAACAATAGTTATTACGAATCTCTTCTTAAACCAGTATCATTGTATATTATTATGTGGTTTGTTTTTCATTAAGTACCCAAGAATGTGTAACCGAGAAATTGTTTTGTGTTTAATACTTTTTTTTCATTACGGCATATTGCATTGCATAGCAAAGTCCATATATAGATCTTTACAATATAGATTTGCGCGCTACATTGTATGGCTTGCATCTTGTGTGCAACATTTGTCAGGTTTACGATGCAAAATATACCTAAACATAAACTACCTGACGTGACTTTGTGTAGGTTAGGTATCTTGGAAAATAATTATGGGCCAAGTTTCTGAAATATCTGCCTTTGAATTTATAGATAATATATAACCTATGGATACAAAAATAAATAAAGCGATACCCACTCCCATGGATGTTATAGAAACGTGTGTTAGCAATAATTTTGTGCTCTTATCAAATTAATTTTCTCACGAAAGTTGTTCAGAACATTAACCCCAAAGAATCGGTCAAGTGCGAGTCTGACTCGCGCACGAAGGGTTCCATACCACCGTACAATGGTAAGGATTTTGTGGAGTGAATAGTTTGGATTGCACATAGCAAAATAATATTTACAAAGTTATTGGTGCGGTTGTTACTTTAAAGTTGGTGGTACTTTCACAATCTATGCCCTTAACCATGCATTCATAAGTTTGTATGTAGTATTGAAGGAATTGTTTAATGGGAGCCCGCTTAAATATTTATTTCATTCCTTTATTTAGTATGTGTTGTTATAGCGGCAACAGAAATACATAATTTGTAAAAAATTCATCTGTCTTACTATCTCGGTTCATGAGATACGGCCTGGTGACAGACGGACGGACGGACAGTGGAGGCTTAGTAATAGGGTCCCTTTTGGCAACCTTCTGGTACGGAACCCTAATAATGGATACATATTTCTGTTACACCCATTATATGAAATAACAGTGTAGCATACCTATTTCGGTGACCTAGAAATTAATTGTTTACCAACATTCGTATCCATTTTGAGTGGACTTTTCATAATTTATTATATGTTAATTAAGGATAAGTACAATTGCTTCACTTCACTGCGCAAAATGACCTTTGAATATCAATGTTGCATTGTCCATTCATAAATATTATAAATACTTAAATGCAGAAACAAATTGTATGACAATATAATTGATGCTCTGACTGTAATTATTTTAACCTGTATAATATTTAATAAAAAAAAAATGTGTATTTCGTTTTTGCAGCCGACTTTAACGAGGTTGGAACGTATGATATAAAAGAAGGTACCTGCTATTTACTTGGAAAACTGTTTGCAATGTAATTTCTAGTTACTTACCCTTGTTTATTTTATCGTTATCGTTTACCCCAGTAGACTGGACAACCATTCAACGCTAATATTCAGGGTGTAACATAAATGTGTTGTCATATTATTTTAGCGGATTGTTGGGGACATCATTCTGAATAACTTTTACTTTCAAACCGATTTGATCTTGGGCAAATTTAATTTTCATTTCCCCATACAGTTTGGGCCGGGTAATCAGCTGTTTTGAATGGAGAAGTGAAAAATAAAGTTGCCTTGAAGACGGTTTCATAGTGAAAGTTGTTCAGAATTATGCCCATAACAACCTCCTAAAATATGACTATGACCTTTCAGTTACATCCTGTATATAAACAAGCTGTATTTCGTATTAACTGGAACTATAATATGATGATGACTATAATTTGCATGTATTGAAACGTATTGTTTAAATGAACATGAGACAAAGTAAGCTTCACGTGCTCGGAGTAAGACTGGCTCGCACCGGAGAGTGAAAATGCTGCACCGGGTGGGTGGCATGTGCCGCGCGCGACTCCGGTTTACCGCGCCTAAATGCATTGAGCTACTGATACAAATCAAATTCGCTCAATGATACAAAATGTACAACATCGACATTTTAATTGCACAGTTAATGCAAGTCCAGCGGAGCATACTTCCAATGAATAGTAATAGAGCATAATAGAAAATCCATCATTATGTGTTAAACAAATAGGTGTAGGTACATTATATGGCACACATTTATTTATTTAATGTATGTGGGTATACTTTGAGTTCAATAATTACTTAGTTCCTATTTGCATCTCTATCAATGTACATTACAGTGGAAATGGTGGTTTACCTACCTAGTGGTTTATTAGTAGGAAATAAAATAATTTAAGGGCAACATTTTTCGTTGACTCTCAGCTGTCAAAAATTATAAACAAAACAAAAACAAATTAACCTGTTAGCATAGAGTAGAATATCCTAAAAAAACTCTCCTTCCTATTAGTTTTTTTCTCGATCGGCGCGTGAGTTCAATTTGAGATCTTTAGTTCGCTTGTTACTTAAATTTACCAGTTTTTCCTACGACTTGCGGGTTTAAATCTTATTTACTTTTACAATTAAATCTTATTTACTTTTACAGAAACTGCGAGTGACCAGTTAATATGGCCGACGAGTCGTTTGTCCGCGCGTTTTACAGCGGAAAGAATCTCTTCATAACTGGCGGCACAGGTTTCGTCGGATTATGCCTGCTAGAGAAACTCCTAAGAACCATTCCTGATGTCGGCAAAGTTTACCTGCTGATGAGGCCGAAGAAAGGCAAAGAAATTGCTGAGAGACTGTTGGAGTTCCCTAAACATCCGGTAGTTAAACAAACTGAAACCCTTTTTTGGTCCTGAGTAAATGTGTTAGTTGTTACAGAAGTTTAAAATTCAAGGGTGTGCGGGACCACAGATATAAAGTTGATGGGAGCCTGATATTGAACATAAAAATCTATACTTTTTGCCAAATAAACTTCTCTACATTTTACAACTCTACTCTCTACAACTTTTATATTTGGGATTGTACAATAATTTGAGTGTTTCTAAAATACAATTGATTTTCACTATGGACCTACATACCCTTATTCACACCTAGAAATTACCTATCTATACTATCATTTTTTACTGTGCCCCGGACAGAGTGTTGATAAGGGGGCGGAAGCCCCCCCGTATCTATACTCCAACCCTGTGCCCCTGATAAAGTCGACCACCCGTAGCTTGCCGAGTGCTGTAGGGGTTTTTACCTTTTACTGTGATATAAAGCATATAACTCTGTCCCTATGATTCCTGCGTCAGCACACACCACGGGATCCGCATGCTACAGGTGCTGATGGCAGATTCAAATATGGTTACATAGCGCCAAGCTTAAGTAAATTTAAGCCCATCCAACAGTGTTTGGCTGGGTCTGTGTGGTCATCCATAACTCCAGACTGCTGATAATCTGGCGACCTGTCATACATTATCATCATCAGCATGACAGGGAACCCACTGTTGAGTATATACAACCATATCCATTGACAAGTCACGCACATTTTAAAAATAAATGAAAACTTTCTGTCTTTCGTAACTGGCCCATAGTGGGCTTAACCGCCGGAGACCTGGACCTGTTTATAAGGCATCGAGATTTTGAACCCCATGCCATGGTAATAAAATTCAAAACCTATAATGGGAAAATGTCTTCTTTAGATCCCCAGAGCCCAGATGTTAACTGTGCCTCTGCCAACCGTATAGGGAAAGTCGTGACGCTATGTTATTATTATTATTATTATGTCTTTCATAAAAACTTTCAGGTATTCGAGAAACTCCTTGAAACAAACGCAACGGACATCTTCAACAAACTTATCCCAGTTGCTGGTGATGTTGGTGAAGAGAACCTCGGCCTGAGTCCACCAGACCGTCAGACTCTCGTGGATAATGTCAATGTGGTGATCCACTCAGCTGCAACGCTCGACTTCCAGGATAACCTGCGGCCTACAGTTAAGATCAACTTGCTGGGGACAAGAAGGGTTATGGAGTTGTGCCAACAGATGAAGAATTTGAAGGTAGGTTTATTAGTTTAAGCAAATATTAGATTCACTCCTTCCCCACCACACAGTGTAGTGGGTATTTTTTTCTCTTCTGCACTACTGGCGCAGTAGTATTATAGGTTTTTGTAAAATACATATACATTGGTGGTCAGCTAATTAGAAACACAGTACCATACACCCATGCTCCAGTATAAACTGCTTTATGTTTTTTTTAACAACATGAAAGGAATATGGTAATGCATTTAAGTAGTCACACTAATAATGTATCGAATAAGTGCAAACGATAATTCATACCAGTTACTAAATAGTTTTTTTCTTTTATTACATAACCTATTATATTCATTATTTCGCCCTGCTTGAAGCTGGACAACTGAGTTCTAAATTTTTAATTTGAAAAAGTATAGGGTATTCTATCTATGATAATATGTTTTTGGTGCCATTAATAAATATCTCCGACTTCCGAGCAAAAAATAGCACCTTCGCCGCTTGATTTTGGGCGCTCAGCCAGAAAAATTATATTCTTAACTCATTCGAAAAGGCTTTTTACGAACCTCGCAACGGCACGGGCCGAAGGCGATGGTCGTAGCGAGGTTCGTCCATCGCCTTCGGCTCGTGCCGTAAACTTCTCGGTTCGTAAATATAAGCCCTTGCGAACTCGTGGGAAATGTACTATTATTTGTATTGCTAACTAAGTTGTATTGTGCTTATTTCTGCATAAATATGGGTAAAACCAAGAGCTGCGACCCTCTACCAGGATAATAATGGTTAGTTTACATTTCCATCGCCATTGGATATATAGAAAGATCGCTGATCACTTGGAGTGCTCCGTAAAGAAAGTATTTAACGCCTTATGACATATTTAACAACATAAGACATCAGAGAATGTTTCTAGAAAATGTCGCCCACGGAAGACCACATCGCTTGAGGTGAGGACAAGATGATTGTACGTTTGGCTTAACTTGACCCTTTTAAAGGGTAAAATGACATAACAAAGGAAGTCTTCGTCCATAATGATCATCGGAATGTATCCGCAAACTAGTCCGCAGGCGATTAGTCGAAAAAAAAACTATTCGGAAGAGTTTCCAGAATAGTCCCACTTCTTACCAAGTGGCATAGAGAAGCCCGATTGGCTTTTGCCAAATAGTATTCCTCCTGGTCTGTTGATCAATGGAAAAAAGTTCTGTTTTCGGACGAAACGAATATCAATATGATACATTCTAATTGAAAACGATACGTTCGTCGCCCTACCAACCAATCTTTGGATGCTAAGTATACAAAGAAAACAGTAAAGCACGGTGGGGGAAATATCAGAGTATGGGGCATTGCGAATCTGCATAATCAGCTCTCCCTACCGTTGGGAAATACTCATCGTGAATCGATTCTTAGCTCACATTCACATGTAAGTAACGCAGGACAATATAGAGTGTCAAAAGGTCAACCTCGGAATGTAAGATACTTAGCTGGAAACTTGCATAGACTCTTTATTTTGGCATCCTTAATGTGTGGGTTCCCACGAATGGTGTGGGGCCATCATCAATATAGGTACGTATATGTCTAGGGTTACCTTACCTTACTTTTCTGGTTACGGAAAGGGTTCCTTGAGGAAAATTAAGGGACACTGGATCAGTACCAATACAAAAATGTGTTAGAAGAAACCATGATTCTTTATGCTGTCGATAATCTCCCCGATACATGGATATTTTGTGTTACATGACTTGTTATATACTAACTGTTTGTAACACTCACCACTAAATGCCAAAAAAACCCTAATTCAGTAGCTTATTCTGAGCATCGTGGGTGTATGGAACTATGTTTCTTATTAGCTGACCACCACCGTATATGCGTTCCCCATTAAACTACCTAACTTATTTTCGCATCTAGATATGGGTAACTCCGAAACACATTGCTATTTATAAAGGTTTATTTAACACCAACCCAAATCAAAACTTAACACGTACATAACACAAAACTAAACATGTACATGACACAAAACTTAATACATTAATACTTAAAGCATTAATATCATACATAACTCAAATCTTTACACGCTCCCTGTCCAATGTATCAATTTGGACAAAAAAAAATTGGTTGTCTGTTAAGTCGGTTTACGGACGATAATTTTACGTGATAACGTCATAAGGTGAACACTTAGGCCGATCGTGCCTCTCTATCGCTTGTTCCGCGCTCTCGGTTGCACGCTCGGCTCAGGCGGAACGTGACAATGAGTCATGCTTTTTTGTGCGTGCAGCCGGCGTTCATCGAACGTTATCACGTCAAAAACAATTTCAAATATAAAACTAAACTATCTAAATTTAAGAAAGCATAACCTACACTTATGTCCCCGGTAATATAAGTTATAAGTTTTGACTGGGATTTAACAAAATCACCGATATAAATAGGAATTATGTTTCTTACTTACGTTGCGAAAATAAAAAAATGTAATGGGGAACGCATATATATGTATTTTACAAATACCTACGAAGGAAAGGGGAAAAAATACCCACGACACAGTAGTGCGGCTTAGTAGTGTGGTGAGGAAGGAGTGGTACAGTACAATTATGTTTTCGTTTCCGCTCAACACTTCATGGTTTTAGTAGCTGAAATTCTTTTTTGACGGATTTATACTAGGGTTTATGAGATGATATTTGTCAAGTTTTGACACAAGTAAGAAAAAGAACGAACGCTTTATAATCAATGTTTCTGATTCAGACTGTGAAAGTGATTGTACGAGTGACACATCTATGATATTTATACATTTAGATCTACTCTACATAACTTCGGTACATTATTATTTTTCTACTATAAGTTATAAGTAGTATTGTGATGATGCAGAAACGTTGGCCAAGCGCATTTTATATTATGAGTTGGAGGACGGGAAACGGAAAGTAGGCGGCCAGTTCCTAAGATTCAAGGATGTCATCAAACACACACTGAAAAAATGCGAAATCGGAATAGAGACTGACTGCTCAGCAGAAGGTGTTCAGTTTGAGAGGCATAGTAGAGCAATCCTAGACGCTAAGCGCGACGAAATCAAGGCCAGACAATCTACGGCAATACTTTTTAAAAATTTAAAATACCACCATTTAAATAATAGTATGAGGGATTCAACATTGTGTGAATGTGGACTGGCTCACGTTCGTCCTGATCATTTGTTCTGTGAATGCCCTAATAATCATACTTCCCTTTACGATATCTTCCCTCCGAAATTCCCTCGTCCTGTTAATCTAAAACCTCTTCTTACATTATCTCACCCATCCTCTGTAAATTTACTTAGCACATTTATAACTACTGACAATACTAGCTTAAAGTTTAGGTTTTATAAACTGTACCACGTGATTTCCTACTGTTCAGGTCTCAGCACGCGACATTGGCGAAATTATTGTGGCAACACGCGATAGCAGCCATAACCTAATGGGCCAAAAGGACATGTTTCCAGGGCCGTAAAACAGATTAAAAAAACATAACCTAAAAACGAGAGTAAAATAGTAAATGTAACTCAATGAGTAAAATACATAATTCTAAAATTACTTGCAATTATTTTATTTTACTCTTAGGTCCGAAGATGTAAAGCAAGTCAGCAGTATTCTCGGAATAACTTTAGCAATAACTCCATATGGGGGGTTCTATACTGGGGGTTTTTGTATGGAGACCGTTCCGTAATTTTTGAATAAAAAGCAAATTGTTGAAACAGCGCTGAGCATTTGTGTTGCCGGACCGAACGGACGTGTCCCCCCGAGATCTCGCAAACGCATTTAAACAAACAATAGTTTTCATCCCCGGCGCGCCTTTTGTTCAGCCTCCGGAGGCCCGAAAACGAGCCTGGCGTGTTTCTGTAAGGATTAACTGGGGAATGTGCGCGATCCATCTAGGCACCCCATCTGTGCAATACCGCGCATTTCAGTGATTGTGATGATACTAGTGCGGTCAAGTGTAATGAATGCCCAGAGAACTGCGCGATACTCTCAGGCATCCCAACTGTACAAACCCTAGAATTCTAGGCCAGGTGCACGTCTGAGCCACGCAGCGACAGGCCGGCAGCGAGCGACGCCTACGTAACACACCCTCAACGCTACTGCCTCCACCACCACCGCCGCTAAACACACCAACCTGGTGAGATCATTCCGATTAGGACATCATTGATAGTGATTACCTATCTCTAACTTTATTTCTCTCAGGACCACTCGCTGCCTGACAATAATAAACCACCACTTACCGCGGCCGCGGTCGCCCCTATTGACTAAGGCATAATGACATTTATAGGAGCGTCATAGGCAGGATATAACAATTCCCTACCTACGCAATATCAAAATCAACTAATAAAACATTATCAACTAATAAACACAAACCAACCCAAAACTTAATAATCTTAGAATTATTTTTACGTAGCTAGACTGAAAATATACTAAACCCGACAATAAACAAAAACTAAACACGTGCATGCCATAAAAAGGCCATCTCACCAAATTCCCAGAAACTAGACAAAACAATTGACTGCTATTTGGGAACAATTGAAAAAGCTTCGAAGCACAAAAGGCCCACAACGTTCCCTCACACATTCTATCACCCATTCTATGGTGTCAGCCCATCTTGGAAATACCGGGAAACATTAGAATAAAAATAGATCGTAAAGGGCCAAACAGCGTCTCTCATCATACCGGCCGTACACCTCTTAGAAACAACCCACACACACATTCATATTAGCTAAAACAGCACGAGGCTCTCTCCTGTAGTAATATCTTACAATGGAAACTCTACCAATGCCCAGAGATGGAAACTGCCTGTTCCATGCAATTGCAGACCAAATCAACCATCTGTTTGCAGCGACATTCAACCATACCCACATCAGAAGCGACCTAGCTAGATACGTGGAAGCTAACAGAAATTATCCACGCATCAAACTTGCGATCGACGCACCAAACGCAGAAGCTTTCACTGAGTACATAAAAAATCTCCACATACAGGGCACGTGGGGCGGTGAAGAAATTATCATAGCAGCCGCGGAGTTCTACGTAATAAGTGTAGCAATCCATCAACAAAATGGCCCATCAATCGTATACAGCCCCCAACAAGAATATAACGCAGGCGGAACTATCAACTTGACCTTTTCCGACAGCCACTACGTCAGCGCATACATAATAGAGCCCCAAAACTTAATCAACAACCAGTCAAATCTACAGCATCTCACTTTTCCCATACCAAAATACAGCGCGACAACCAAAGTACACTCAAGTTCCACCCGCCCCAAAAACAGATAATATGATAGCGGTAAATCTAAACACCTTCCCCCGGCCTACCCAAAATGCACAACTCAAGATAAGATGACCAATGACTTTGATACTTACCGTACCGACACATACACTCACACGCCACAAACACATGCATCCCCCTCCGCCGGGTCAGATACAACCGGGTACTTCATCTTTAGGGCCTTGTTCACGGACTGAACCTCGACCCGAGTCACGGACCTAACTAATGTGCACTAATGAAGTGAATTGAAGTAGGTGATATCAGTGCAATGAGTCTCACTAGCTGAGCAACAACCTGGTGAGATCGCTGCGATTATGATAGCCCTAACTCAGATCAAAAGGCAAAACGAACTCTATATCTGGCAGTTAACCCCCTTCGTAATGCTAAATACCATTTCATAAACAGATACCAAATTCGCGTCAAATTACTACGCCAACTCCAAACTATCCCACAGGCACAGTGCGGTACTAGTAGGTAGGAGATAGGTATACCTAAATACATAACTAGGCAGGAACCTACCCAATAACAGTAAAACAAAACTTAACTATTTCTAACTTTATCCGGTCCGACGAGCCCACAAAAATAAAACAATAATGCAAGCCCGTCTACTACATAACTGCATATTCTGAGAAATAGCGAGAAACAGCCAACAATTGCACATCATAAAAGGATAATTTCACCATCTTCCAGAAAACAGGCAATTAACAAAAGAGTTCCACTGATGAACAATAACAACAATAAAATCGGACACTTTTTGTCCTAAGCGGCTCTCTACCGAGAATAAGGGCGCACGAAGATACGCACAAACTTTACAATCGCAACCCGTACGATCTGTTAATCGTAGACAAAGGTAGTTCAAATAGATCACGCTATATCTAAGTTCTTTCTTTCAACAACATCCCAAGAACATAACCTAATGGAAGCCTTACCAACGCTGAGATGGTAACTGCCTATTCACCGCAATTGCTGACTAAATTAATCACCTATGACAATTAACATGCAACCACACTCACATTCGTAAGGACCTAGTTAAATATGTAGAAGAAAACGGCGATGAACAGAACAAAGCTCGCAATCACTGAGCCTGAAATCCTTAACAACTCACCACTGAAAATCTACGCAATTACGGTACTTGGGCTGGAGAGGAGATTATAATACCAGCTGCCGAATACTTTCTACTTAACGCAACAATCCACCAGCAAAATACACCATCGCTCACATTCACGCCCAAGAATCCAGCGGATGCAGTGAAATCTATCAACCTCAACGTCACAGGACACCACTACGACAGCGTTTACTTGCTTGAATCGCCAAATTTACCCACGGATCAAGCAACCGATAACCAAACTGATAACACCATACTTTCCCCGATACTTAATGCAACACCCATGACCTCCTCAGGGTCAACCATAACATCAACAGAAGACATCCCAGACAACACCGGATATACGATGATACGAAACAGCCCCATATTTAAACCACAAGTCACATGCGAGCGTATGCGCATTGCTACTTGGAACGTTAGAGGATGCTCCGAAATAACTAAAAGACTCAACATTGATGCGGAATTGACTAACAGAAACATACAAATAGCCTATATACAGGAAACAAACATGATACATAAAACACTATCTCTGGTATCTGTATGCTCGCATCGGACAAGACGCTATAAAGAAATACAGGAAAAAGGGAATTATAGGAACAAACCTCCTTCACAATATTGCACACAAATATTTTTAAAGTTACATCAAAAGAAAATGCATGTACAAGGGCGAGCTTGTCTCTAAAAAGAGATTTCTTCCAGCAAAACAAGGCATTACAGGAATTGCTATCATAAAAGGGTAGGCAGTGCACAATAATTACTATATCTAAAATTTCTAGGAATAAATTAAAATATCTGTAAAATACAGATAGCAAATACGAAATAATTACCGATATATACATAAACTTTACATAATAATATAAATACAATAACTTTTACGAAAGAGACAGGTAGTGCTCTGATGTGTTTCTTAAAAGAAAAAAGAGTCGGACTGTCTCTTATAGTGCAAAGAGGTGCATTCCAGAGTCGGACCCCCCGCAACCTGAAAGAGCGTTTATACGCAGCGCTGCTATGCCGCGGAGTAGCTAAAAGTGAATAATTACATATCATCGGAGAAATGCTCATGGCAAACTTAAAAGTAAAAAGACGAAAATTCTTATAAGAGACCCCATAAACAACCAGTGTATTGGACGGAGTTCCAATACGAACCGTAAACGAAATCAAATATCTCGGCACATATATTACGGCAGGACATAGGACACAATAAAAAAGAGGTGCCGGCAAGCCATATGCAATTCCAAGGCCCTAATGCATTTTATAATGAAATACAACATGGACTGGAATATAGTGCGCCTGATATACAAAATGGTCATTGCACTGTTTATAAAATACGGACAAAAAGCGGCAACCCTCACTAAAGCAAACAGTTGAAAGTCAGTTCTTGACTAAGAAAATATGAATGCCTGATCCTCAGAGACATGTTTGAGAACGCCAGAAGCTTTCCAAGATACCACAAAATTCATGACTGACTACAGGGCAAAACGATAACCAAACGAATCAAAAACCACCGGATGTGTCACAATAACTATTCTGCGACGCCCACAACAGCACTTACTACACGCTCCATTCAAATACGAAGCAAGGAAGAAGAAAGTCGGCCGACTTATATACACCTAGAAATATTTCCTTAAGCATGACATCAAATACTACGGTGAAGAACACAGTTACTGGACAGAATCATCACACAACAGGGACGAAGTCAGGATGGCCTAGAGGCAAATATACCGTATTCCAGAAACAGAGAGCGAAAGCGAAACTGGGAACTTACCGGAACCCAAACGAACACGACTCAGGAAACTCAACTAATAACAATAACCGAAAATAGAAGGAAAACAAGAACTGGAAGAAAATAACAGCTGCTCTCCAAATCCCACATCCTCCCCATTCCACATATCCTATATTGGCTTCAGGCTGAAGAGTCGGTCGATTGAATTCACTATCCTTCCCCTCCTATAGAGCAGGTCATTCCGCCCCCCCTCAAAACTTGTGCCCTCTGGTATGCCGGCCGAAAGACCGGAACAGGTTTAGAACCCTGGCTGGAGAAGCACCATTCATTCATTCATTCATTCAAAAAGCAAATTGATGAAACAGCAAATTATCACAAACAAAAGTCTGTACAGTCAGCATCAGATATAAATGAACACACAAGCTACTCAAATAGATCTACACTCCTAAACAACCAGAAATATCTACACAACCAAACTGTCAATATTGTGTCAGCTTCTGTGCTAGTATGGATGCTGAGATTATTTTGACTCTTACACTGTGTAGATGTTAATGATTGTTTGTTAATGTCAATCTATTTGAGTAGATTGCATGCTCACATATATCTGATGCTGACTGTACCTATCTCGTTCTGGAATCCGTAAATGATATATGTCGATCTAACCTGGTCTGTGCTTCGGTCCCGTCAACCTCCTGTCTCTCTGCAAGGCCCGGGTGCACCCTAAGCTCTTCTTGGTAGACAGGTTCTTCAGCCAACCAGGTATGACTGGCGGGCCAGCTTCAATGAGCACAGTGTTCCAACACAGGTTATGTTACGTGGTAAAAACAATCGGGCACGAAAATGCGAACTTTATCTGGTTCGAGAAACAATAACACACTCAGCTATATTAACAATCCTGAGGGAAACCCGAATACATTCCAGATGGCCTGCGATTTAATTTCAATACCCTAACCAAAACGCGTTTACATTGCGAGGGCTTTCGTCTGTCAGTTGTCAACAAAAACTCCTAGGTTGGCAGCTAACGTCAAATTTAAAATGGCCGTTCAGAAACCATCGATCGAATATCGATTTGGAATCGAACATAGGTACTTTGCGAGAAATCTGATATCGAAATGCAAAATGAGCAAGGCATACATCCAAATTTGTCATAAAAAGCAACATGAGCAAGGCATACATCCAAATTTGTCATAAAAAAACGGCTAGTATTTAATGGCACATCAAAAATACTGATTTGCACAGCAAAAAAAGGATCAGCAAAAACACTTTTTATGTTTTAAATATTTTATGTGTACCCAAGTTTATGTTTTAAGTATTTTTTGTTGTTCTTACGTGTTCAACCTAACACAAATGATAAAAGCTGTGCAAATCAGTATTTTTGATTTGCAGTTTAACATTTCCCTACAAAACTATGTGCGGGTTATTGTTGTTTGTTTGCTGATGTTTGCAACCTTTCTATTGTTTTTTTTTTTATTTAGCAAATATCGATGAATGTCACATTCATGATGCCCTTTCTTCACAGAATTAACTCAGATCTGTCGCACGCGAAATACCTATATCCTGTACGGAATTCGCAATATAAATAAGGAGAACATTTTTGGCATACCTAATTGCCCGCCATTTAAAAAAAAAACATGACTTGCGGCTGGATATGAAATATCGATATATTATTACCAACAAAAGTTGCCATTATTCAGTGAATAGAGATAACTCGCGATCGTTATAGTCGCTCTAAAGTTGTAGCGAATAACTATAAAATTACTGCTTGTTATTATACTTATTCAGTACAGGTTTAAATGTAATTATTACTCTATAAAACATGATAATAGCTTGCTTGTATATCATATGAGGAAAATGTAGAAGAACAGTTAATTAACTATAACCGGTTTATTAATTAATATCAGCTGTGGTAATGGACACCTGTCACAAAAAATGGAGTATTTAACCCCTCGAGCCCTGGACCTGGTTGTGAAGCATCGCGATTTTGAACGTCATGCCATTTTAATAAGATTCAAAACCTATAACAGGAAAATGCCACCTTCCCGCGCCACCCGGGCTTAAGGGGTTACAGACCTATCAACTTAAGCTGAGAATTGCATTTGTGTGAGTGATCGCCAAAAGTACAGTTAGTAAAACACATACAAATAAAATCAATGTTTTATTTAAACGAAGTCCATAAAACACAATGTTACCAACTGTCCAATTCTCGACCTCATAATGACTGAATCTTATAACTCTTCTACTCCGCTCATTGCATCTTCATCTTCACTCTCGTCTGATGATTCATCAGAGTCAGAGCCTGTGTTAATAATTAATCGTTCCGTTATATCGTCGATTGTAGGAGCCATTAGCAGCAGCCAGGAGCAGTAGGAGCCATTTCACTAATATTTCAAACACAATCAATCACATAAAATTACACGTCTATCTGCTACCAGTACCGGAGGTGAAGTGAAGTATGTGAGCGGGCGGCAGGGAAGCGGTGCGTAGCGGACGTGCCGCGCCTCAGGCCGCTTGCTATAAACTAGTATAAACCAGTTTAAACCATGCGCGGGACGGGCCGCGCCTCAAGCCGATTGACACTCTACACTATCGGTGTGCACTCACACAAATGCAAGTATCAGCTTAAGTTGATAGGTCTGTAACTAGCTCATCGGCTCTAGGTGCCTTTGCTACTAAGCGTGACTATGGTATGCGCTTGGATGTTTATTTGTGAAGTCGCTATTCCTCGTTCCCACGGCCCAGGGTATCCTAGTGTGGGGCCAGAAGCAATGTATGTATGTGCCTGTTTACTAGATATCTTCTGGTACATCTACAGGCTGACGTTTAATTAGCTGTGATAGTACCCATTATTAGGATCAACTTTCTACTAGAAACCTGTGGACGCAAACGAAACTATTTTTGGGTATCCCATAATCGGCTGATCGGGTCAATGTACGGTTGTCAATGATCAGTATTTTTTTTTCATTTGCGACCATATGTTCCTTTGGGATAGTTGTTCATGATGGGTACTGTCATTTCCTAAAATATGGTCTGATAATTAAATGTCAGCCTGTAGAGCTGTAGGTGTACCAAAAGGAATCAAGTAAAGAGGTACATACTTTTAATATCCGAGCATATGTAATGCATGTATGTTTGTATTTATATATGTATGTATGAACAATGCCTTTGAACGCGCTACAGCCCATATAGTTGGTGCCCAAATTGGCTTCGTGGAGACCGTGAGAGTGAATAGGCTATAATATAATTTAGTGAAAAAACAGTAGGTTGGATTTTAGATCGCAAAATGTAGCTTATAAAGTTATTGGTGCGGCTACTTTCATACTCCATGCACGTAATCAGGTGCATTTATACGTTCGTATGTAATTTTGAAAGAAAATGCAGTCGGTTTATTTGTTAGAGATCCGTATCTTAAAAAGAAAAAAGGAACCTTGGAGGATCACTTTGCTGTCCGTCTGTCTGTCCGTCTGTCAATACCCTTTTTCTCAGGAACGCGTAGAGGCATCAAGTTGAAATTAATATTGTATACACAAATCTCTGGTCTCTTAAAGTTGTGATAAAATCAAACTTATAGGGCTGTCAAAAGATACCGCCCCGCCATTTATGTCATAATTTTTCTGAATTTTCGTGATGTTCGCGAGGGAATCAAACCTACAGGGTACTTCCCGTTGACATAGAAACATGAAATTTGGCACGAAGCAAGGTCTTTATAGTACAAGTAAAGGTAACAATCCGAAAACTGTAAATTGCTGTCTGTCTGTCAATCCGTCTGTCAAGATACTTTCTCTCAGGAACGCGTGCTGTTGTCTCTGGAAGTTGTGAACAAATCAAACTTACAGACCAACGCAATCAAAAGATACTGACGTTTATACAATTTTGCCGAATTTGGTTGATACTCGCAAGGGAACCAACCTATAGGTTGCTTCCCGTTGACCTAGTGATAGATCATGAAATTTAGTAGGAAGCCAGATCGTATAGCACAAATAAAGACAAAAATCAGAAAACTGGTAATTTGCAGTTACATAACAAAATGATGGTGAAAGTATACAATAGTACAATTGTACATACAGTACATGCGTCAGCGCGTCTGCGTCTGCATAACATACATACAAATATTTACACGCGTATACGAAACCCTTACGCTTACGGCTTAGCTTACGGAAAGCAAAGTTCCTATCAAGTATCGATATTGCTAAGGCATTTTGGGATTAGCCACTCGCTGAAGAGTATAGGAATAAGACATGTTTTTACGTTCCGGGCACGTTGGTATGATCCGCTTCCAAGTCACCCCATTTAGCCTAGCTTATATCCCCGCTACTCAGCAGCGACTTATGGATATGCTGTTCTCTGCCGAGTACGAAAACCTTATTTTCTGGTATTTAGATGATATCGAGGTGGTATCTAAGACTATTGATGCGATAATTCCACTTGTTATGTTTATGTTCGCAGGTAATGGTCCACGTGTCGTCAGCCTACGTGAACTCTTACCTCAGCGAGGCACACGAGAAGGTCTACGAGGCGCCGGAAGATGTAGAGAAAGTGATTTCATTAGTTGAGACACTTAGTGACGCGTCGTTGGACGAGGTGGAGCCAAAGTAAGTTCGCGCCAATTATCTTTGGCTCTCAGCGAGCGGTCGCACCTCTCTCTGTCCCCCACCTTACCCTATCCGGGAACGAGAGGTCACGCTCGCTCAGAGCAAATCAAACTCTGCATTGCCCGTACCATTATTCTCACGATTGTTTGAGTTTAAACTTGTTTAACATATTTTACATTCACAAGTTCTCATTTAATTCAAATACTTTATTTTAAGTAAAAAATAATGCACTTATACAAGTCAGACACATGGAGAAAAAAAAAATCAAATATGATCAACTAAACTAATGAGTAATTGATTATGGTTCAAGTTTGAAAAAGGAATTTTCCCTTGCAAGTGGTGATTTATGGGTGTATCTCGCTCCATTAACTCTAACAGTGCTTCGGAAATATAGCACCAAGAACCTCTACGAGAATGTATTTTTTTTCAATTTTCGTTTTTTTATACCACAATGGACAAAATAGTCTCAAAATAACAATCTCACAAAAAAAAGAAACAAACAAAAGCTGTAATGAACATAACGTAGGAGAAACCAGACTGGACCAGTCTCACCAAGCAGCACCCGTTCACGAGTATGTCTTGTACACCAGCCATCACCCCCCTCGCCATATTTGAGGGAGAGGAGCAATAGTAAAACACCCCTGACATATTAGTGAAAACTACGGCTCTAATTTGAAAATTTGGTTCACTTGTTTCCTAAATAGGCAATTTTTGAACCGCTGAACCGATTTTAATTATTTCTAAGAACCATCGCAGTGAAGTCTACCATATATTTTTTAATACAGGTTTATAATTCGTCCAACTGTTTGACCGCTAGAGTGTCATGGACAGACGCTTCAAACTTCCTGCTTATAACAACCATACTTTCCGTCAGCTGTGGGCGGTTAAAAAAAAAACATACATACATTGCACTCACGAAATGCCGATTAATTTCTTTCCTATTCCTATGCTCACGTTTTTTTCCCGGAAAAGGGGTAGGTAAGAGACTAAAGACCTCCACTTGCTACGATCCTGGCATACATCTCTCGCTTTCTCAACATTCATAAGTCTCTTCATTCAAGCTCGCTGGTTACTTCTAATTTGCCCCTTCACTAATAAATCCCCAATTTGGTCTCCAGTCTCCAAACAAAACAGGCACCGCCGACAAGCCAAATACGGAATATTGCACCCTTGGGAGCAATCAATACGCTAGCGCTTTGCGTTTTCCATAACAGAATAGGGCCCTTCATTCTTCCTTTCAACGTGACCAAACCATCTAAGTTGACCTTTCTCTATCCGTGACCTTCAATCTATCTTTCAATGTTACTCTACACAAACTCCTCAACTACCACATTTCCACTGCGTTTATTTTGCTTTCATGCTTCTGCCATACCCAACATTCACACCATACATCAAATTTTTAATATTAATCAATCATCAATATTAAATTAACTTAAAAGTATATTATTTATCTTATGTACATTATACGGACGTTCTAACGGTGATGGAAAACATCGTGAGGAAACCTTCATTACTCCATAGCTGCGGCGATGGGCTGGCCCTCTGTCACGTAAAATGGAGTATTGAATAACTGGCTAAAAGTGGGCACAATTGTGCCTCTGCCACCCCGTATGGGGACAGGTATGTCGCTATGTTATGTTATGTTAAAAGTATATTTACACACATTACACTACTACTTGTTTCTTTATTCCAGATTGCTCAAGACCCATCCCAACACATATACGTTCACGAAACACCTCGCTGAACATGAAGTGGTGAAATGCGCTGATCGCTTCCCCTGTACTATTGTCAGACCTACTATGAGTAAGTATCATTAACATTCTTAGATTAAATAATAGGTATTGAGATCGCTGTTTATATTATTACATTACATTTCATTATTTTATTGCATAACCTACGGCCGTAAGCACACCACGCACTAACAGACGCGATTACAAGAAGATATAGCAGTCAAAAAGGGTATCGCAAAACCGTTCTTCGCGACTACGTAACTCGCAAAAACGAGCAATCGCAACTATGTTAACGGCTTTCGAGGCTGAGCCAGTGTGGTGTATTATGGCGCAATCTTATTCGCATTCGGACAAAGGCCTGTGCCCCTTGGTGGGGTAAAGCTTGGGTCCCGCGTTCGCAACGCAACGGACAGTGCTGCGGTGCGATGTTGTCCCTCGCCGCCGACGCGTGCTTCGACGTAACAACAGACCATTCTCGACTTTTTTAATACAATTACGTGTCCGACGCCGCAGTGTCGTGCGTTGCGAGACCCAAGCTCAAGACCGCAGTAGGCCAAAACAGACTTTTGTAAATCTCAAGTTACGCAAAACAGGAGTATTAAAGCAGTTGTTTCTTGATCATGATGTCAGCAGAGATTTCTGAACGTATAAACGTAATTTGATTATTTTTGCTTGATAGAAAAGTCACAAAGTTGTCACAAAATCTGTTTTTCAAAGTATTTTTTTTTTAAATTTCACACCGGATTTGAATTTATCTTGTTATTTATTCGTTTCTTTAATCGAATTATAAGCTTGTTATAAAATATGAAGATATGTTGTATGTTAGAACTCCACAGATCGGCGATTTTCAACAGCCTTAAGGATACTTGACACACTTAACACTTGGCTAGGGTGGACGATAGCAGATGGCTCAAGGCGGTCACCGAGTGGCGAGGAGAAGCAGGCCAACTGCCCGAAGGTCGGAAGACATCTCCTAAACCGCTGGGAAAATAGTGGACCTGGTTGGCCTAGGACCGCAACTAATAGCATAATATAGAGCAGGCCTTTACTCAACGGGCCCAGGAGGCTGGATAGATAGATACATAGATGGATACCCAAGTTGCTTCCTTTGAACTACAAACAGCTACTTCCGTGTTATTTTCAGTCGTGGCGGCATGGAAGGAACCTATTCCTGGTTGGACATGTTCTAAAGTCGGACCTCAGGGCTTCCTCATGGGCGCTGCCAAAGGTAAACATCTAAACTAATAGTATACAGTGTATATCAGAAGGTACTGGCGCTGCCAAAGGTAAACATCCAAACTAATAGTATACAGTGTATATCAAAAGGTACTGGCGCTGCAAAAGGTAAACATCCAAACGAATAGTATACAGTGTATATCAAAAGGTACTGGCGCTGCCAAAGGTAAACATCCAAACTAATAGTATATAGTGTATATCAGAAGGTATGGGTGCTACCGAAGGTAAACATCCAAACTAATAGTATACAGTGTATATAAGAAGGTACTGGCGCTGCCAAAGGTAAACATCCAAACTAATAGTATACAGTGTATATCAGAAGGTACTGGCGCTGCCAAAGGTAAACATCCAAGGTATTATTATTATTATTATTATTATTAAAGTGTATATCAGAAGGTATGGGTGCTACCGAAGGTAAACATCCAAAATAATAGTATACAGTGTATATAGGAAGGAATGGGTGCTGCCAAAGGTAAACATCCAAACGAATAGTATACATTGTATATCAGAAGGTATGGGTGCTACCGAAGGTAAACATCCAAACTAATAGTATACAGTGTATATCAGAAGGTACTAGCGCTGCCAAAGGTAAACATCTAAACTAATAGTATACAGTGTATATCAGAAGGTACTGGCGCTGCCAAAGGTAAACATCCAAACTAATAGTATACAGTGTATATCAAAAGGTACTGGCGCTGCAAAAGGTAAACATCCAAACGAATAGTATACAGTGTATATCAAAAGGTACTGGCGCTGCCAAAGGTAAACATCCAAACTAATAGTATATAGTGTATATCAGAAGGTATGGGTGCTACCGAAGGTAAACATCCAAACTAATAGTATACAGTGTATATAAAAAGGTACTGGCGCTGCCAAAGGTAAACATCCAAACTAATAGTATACAGTGTATATCAGAAGGTACTGGCGCTGCCAAAGGTAAACATCCAAGGTATTATTATTATTATTATTAAAGTGTATATCAGAAGGTATGGGTGCTACCGAAGGTAAACATCCAAAATAATAGTATACAGTGTATATAGGAAGGAATGGGTGCTGCCAAAGGTAAACATCCAAACGAATAGTATACAGTGTATATCAGAAGGTATGGGTGCTACCGAAGGTAAACATCCAAACTAATAGTATACAGTGTATATCAGAAGGTATGGGTGCTACCGAAGGTAAACATCCAAACTAATAGTATACAGTGTATATCAGAAGGTATAGGTGCTACCGAAGATAAACATCGAAACTAATAGTATACAGTGTACATCAGAAGGCACGGGCGCTACCAAAGGCAAACATCTTGAAAAGTTATACAGGACGCAACAGAAATCTGTATATTTCTGAACCAGCAAAATCAGTTGTTGCCTTCACTATAGAACCGATTTGATCAGAGTATCTTTACTTGTCGCTTCTCCATACCAATCATACCACTCGGACCAAAACGTACTGGAAATGTTGTAGTAACAGTGCACTCGCGTGTCAAACCGGTTGAAACAACTATTACTAGTAATAAAACACGTTTTCTTACCTGTTACGGTATTATCGTATCGTGATACGTTTTTGAATGACGCAAATCCAACTATACATAATTGATATGACCGAAGTGAAGTCCCTCTTTACCCTTCGTGGTATGTTGACATGTAAGAACTACAAAACAAACCAACTATCAAAAATAGTTGCTGTTGTTGATGAAAATATAGACAATATTGTGTGTGAATGAACAATGTGTGATGAATACTACCCATAATTAATTAATATAATTTATTGACAGGCGTAGTGCGTCGCTTACCCCTTGCCACAGACAACATCGCGGATTACATTCCAGTTGACGTGGTAGTGAACCAACTGCTGGTAGCCGGCTGGAATGCGGCCAAGAACGGGTTAGTATTAGAAATAAAAATATAGTCATATTAATATCCACAGTAGGACTGCGTCGTGGTCGATTTTCGGGTGACGAGACGAAACCGTCTTTTTACTATACGAAAACTTATCTTGAAAACGGTTTCGCCCGTGACTGGATTTGCAAAATGTTAAAAAGTAGTTACAAATCCTGCATCCATCCAATCAAAACCAGTTGTCATTCAAGCAATCTCCTACGACTCGTCCCTAGATACTAATAGCAAATCAATTCTATAAAAAGATTCACGCTTTCAATCACTTATTAGTTCCTTCTATAATTCGTTCACTCACTCACTCATTCATACATTAAATTCGAAGGTCGGGCCTCACGGTGTACCACTGTTCGACGTCGACACAGAAGCCGTTCACCTGGGCCGCTGTGGAGGCTAAAGTTAACGGCTACCTTCATAAGTACCCTCTCAAGAGCGCAGTTTGGTGAGAAACATTTACTCTGGCCCCACACTAGGATACTTTGTGCTGTTGGCACTAGAAACCATAAGTACCGCTCAATAGCTCAGTTTGGTAAGAAATTGTCGCGTTTTGTATCGATACTCAGGTAAATTTGCGCAATGATTGCGCAATTTAGCAACATCAAGAGTTAATTTTTTGGCGTGAGATGTACAACAAAGCACATGGCCCCTCTGGCCCCACACTGGGATGCGGTGTGCCGGCGGAACTATAAACGGCGACATCATCAACATGGAAACGAGAACTGAGACTTTTTTTGCGGGAATCCGACTTAGTTTAGCTTCCCATTAGATCCACATTCGCACTCGTCATCTAATTCAAAGTATTCCTCTACAGGTACCCGCACCTAAAGTTCGTGAACTCGCTGTGGCTGTTCAAGCTGTCCGCGATCTTCATACACTTCATACCGGCGATACTGCTCGACCTACTACTGAGAGTGACTGGCGGAAGACCCATGTGAGTAAATGACAGAAAACATCTACTAAATAAACTAACGTTTGTTAATCTAAGGTTTGCCTTTGAAGGCATGGATAAAACAGTGAGTGAATGGGGGAATAATGACTGAGCGAACGAATGTAGGAATCAATGAACGAGTGAATTTTAATTAATAGCTGCTAGTACACACGATACCTGTTCTACATGTAGATTGAATGAATGAATGAACGACTGAAAAAATATGTGATTGAATGAGCGAGCTGTTATGGGGTTTTAATAAAACCCCTTTTAAAAAATATATAACTTATACTTATATTTTTTATTTACTCTAACTTATAGAGTAGAAGACACTTTATTTAGTAAATATAGTAAAAGTAATTAAAATGTAGAGAAAATGCAGAGAAAAATGAGTTGTCTGCCTCTATTTTTAAAGTGCCGACCGGATCGAAGAATATGCGGGGACTTCGGGTAATTTGTTCGACGAGATTCGTATCGTCAGATGCAGAGGTAAGTTTGATAAGGGATACAGCAATTCTGTAAATGTAAATAATATCTCGTTTCAACTTAATTTAATATTTAAAGGATAAAATACAACTTAACTTAGACTAAGTTCTCTGATGCTAGTTTAATTTGGTCAAAATGATGCTTTACATGTCTCCGATTTATAAGTAGTGATAGTGTATTATTTCCGTGAATTTTCACTACCCTGTACGGTCCTTTCCAAACAGGTGAAAGGGCTTTTCGTAACCTCAAGTGATTCTTAAGGTAAACCCAGTCTCCAAGTTTGTATCGAATTGGACGGGTATGTTTATCGTAGTAAGATTTTGATCTATCCTTGGAGGTTACGATGTTTTCTAGTGCTTTTAGGCGGGATAACTTCATGCGGTGATGAAGCATTTTGATGTATTCGGGGTATGTAACGTTTGGGTTTAGCTCATAAATAGAGTCAGGGATGTATGGTTTAAAACCAAGAAGAAGTTCGTAGGGAGTGAATTGTGTGGTACAGTGAACATTACTATTGTATGCTAGTATTGCTGTATAGACATATTTGTGCCAATCGGTTTGATTTTCGTTCACATAGGATTTTAGGTATTCCTTCGTTGTCGAGTGGCTTCGCTCCAAAGCGCCTTGTGTTTGGGGATGGTATGGCGAGGACCAAATTTGTTTAATTTTAAGAAACTCGCAGGTTCTTTTGAAAAGATCAGCGGTAAAATTTGAGCCCTGGTCCGTTACGATGACCTTTGGAATTCCAAATACGGAGGTGAAATGAACTAGGCACTCACACGATTCTTAAGCTGTAGCGTTGGAAATGGGATAAGCCATGGAAAATTTGGTAAGGTCATCCTGAAGGGTAAGTATAAATCTTAGCTTTTGAATTCCGGCTTCGGGGAGTGGACCTACTATATCCAAACTGATACGGTCAAAGGGTTTGGAAGCCGTAGTTGTAATTTGCATTGGGGCTTTATTGATTTTTCTAAATGCTTTATTAGATTGGCATGATTTGCAGTTTTTGACGTAAATTTCAATGTCTGATCTCATGTTTTTCCAAAAATATCTTTCTTTGATCCTATTATACATTCTTGATGAACCCAAATGGCCTGCAATAGGAATATCGTGGTTTTCTTTTAATATTTTGGGTATTTCACTTGGGACTGGATATATTACACTATTGTGATATATGTTGACTACAATGTCAGTATTATTGAATAGATAGGATAGCATATTATATATTTTGACAAACTGATGTCTTTCGAAAGGGTTCTTAAAGTCTGGAGTGGCTATTTCGTTTGTGGTATTGTTAATTAAGAGCTCATTTCTTATAATTTGTAATGTGTCAAATATATCTTTGTAACTGCTGTCACTAAAATGATAAACTTTATTGAATATGAAATAGTAGGTTTTTCCTTTGACGATGAGTTTTTTGAATGAGTACAATTCCCTTTCAGACATAGTAAACTCGTCAGAATTTTCACAGTTTGAGAGTAGTTCTTGCACGTAAGGGTTTGAATCATCTAAGTCTATAGAAGAAGGTATAATTATAATGTTGCTTGAAGTTTTAAGTAAGCTTTCATTATGCTCGACGATTTTTGTATTAAATTGGGTATTCTTTTGTATAGCTGTTAGAAATTGACTGTAGTCATCTTCACATGGATCAGGACTTAGCAAAGATAGTTCTGCTTCCGTTTCTGGGTTTTCAGGTATAGGTTCGGGAATATTCAATGAGTCAAAATCTACGTTTCCATCATTGAAAGGGCTAAGGTCTAAAGGGCCTAAATCTATTAATTCTGAGGGTTCTTCAAGTTGTCCAGGCGCCGAGATCGGCGGAATACTTTCTTTTTGAACTGGATTGACAGGATATCTAGACAATGCATCGGCATTACTATTAATTTTGCCCTTTTTGTATACAATTTCGTAATTAAAGTCCTCGAGTTTTAGAAGCCATCTGACTAATTTAGATCCCGGTTCTTTACAGTTAAATAGCCATTTCAAAGGTCTGTGGTCAGTCACAATTTTGAAACAACGTCCATAAAGATACGGACGAAAGTTTTGAGTGCCATATACGATGGCCAAACACTCTTTTTCGGTGACACTATAGTTGCACTCTGCTTTATTTAATGTGCGTGAAGCATAAGCGATGGGGCGATCATTGCCGATGGGGCCTTGAGACAGGATTGCTGATATAGCGTAATTAGAAGCATCGCATGTGAGAATAAAAGGTTGTGTAAAGTCGGGGTAAGCTAGTATGGGTACTGTAACAAGTGCTTCTTTCAGAATTTCAAATGATAACTGTTGTTCGTTTTGCCATAAAAATGGAATGTCCTTTTTAAGGAGTAAAGTCAGTGGTTTAGATAGTTTGGAGAAATCGGGGATAAATCGGCGGTAATACGATACTAGGCCTAGAAAAGATTTAATATCTTTAGGACAAAGGGGAGTTGGGAATTCAGTGACTGATTTTATTTTTTCTGGATTAGGTTTGACACCTTTTTTTTTTTTTGAACATTTACATACAGGCACATACATTGCTTCTGGCCCCACACTAGGATACCCTGTGTCGTGGTAACCAGAAACAGCGACGTCACACACATATAAACATCCAAGACCTGGGGATTGTTTTTTTTTTTTTTTTTCATTACCCCCAGCCGGGGATCGAACCCGGGACCTCTCGCATGCTAGGCAGAGCCACAACCGCTGCGCCACAGAGGCCGTCAATTCTTCTTCAGTTATTATATGGCCTAGATAAGCTACTTCCTTTTTCAGAAATTCACACTTATCAGGTTGAAGTTTTAGGTTAAAGTCTCTAAGTCTTTGAAAAATGGAAGCGAGTTTTTCACAGTGAGTTTTCAGGTCATGGGAATAGATAACTATGTCATCTAAATATACGAAACATTTTATCCCTTGTAATCCAGCGAGAGCAGCATTCATAAGCCGTTGAAATGTAGATGGTGCTTTTTTGAGACCAAAGGGCATTCGTGTATATTCGAAATGCCCTTGAGGAACACTAAAAGCAGTTTTGGAAGCATCTGATTCATTCATTTTGATTTGGTGGAACCCAGACGCTAAATCTAATGTGGAAAAGTATTTGGAATGGCCCAACTGGTCCAGTATTTCAGATATTTGTGGAATAGGATAAGCGTCGCCTATTGTTATGTCGTTTAGTTTGCGGTAGTCGATCACGACTCGCCATTTTCGTTGACCAGATGCGTCGATTTTCTTCGGAACAACCCAGATTGGGGAAGACCATGGCGACATTGACGGTTTGATAATTCCTTGATCTAGCATTTGATCAATCTGTTTCTGGACCTCGGGTTTGTGAACTTCTGGAAATCGATAAGATTTAGTATGGATTGGAATAGTAGATGAAGTTGGAATTTCATGTTTGACAGCATTTGTGCAAGATAGTTTATCTCCAGGAAGATAGAATATATCTGAGAATTTAGAACAGACTTCACATAAAGCTGTAATTTCTTCATTATTTAAATGAGATACTCGAAGTTGGTCGAGTGTTTTCTGGTTTCGAAGCAGAAAGTTTTCTTTTCCTGAGGAGATGTTGTAGACATTTTCATGTAAAGATGGCGAGCAGGATATTTCGTCTATTGGGGTAAGAACTAAGTTGAGATTTGAACACAGAGTTATGGGTGATTCAGAAGTATTGACGACAGATATATTTATTCTGTTGTTTGGCTTCACGGTTACTAGACAGTTAGCTATAAGTAAATTATCGGAATATCGTTGATCAAGAACAAGACCCTCTTTTATTTGTGGATTCGAGATAGTGCATTCTATTATAGATTCAGTGCGAGCGGGAAAAGTGTAGACAGGTTCTTTGTAAGACAATGGTAGAGTTACATCTCCTAGTATTAAGGAGTCTGTTGTGTAGTCAATTTTGCCATCCTTTGCAATAAAAGCATCGCTACCTATAATGCCATCATATGGAATACTAAGTCCATCTATTACATGGAAATGGTGTGTTACTTTTGCAAATGTAATTGGTATATGACCTAGGGAAGAAATTGGATGGTTTATCGTGTCAATACCTTTTATTTTAATAATTTATTTTGTAATGTCAGGCATTTTATCAATCGAGCTTCGTTGTATGAGACTAACTGATGCTCCAGTATCAACCAGGAGAGTCAGTGGTTTATTTGAGACGGATGTAGAAACGATTATATTTGGTAAGTATTTACTTGATGAATTTGTAGTAACGTTATGTATTTTTACTTCTAGTTTTTCAGATGCAGTGAATGTAGGGGATACGGCGGACTTAGAAGATACAGTGGATGCGGAGAACTCAGCGGATTTGGAAGATGCAGAGAATGTAGGGGATACAGCGGATTTTGATGAAACAACTGATGCAAAAGACACGCCGGGTGTGACGTGATTGGAGGGTGTAGTGGACTTCTTAAATTCAGAGGATTCAGAGACTTTCGCGTTTCTATGCAATTCAGAGGAAACAGAGACATTCGCGTTTTTACGCAATTCAGAGGATTCAGAGATTTTCGCGTTTCTACGCAATTCAGAGGATTCAGAGACTTTCGCGTTTCTACGCAATTCAGAGGAAACAGAGACATTCGCGTTTTTACGCAATTCAGAGGATTCAGAGATTTTCGCGTTTCTACGCAATTCAGAGGATTCAGAGACTTTCGCGTTTCTACGCAATTCAGAGGAAAGAGAGACATTCGCGTTTTTACGCATTTCAGAGGATTCAGAGACTTTCGCGTTTTTACGCAATTCAGAGGATTCAGAGACAAAATTGAAAATTGTATCGGCTTTTATGTTGGTGCCATTTCCCGTGCGATACGGTTTTGCGGGAAATTTTAGACGTTTAAATTGTTGTCATTGTATGAGTTATCTACTTCATCACGTCCCTGATCAAAGTTTTGTTCATCAAAGTTTTGGGCATAATTGACATTATGGTTACGACTATGGGAAGTGCCAGCATTGTGATTAGGCTGATTATTGTTTTCACTACGTCTGCGGTTGTTGTATGCTAGCTTGCGGCAGTTTTCTAGCGCGTGACCCGCATTTTTGCAGTATCTGCAAATCAAGGGGTAGAACTTTGGCCCAGAGCTTGTTTTGGGTTCAGTAGTCATGTTATGGATACTTGGTTTAAACTGATCATCTTTATGTTGCACTTCTTGGTTGTAACGTCTTCCAGAAGTATTGGAAGTGTTTTTGTTAAAAGTTGAAGTTTGATATCTCTTGTTTTGAGCCTGAATAATCTTTTCTTCAGAAACAGCGAAGCTTATAGAGTCATTTAATGATTCCGGGTTTCGGCATCTTACAATCATCGATAGTCTGCTATTGAGGCCAGCTATAAAGGTATGCAACGCGAGATCTTGCATCGCTTCGATGCGGCCAGTCAGTTCAGCCTTTTTAGTAGTGGGAATTGAAACATTTATTTCTGCCAGTAATTTAGCAAGACAATTTTCTACACGCAGGGCGAACTGGTTGACCGACTCGTTTCTTTCTTGTTGGCACGATTGGAGGTCAGAGAGTAAAGTTGCGTTATGTTTTCTTTCGCCAAATTGCGATCTTAAAAACTCTTCGAGTTGTGCCCATGTCTCGAATTCCTTGATTGAGCATATTGTTGCAGCTCTCCCTTGAAAGGGACTCAAAATATATTTTAACAATATTGGTTGTTGAGCTGCAGTAGCTAATCCAATTGCATTACGGCAATTGTTTAAAAATGCATTTAACTGGTCTCTAGTTCCGTCAAACTTATTTATAAACTTAGTTAAGACGCTTATCTCTACAGTAGGTTCTACGTTGGGAGCCATGATTCTTAGAATTGACTTGTCGTCCAGTGTAAACAATAAATTCTTAGCACACTGATAAGACTGTTAATAATAAAGTTTTAGCTCCTATTTGTTGTAACGTAATGATTGAATCTTATTTATAAAGTACAATGACACATAAAACACACAAGGAATATAGTTAAGTATTGTTCACTGAATAGTAAATAGTTTTCACTGGGTTTCGTTGTTGTCACGATTGGAAAAGTTATTATTTGAAGTCACTTACAGTATGTGTAGACACGGTGAGGCACGGAGATACTTTCCCATAACGAGAGATAGAATACCGTGAATACGGTACCGGAGTTCTCATAAGTGTTGAGGCTGACTGTACTCAGTAAGTACTTGGGTAGGTTAGCGGGATACCGTGTTGTGGCTGTTTCCGAGTTCTTTTGCTCAGGAAACCGATGACGAAATTCTCATGAAATTTCAGGTCTTCAGTAAATACTGGATGAGGTTTTGTAATCACAAACACTGTTTTTAGATAAAATCACGAAACTGGAAATGTTCACTATGGTGAGTTTATAAAGTTCGGGATAACTCGGGAGGCGTTTCCCGGATTTTAGAAATCCCTTAACGCTGCCACCAAACTGTTATGGGGTTTTAATAAAACCCCTTTTTAAAAAATATATTTTTTTATTTACTCTAACTTATAGAGTAGAAGACACTTTATTTAGTAAATATAGTAAAAGTGATTAAAATGTAGAGAAAATGCAGAGAAAAATAAGTTGTCTGCCATCGAGAGAGACCGAACTAGAACTGATGTATTTCCCTGCTAATCAAATGTTGTTACTCAAAGGGGGCTGATGCAGCATTTTATCAGCCCTTTCCTATACATACTCAGGGTATAACAGAGCGAATCAATGTGTCAATGTATAGTGAACTCGCTGTGGTTATTTATCCCATCGGCGATCTTCATACACTTCATACCGGCGATTCTGCTCAGCCTACTATTCAGAGTCGCTGGCGGCAGACCCATGTGAGTAAATACTAATAAAATAAATATTAGTGAATAAATGTGATGTGCGAGTGACTGAATGGATGTGGATGATTAATTAATTAATTAATGTGTGACGGAATTGTGTGAATAAATGAACAAGTGAATGATTGTTCGAATGAATGAACGAGATATGAATGAATATGGCATTGAGAGATCTACATACACTTCATACCTGCGATACTGCTGAGAGTCACTGGCGTGGCGGCAGACCTATGTGAGTATGCCAACTGAAAGAGTCGAAGAGTTGAGAGTGAATGAATGAGTTGGGATGTTTTAATATTTAGTATAGGCACAATAGGCAAGCGAGCTACGGTAAAACATAAAATACATTTTACCCGACTGTGTTACAAAGTTTGTAATGTTTTTATTTTAATGGTTGTTTGTAATGCAGTCGACATTTTAATTTATTATTTTTTAGGGTTCCGTACCCGAAGGGTTCCAAACGGGACCCTATTACTAACACTCTCTGTCCGTCCGTCCGTCCGTCCGTCTGTCACCAGGCTGTATCTTAAGAACCTAGCTAGAAAGTTGAAATTTTCACAGGTTATGTATTTCTGTTGCCGCTATAACAAAAAATACTAAAAAACAGGATAAAAGAAATATTTAAGGGGGCTGCCATACAACAATTCTTTTAATACCACATACAAACTTACGGATGCACCTGGTTACGTACATGGAGTGTGAAAGTAACCGCACCAATAACTTTGTAAACAATATTTTGCTGTGTAAAATCCAAACTATTCACTCCACACCATCGCTTCCATTGAACGGTGGTACGGAACCCTTCGTGCGCGATTTAGACTCGCACTTGACCGGTTTTTTAATTTACAGATTGTTCCGGCTACACAAAAACGTGTGGAACTCCCTGAATCGACTGGAGAAGTTCATATTCAGTGAATGGCGCTTCCATAACCCGAACACTATGGAGTTGGCGAGGAAGATGGCACCTGAAGACCAGAAACTCTTCTACATAGACATCGCGAAGTTGAATGTAAGTATAAGTATATAACTATGTCGGCGGGATCATTGGTGAGAGCGGAGGCGAGTCGTTATCATTCTGGGTATTATCGTCGTCAGACTCTTGATTCTTCAATAAAAGAATGCAAATAATCTTCTTACGATTGCTTTTTAGTGTTTTACAATTAGGCAACTCAAATCACACCTCTTTAATGATACATATTGGTTATCGCAGTATTTGTAAAAAGAGAGCTCCGCCCTTGCGCCAAAATCAAATCAAAATGGCCGCCCGCCTCTGTGTTTATGGTTGCCCCGGCTACGTTCCATTCCCTCTTCTCACCTAGAAAACCTTATCTTTGACGACCCGAATGACCGAGACGGTAGTGACCCTGCCTACGAAGCCAAGGGTCCCGGGTTCGAGTCCCGGTGGGGGCAAATATTTGTTTGACGAGAACGGATGTTTGTACCCTAGTCAAGGTTGTTTATCTATCTAAGTATAATATTTATCTATATAAGTATGTGTATCGTTGTCTAGTACCCAAGATACAGGGAATCCTAGTTTGGTGCTAGATCAATGTGTGTCAATAGTGTCCAAGGTATTATTATTATCGAAGGTATCGAAGGCATTAACAAACTCATCACAGACCAAGGACGGACCACGCTCAGGCACTCTTTTACAATAAACAGTGCTTGACGTTTCAAACAATCAATCATTACTCTACTACATAAAACAGTTGCTCACGTCCAAAGAAGATACTTGGTACCTACAGCCCTTCACGTCCTCCCGGGTACTGCTAAGGAGCAACAAATAAACACTAAGATTTTCAGGTCTCGAAAGAGAACCTGTCCAAATTCAGTGAAATCTATAAAAACAAGTGACATTGGCGAAATTAACCTAGACGTTAGACCGCCATTAATTAAGAAATAATAAATAACAATAAAATAGTCGTCTGCTAATACGATATCCACGACAACTTATTATTAAAAGTTTAAAGCTGCCCCGACCCATTATTGAAACCATAACCGTGTTACTACAAAAGATGTTACACATAATTTAACCTCAAAGCAAACGTCAAATCCTATACATTTTAGTTTTTAAACAACTGTTGAACAGGCGTTTATTTTGTTATGGTAAGGCCCTAAGGGTCTTTTTGTACTAACACGGTTCACATTTTGTTCACTTGTTTCCTTGTGAGACTGAACTTTCAGGCTATAAACCATGGCAGTGAAGCCTACTACCAATTAAACTAGGAATATGTTAAATACGTCTTCAATCCACATTCCCGCCATTTTAAAAATTACCAAAAACTGAATCGACAAATTCCATTTAATTAGACGACCCGAATGGCCGAGTCGGCAGTGACACTGCCTACGAAGCCAAGGGTCCCGGGTTCGGGTCGTAAACACTGTGGTAGCCAAGGTGAAGACTAGAGGGGGCGAGCGTAGCGAAGTCCCTGAGTAGTCTTCGTTTTAGGTTGACATGTTGACAAAAGAAACGTAAATTCTAAACCCTGTCGGCCTGGTTTACAATTTGTCGATAGTTTACAAACTAACGGTTTTGACAATCTTACGGTGACATATACATTACACACAAAAGGATGAAATTAAAACATACACGGAAGAAATCAAAATAAATCATTAATTCATAGGTGTAATCATTCATTCATTCATTTGACCAATCGATAAATCAATCTATCGGGCGACATCGACATCGTGGTGTGTCACTGTCATTATAAATGGCATCCGACTCAGCGGTATGCTGATTCAGATTTTACGGGGACAACATACAAAAGCATTTTTGTCCAAGCAGAAACGGAGACGGTTTGTTCCGCTTCGGGCTCGCTCGGTCAAAAAAGCCGTATTATGCTGGCTTCCCACGGTGCGTGATATTGCGGACGGACGCGAACCAGCCCGCACCGACGCACCATGGGAAGAGCATCGTCCGTGGTAGCGCAGACACGTCCGTCGCGGTGCGTCCGATCCGCGGCGAGTCGGTAACTTCAAAGTTGCGGTGCGAGCTCGTGTCGAGTGCTTAACAAGATGGCTTCGAATCTCAAGACCCACACAGACTGAAACGCACCGTTGGAAGAGTAGTCGGTAGTCGTCGGCCGTGCGCGATAATCCGCAGAATCACGCACCGTGGGAAGCCAGCTTTACAATCCGTCGACCCGTTTGAGCGCAAGAGTGCATAGTCAGACGTTTCAAACTTGTTCCACCCCTCTTTTTCATCGGGATTTATTTTAACCACCGACGAAACTCACGTACTGCAACCAATTAGACCTATCAATTAGTTAGACAGTACCGACCTAGTATATAAGCTAGGTTAGCAATCAACTAGACATTACCGATCTAGTATATAAGCTGGGTACCAATCAATTAGACGGTACCGACCTAGTATATAAGCTATGTTACCAATAAATTAGACAGTACCAATAAATTAGACAATACCTAGTATATAAGCTAGGTTACCAATCAATTAGACAGTACCGACCTAGTATATAGGCTAGGTTACCAATCAATTAGACAGTACCGACCTAGTATATAAGCTATGTTACCAATAAATTAGACAGTACCGATCTAGTATATAAGCTATGTTACCAATAAATTAGACAGTACCGATCTAGTATATAAGCTAGGTTACCAATCAATTAGACAGTACCGACCTAGTATATAAGCTAGGTTACCAATCAATTAGACAGTACCGATCTAGTATATAAGCTAGGTTACCAATCAATTAGACAGTACCGACCTAGTATATAAGCTAGGTTACCAATCAATTAGACAGTACCGACCTAGTATATAGGCTAGGTTACCGATCAAATAGACAGTACTGACCTAGTCTCTTTTTTTTCGTATGTGGAGGGTAGATTTGTGCAGTTGCGTTTTTATAACTCTCCCATATTTTCCTAAAAAACATTAGTTATTCCGTTTGAAAAAGATTTGTGAAGTTAGCATCGTATACTAGAAGCCCGGCAGTAGCAGTGGGAGTGTTATCCTGGAGTGAGAAGACCTCAATCGAACATCTCTTGTAGAAATTCTGGTGAAGTGTCCGTTGTTGTTGGAGGCTAATGAATTACTGAAGAGCATTGCTAGCGTGAGCAACATCGTTGGAGAGACAGTGAGTACGGACACTAATCACTGAATTGCATAGCGATAATTAAAAATCTTGATTTATATATCTCACAACGTGCAGCACCCTCTATTGGAGATCTGAGATACAACACAAAGCAGCGCCATCTTACGTCACTCAGTACAATCACTGTGCCTAGCAGCGGCTGTGCCGCGAACGATCGATCGCTGACCGCTGTAGATCTTTTACAACACGATGAGCAAACCAAAGTGCGGAGGATGCGGTAAATTTCTTGCAGCAAAAGGTGCACTTGTAGTCAGTGCAAAGGAATCTTTCACAAAGAATGCGTTTCCGTCGTTGAAGACGTACCTGATGATTGGGTATGTCCATGCTGCATAAGCAAGAAAGGAAGAGTTATCGCCAACAGCAATACCCCAGTGGGAAGCGGGCAAGGAGTCAGGACATCCATGCCATCACCTACTGTATCCATCACTGATTAGCCCGAACATCTAGACATCGCTGGACCGTCTGAAATCCTACCGAACTCGAATAATCCTAATCCTAATCACGACCACAGTAATATCATGACGGAATTGCTAACGGAAATGCGTCTGATCCATACTGAGATCACAACTATGAGGCAGGAAATATCCAAGATTCACGATAATTTTAATACGCTACGTTTAGACGTCGAGATTTGCCAAGTAAAACTGGAAAAGGCGGAAACAAGCATAGACAGCATCCATACATCTCTTGGCATAAAGGATGAAGAGAACAAAAGTCTTCGGGCAGACAACGTGAAGCTATCTGCTCTTGCAAAGGAACTGACATCACGCGTAACAGCCCTTGAACGCGAATCTCAACAGAACCAACAATGGGCCCGCTTGCAGAACCTGGAAATAGTAGGCGTACCAGAAGTCGAAGGGGAATCAACCCACGGATTGGTCAAAGGCATCGCGACATGCGTGGGAGTTGAACTGGGAGCCGATGACGTCGAGTTCGCGCATCGAGTGCAAACCGAGCCAGCCACTGCGCGTAGGGACGCGCAGTGGCTGGCCAGCCGCGCGCCCTAGTCGTCCGCTTTAGGCAGCGGAACGTCAAGGACACGCTCTACGCGGCAGCTCGTAAACATCACGACCTAGACACTGCGCAAATCGGCATCAGTGGGCCTGCGAAGCGCAAACACGTCAATGAACACCTGACTGTTAAAAACAAGAAACTGTTTAGCTCTTGTAAAACTAAAGCTAGTAGCTCTGACTATAAATACGTCTGGACAAAAAACTGTCGCATCTTTGTGAGGAGGGCCATAAATGCACCACATATACTGATATCAACAGAAGCAGATCTAATGAAAATTGTTTAAAATTCATTCTATACTACTATACCTACTTATTATATAACTTAGTATACCCCACCCCTAAAACCTACTTACTATACTCGCCCGACAACACTCTGAAACTACAAAACATAAATACCCGAGAGAGCACTATCTCACTATGACAGTATTTACAACAAACTTATGTTAACTCTATTTATATGTTACATCATAATTATTTCGAGTCAGCCTAAAATTTACACTTCATAGACTACGAATTTTTTATCAAAATGTAAACGGTCTAAGAACCAAGACGGTAAATATATATAATAGTATCGCCGCATTTAGCTACGACCTTATACTAATAACGGAAACAAAACTATGCGAAGGGTTCCTTAATGCGGAAATCGCCGATCCCGACCGCTATAATATATTCCGCCGTGACCGTGTATCTGCGACGGCTGGTGGCGGCATACTGGCACTAAGCGCGCCCGCGCTCAACGCCCGCGCACGGCCTGAATGGCATCGAGACGACCACGAGACTATTTGGCTTACTGTACCGGGTAGCACAATGGCTACCAAAAAAGACCTGCACATTGTGCTGGTCTATCCGTAAGCATACAGTGTTTTCTGAGGACTTATATCTAATAGTTGGGGATTTTAATTTACCTTGTTTGAATTGGGACTCTGGAGTACCGTTGTGTACGAGGACAGGCTCGGTAGCGCTTCAGAATTCCGGCTCAAACCTAGCAAACTTGATGAGTTTTTTTGGATTTAGGCTATAAAATTGTTGTGGTCCTGAATTTAGTCTTCACAAATTTCGCTATAGACGTACAACAGGCTCCCTCACCATTAGTGGCTGAAGACCGTTTTCACACGACCCTGGAAATAGAGACTAATGATATTAATATTCTGGAAATCCCCACTACCAGACAACTTAGGTACCAATACAGAAAAGGTGACTATACGGCTATGAACGATTACTTTTCCCTACTTGATTGGTCTGGCCTAAACACAGGCTCGACCGATGATGCGGTCTGCCTGCTGAACTCAAATATACATAATGCTTTCGAAAAATACGTCCCTAAAAGAACAACATGCAGATCGCACCAGTATCCAATCTGGTATAGTCGCTCACTGGTTGCTATTATCAAGGAGAAGGACAAACTTCACAGACTATGGAAAAAATATAAAAATCCGTTGGACTACAGTGCCTTTGCTCTACTTCGTAGCAGGTGCAAGACCGTCCAACATGAATGCTATCAAAAACATATATTATTTGCTCAGGATGGCATTAAAAAGAACCCGAAATTGCTCTGGTCGTACGTCAAGTCCATGCGCAAAGAAGGTTCAGGTTATCCTAAAAATATGACACACGAAAATATCACTCTACAAACAGAAAAGGAGACTTCAACAAATACTTCGGCAAAATGTTTAGGGAACCAGCAGCTCTATATGCCGATACTGACCTTCTAGAACCACCACATCCCAAAGTAACTAGTAGCATTCGCGTCTCTACAGACTCTATCTATAAATTACTAAGCTCTCTAGACAAAAGTAAGGGTCCTGGCAGCGACAAGATACCGCCTATACTAGTCGTACGCTGTGCAAAAGAGCTTGCAGGGCCCCTAACAGTCATTTTTAACAGATCGTTTACAGAGGGTAACTTCCCCAACCAATGGAAATTTGCTAACATCGTTCCTGTACATAAAAAGGGTTCGAGATTGCTGGTTGAACATTACAGGCCGATATAGATTCTCAACGTATTCAGCAAAGTCATGGAGCGGGTGGTCTACAATCATATCTACACTGCGATATCACAAAATATCCCGGGTGAACAACATGGCTTCATGAGATCTAGGTCTACTACGTCAAATCTGTCTGTATTCGTCGATGCAATGCTCAGAGGTATGGACAATGGTGGACAAGTAGACACTATCTGTACAGATTTCGAAAAGGCTTTTGATCGCGTCGATCATCATATACTAATAAAAAAGTTAGGGAAACTTGGAATTCAGGGTGATTTACTACGTTGGACAAAATCGTATATTTTTAATCGTAGCCAGGCTGTTGTGATAGGCGAGCACAGGTCGGATCTAATGACTATACCATCTGGTGTCCCGCAGGGCTCAATATTGGGTCCATTACTGTACGTCGCTGCTACCAATTTTAGACCCATATCGATACTACCAACGCTTAGCAAAATATTTGAAAAACTCATACTTAATCAATTGCAAAGTCATTTTTATCTCAATAATTTAATTCATATTGCTCAGTTTGGTTTCACAAAGGGTCGTTTAACAGCCGATGCTGGTGTTGAACTAATCGACAATATTTTTGATGTCTGGGAAGACGCAATGGATGCAATAGGTGTCTTCTGCGATCTATCCAAGGCTTTTGATTGCGTCCATCATGACACTCTTGTCAGGAAGTTACGCCATTATGGTGTAAAAGATCAGGCACTTGGCCTTCTGGAGTCATATCTTACAGATAGGGTTCAGATGGTCGATGTTAATGGGAAAAGATCACCTGGTTCTTCAATAAGTATGGGCGTACCGCAAGGTTCAATTCTTGGTCCTTTCTTGTTTTTAGTATATATTAATGATTTACCTTACCTTGTTAAAGCAAAACATGGATTAGTATTGTTTGCCGATGATACTTCTTTGATATTTAAAGTTAAAAGACAGCAATCAAATTATGACGAGGTAAACAATGCTATCTCTAGTATAGTGAACTGGTTTACTGTTAACAATTTATTACTTAATGAAAAGAAAACTAAATGTATTAAATTCGTGTTGCCCAATGTGAACCCGGTAACTACAGACATATTTATAAAAGGCCAGAGATTGGACCTTGTGCAGTCGACTGTCTTTTTGGGCATTACTTTAGACGCCAAACTACAATGGGATCCTCATATAAATAAATTGTCGAACAGACTGAGTTCGGCAGCGTTCGCAGTTAAAAAAATTAGAGCTCTTACCGACGTAAACACCGCTAGACTAGTCTACTTTAGTTACTTTCATAGTCTAATGACCTATGGTATTTTATTGTGGGGTCACGCTGCGAATGCTAATAGTATATTTATTCTGCAGAAACGGGCTGTTCGTGCAATTTATAGATTAGGGCCTAGAGTGTCACTGAGGGAAAGTTTAAAGAAATCAATATTCTGACATTTGTGTCTCAATATATCTATGACAATCTTGTGTATGTAAAAAGAAATATAACTAATTTTCAGAAGTACAGTGATATACACAATTTTAATACTAGAAATAAAGACAAGTTGGTTGCTTATGTAAGCCGACTACATAAAATTAGTAATTCTTTTAAAGGCAATTGTATACGCTATTACAATAAGGTCCCTACTGGTATTAAAAACTTACCTTTAGACAAGTTTAAAATAATAATAAAACAGAAATTGTATAAAAAAGGTTACTATAGGATATCTGATTATTTAGAGGACAGATGTCCATGGGAATAGATTGTTTGAGTAACAGGCTGTTTCGATATATAATTAGCATTCATTTTGTAATTTGACAATATTTTATTTAAAAAAGGAAACGCAAAAGATGCGACGACTGTGGAGTTTCTTCGGTGAGCTCTTCTCCACAGATTCCGCCATTGTGTTAGTGAACTCACCCAAAAAAATGTAATGACGGATCTAAGTGATGTAACAACATCCTATGGAAATAAATGATTTTTGATTTGATTTGATTTGATTTATCTTTACGACATAGGGCCCTGTTTTCAACACGCAAAATTCCTACTGTATGCGGACGACAAAAAAGTTTACTATAAAATCAAGTCTGCACAAGACTGCGCTCACTTGCAAGAGGATTTGAACCGTCTGTCACATTACTATAAGGAGAACAGAATAAGCGTCAATGTTTCCAAGTGCAACATTATTAGTTTCACCAGAAAAATCAAACCCGTTCTGCACACCTATCACCTGAATAATACGCCTATCCTAAGAGTTTATTCTATCCGGGACTTAGGAGTAATTCTGGATTCTACATTAACTTTTGAAGAGCATATAGAGTCAATCACAAACAAAGCTTTTAGAAATTTAGGGTTTATTTTAAGGGTTAGCAAACCATTTACTGACCTGAATTGTGTTCGGAACCTCTACTATGCTTACGTCAGAAGTGTTTAAGAATATTGCAGCACTATATGGAACCCGCAGTACAACATATACATAAGCAAAGTTGAGCGTGTTCAAGAAAGGTTCTTACGACATTTGAATTACCGTGACAGATTCATGAGCGAGGAGTATGAGGGTTCTTGCGAACATCATGGCTTCGTAAGCCTCAAGAACCGTCGTACTCTGCTCGATATGATGATGCTGTATAACACTTGTCGTGGCCACGTTGATTGCTCTGACCTGGTGAACTCCTTACTCAGACTGAATACGCCATCTTTTCGCACCCGCCATGTAACGGCACAAAGGCTAAGGTCGAGCCACCGCTATCAGTAGCTATGATCGTCTATTCTATCTACCCCAAAATGAGATGTCCCGATTCAGCTGTAAGATTTGTAAGTTAAGAATGATAAGTCTGAATTTCTCGTTCGTTGAGAAGTTCGTTAGGCGTACAATAGTCGAGCGAAGTTTGGTTCAGGAAGCTACAGTTTCAAGTTAGACAGAGAAAGCATATATGTCCGCGAGCCGGTAATTCGCATCAGTCAGCGGTGTATTGCGCCAGATCAATCGTTGTTATATTTTATGTGTGATGGTACCATTTGGTTTTTGTATAAATGGGCGCTTGGAACTTCTTTTAGTGGTCGACCACAGTTTATAATATTTGTTTGTGATATCGTATAGATATCCGTCGTAGTCTTACGACGTGAGTACTCAATGATATTTCATGTGCTCGCTAGTAGCGGCTTGTGGTGGTTCCAATTATATATTTGGTTCACGGCAATAACGATCCGAAAAGACCGGTTTACACAATTGCGATTTGATTTTCCGAAATGGGTTCTGAACTAGCGGTTACCTCAAAAGGTCCGTAACGTTTTGAAACCTTCAACTCTGCGCAATTTGAGCTGAATGTTATCGAAACGTAGGCATTATTGCTTTAGGAGATCTAACCCACACCATAGCGAAGTGCATAGTTCGATAAATACCGAACTATGAATTCCACTAGCCGCAGCACTTCCTCGACTGAGCCAAATCATATATACCGACTCAACCTACACATTAGACCTCCAGCGAAATTTACATTTAATTTAAAGATGCAACTTGAATCCAACCTGACCCAAGGCAATGCAAACCACCTACCCGGACCTAAACAATGAACTTTAGACTGTAAATTGATCTCTTCGCGCGTCCCCGACAACACTCAAATGTCAAAATATCAACAGGATATGTTATCTGTGTTGACACCGGTTTAACTTTGTTCTGAATTTGTTATTTCCATCCGCGGAACCTCATCGATCAAACAGTCTCCCTATGCCCTGCCAACCTAGGTTTAGCCGCAACTAAACTCCTGTCTAGCCTAGTCTAAAAACCTAGTGTTATACCACGTCCATTATCGACACCACTCGAAAATGGTTGAGTTTGATTTGAATGTGCTTGTATGTTTAATGACTGTGTGTGTGGGAATTTCAAAACTCGCTACTCGAAAGGAATGAGGAGAGGATTAGCCCGCGAATATCCTAAGAGCCAATCCAGGAACCCTATAGTGAAGGAAAAAGGAATTTAGGGTCGCTCCAAGCCCAGACTCAGTCTCAGATCAGTTAACCTACAAGTTCTTATCTAACGACCCAAGGATAGTTTTGGAATTTGGGGTAGGTTGATATAAAGGATAGGAACCGAGGTATATCTCGGCGCTTCAGACACTCACGAAAAACCACTGAAACTTCGCAATCACAATTCGTACTAGTTCTGACGCGTAACACGGCAGACAAAACTGTTTAGAACTCGTGAAAGACGACTGTCACAGTAGCTAGACGCTGAGACTGAATGCTCTCCCTACCCCCGCAATCGCATTTATACACCCACATGTCTGAAAGAAAAAAAAACAGCGTCCTTTGCGAACACGCTCTGCCCAAGCGAAGCTTCTTATCACTAACTACACAGGGTCTATTTTCAACCATGCCATGCAGATCCGCCGTTCTACAAATTGTGTGTACGCATATTCACTATGATCAACCGTAGGTTATCACTCAAATCATTTGGTACTGCCGATAAACAGAATCTGTTGATCGCTGACCAATAAAAGCTTGTTGCGATTAATTAAGCATTCCCGACCGCTAGGCGCGCGAAGCAAAGACCACTAGAATGCTATTCATACTAGTCGTGTCAGACTCTCCATCTCATACCTCAATCGCAATTGTATATTTGCAATCAACATAATAGCTTTCTCCGTATCGTTCCATAATAACCTTTCATTATTTAGTTATTCACAATTTATTCAACGCGCAGCCAAATCGGCTCGGATCCCTACACATCTCGCAGGAATGCGACAAAAAAAACCTGACCTGTAACCTTCCTCGAACCATCCCACGCGTCGGCTCTGTTTTTTTTTGCTAAATTACCCGGAGCTACGCAACACCCCCAAACGTTATCTGAACCGATTCTCGTATTCAAAACAGTGCGGCGTTGGGCTATCCCTCTGTCACGCAAAATGAAACATCAAATGTACTGACTCTCGTGTACCATTACAGCCCCCTCCCAGACCTTGAGACACTGTTTATCTCAGTTAAACATGGCGCAAGGATCTCATTACCACTATGCTACCCATGCTTTGTCCATATCTACTCTATACGCACGAACATCACAAATCATGTACACAGACCGATGAATCTGTCAATTATGTATATAATATTTACACAGCTCGATTGAGCTCTCTCCTGTCTTATCTTATTTATCTATCTAACTATACAACCTCGCTTACCCGCAACTTATCCTAATTCGTATTACTATATATATACAATTTTTTTCTTTTTTGTTTTTGTTCCTTTCTAAACCATGCCAGATCCTTAAATCTACAAAGTAGTTACTCAAATTTACAGCTTACAGCTTAATTATATAACTTTTATACACTATCTTATTTATCTACGCCCTTATTCGTCCTCACATAATACCTGGCTATATTTATAGTATTGAAATTACCCAATATCTCATTTGAACCCGGATCTACTAAAGTATAACAGTTCGGATATATCACTGCCGAAATAACATAAGGCCCTTTATACAACAATGAAAATTTCCGCATGATTTTATGTTCTTTATTTGAACGCACAAAGGTCTTAAGTTTCACATAATCACCTATACGATAGACTTCTAACTTACGCCGTTTGTCTGCCTGTCGCTTACGTCGTTCACTAGAACTTTTAGAGTTTTCTATCGCTACATACCGCACCTGTTCCGTATCTCGCACACTATGACCTAATAACCATTCATCGCCTAATTCCTTGTCAATAGTTAACGGTTCCCGCCTACCAAACGCTAACTCATTAGGCGCAAAGCCTGTGCTTGTGTGTTCGATATTATTATAGCAATTCTGAATGTCCGGTAACACGTCGACCCAACTACGATTACTTCCGCCGCAATAAGTTCTAATCAGTCGACCTAGCTCGCGATTCACTTTTTCTACGCTATTAGAATTTGGACAATACACCGACGTATGAGTGACCCGAATCCCCAGCTGTTTGAGACCGAATTCCCAAACTTTCGATATGAACTGTGGTCCTGAGTCCGTAATTATAGTTTCGATAGGTATTTCCCTATGAAATCTCTTTGTACAAGCGAGCACGCTCCTACCTGTCGCTTTTCGCATTGGATATAATTTTATTACTTTACTGTACACGTCTTGAATCACATATTGATATCCGAATTTACCTACGGGCAATGGCCCATAAAGGTCCGAGAAAACTTTCTCACCCAACCTTTCCGCCAACACCGGTGTACAAGGACCAACGGTATTGTTAGTACTTGGTTTGACCTTTTGACATATGTCACAACTTCTTATCACCGCGCTAATCACCCTACTCATATGAAGAAAATAATATCTGTCCTTCATCAGTGCTAATATTTTATATCTGCCGTAGTGACCTATTTCTTCATGTATGTGTAAAATTAGTTCCTCCTGTAGTGATTTCGGAATTACTAGCAACTGTACGTTCCGCTTTGGCACATGAAAATATAACGTATCACCTACTAGCTTGTAATTTTCAAACCCTCTCGTTTCCGTATCTACCACACTACGTCTGATACAACCGCTAATTCGATTTAACCGCTCATCTTCGCTTTGTAATCTCGCAATGTCCCGTAAACTCGAAATAACACTTGCGGTATTCGATGCCTGAAACCAGAATATCCCCGGCTGAACATTTGTACTGTCAATCATACCTCCAGGTCCCGCTATTTGCCTGCTTAGCGTGTCGGCAATTTGATTATCAGTCCCTCGCACAAATTCTATGTCGTAATCGAATTGTTCTAAAAACATAACCCACCTAGTTACGCGTGCCCCCAATAAAGTCCACGACTTAATGAACGTCAAACTTTTATGATCAGTTCTAATAATAACTTTTTCTCCCCGCAAATATATCTCAAATCGCTTTAAAGTGTATAAACTGCATACATTTCCTGTTCACTGACCGACCATCTAGTCTGAGCACCCTTAAATGCCTGCGAACAGAACCCTATAATTCGTTCCTGGCCCGAATCATCTAATTGATAAACATAGCCCCCAATTCCTATAGCGCTGGCGTCACATTGAACATAATATGTTTTTCCCGCCAATGGCTGACTGAAAATTATACTTTCTAAGAATTGTTTTTTTATCTCGTCAAAAGCACTTTGCACCTGCGCACTCCAGACGAACTTGACTCCAGACCGTAATAAATTGAACAAGGGCTGTGTTAACGTTCCAAAATTTTTTATAAACCTCCGAAAGTAATTTATGAACCCCAAAAACGCCCTCAATTGCCTGACAGTTCTGGGTGACGGATATAATTTAAGTGTTTCAATTTTGTCCGGGTCCATTTGCAAACCTTGTGTAGACAAAATATGCCCCAATAACTTGACCTTTTTTTGTGCGAACTCGCATTTTTTTAGTTTGCATGTGAAGCCCGCGTCTTTCAATTTACTCAGAACCGTGTCCACTTGAGACAAATGCTGATCGAAATCACCCTCAGTTAAAATTGCCAAATCGTCAACAAAATTTAAACAATATGACCTAACCTCTGGCCCGAAAATTAAGTCCATCGCCCTCGAAAATGAACCCACACTGGTTTTCAACCCCTGAGGTAAAACGTTGTAAACATAACTTCTGCCTTGATATACAAAACCCGTGTATCGTTTAGATTCGTCTGATAATGGTATAGAAAAATACGCATATTTGATATCAATAACCCCTATGTAGTTTATTCGGCGCCCCGATTGCAATATCTCACTCATTAAAGGTGTAGTTTCAACTTCCCCAACCATTCCCGAGTTTAATTGTCGTGCATCTAGCAATATACGGACCTATCCTGATTTCTTTAGTGCACAAGTCAATGGACTGCTGAAATCCGTAGATTGCCTGCTAATAATACCTATCCGTTCCATTTCTTCCAATCGTTTTGTTACTTTATCGCGATATGCGAACGGTATGGGATAGCTTCGTTTTACGAAAGGCGTTTCATCTCTCATTTTTATCTCATGTATATATTTATTTGTCCGACCTACCCTATCGCTAAACAACTCTGCATGTTTATTTAACACCGGCTAGTACCTAATGGTATTTCACACATCCGCCCGGCGCTTCGTATAATTAGCCTCTTATTACCCTCACACATTAAACTGGCTCGCGTCTGTTGTATAAAATCAAACCCCAAAATTAAATCTTTAGGCACCCTTGTTAATACTAGCATTGGAGTATCAATAACGCATTCACCTATTGTTAATGGTAACGTAACTAACTTATCAACCTTTTCTTTACTGACCCCGAACGCACCTGTGATTCTCAAACTTGGAATCGGTATTTCCGTCGGTTTTCCCAATTGCCTGCACACTTCTTCGTATACTCTCCGACTTATTACACTGATTTCGCTGCCCGAATCAATCAAACTCCTTACAACAATATTCCCAATACGCACATCTATCTCAGGTAATGTCAATGTACTACATAAATCGCGCCCACACTCAGTCGAATCGTCGTCTCTGAATATCGTATGTAAACGCCTGTCATTGCGATCTCTACAATTCGATCTAGATTTTTCATCTAAACACACGGCATATCCATGCGCTTTATGCGCTAATAATTGAATAAATTCATTCACACCCACGTTCGAATCCAAATTACACAAATCATACAGTCTATGCTTTTTTCCAATTTGATCGGCTGTCCACCCAAACCGTAATAAATATCTGAGCGCGAACGACCCGCGCGAGTCCACTAGTTTTTTGAATTCTGATTTATCGCATTATTCCTGTCACTTGAACTTTGCCCTGCCTCTGTATCTCCTGAACTATCATTGCCCCTTTGGAACCCTATTGCCTTGAAACTAGCCTGAGGCTGTCTACCTCTACCGCGAAAATAACCGCGAGCGCGCGTCCCAAATTCGTTTCGCGCCTTCGTTCCCGCGTTATAATTATCCCTACGACTCACCGCGTTATAACGTATCGTATTTACTCGCATAGCTCGATATTGCCCACGCATGTAGCTATTCCGCCTTACGTCGTTCGTTTTCATTGTCTCCGAACCATGCAACGCACTTAATCCCCCATCGACATTCCGTTCTAAATGCCGAAGGAACTCGACCGCATCTCGTATAGTCATTGGTTCCTTTCTAGCAAAAAACGCTACCTGAATATCACGCGGCAACTGTCTGAAAATCGTGTTGATTTTCTCCGTATCAGTAAACGGTATCGTAAGCTCATATATGCTATTCAATTGAGAGGCAAAGAATTCTTCCATACTTTGACCTTTCTTAGAATCAAACTTCGCAGTTAGGAATCTTTGTTTAATTAATTCCTGTTCATTATCACCCCAGAATACCTCTCTGAAATCTTTTTCAAAATCCAAATAGGTTCGCCATGAGTCTCTGTATATGCTCATTCGAACTTTTGCAATTACTACCAAACTATCCGTTGCCCATATCAAAGCCCTAGAACTATCTCCCGAGACTTTAATATAAGCCTTTAAATCTCTTAAGAAAATCATCGGATTTTCCGAACTCCGCCCATCGAATGTCGGCAACTTCTGTGTCATTTTCACAATGCATGATTGACGTTTTTCTACCGATTGTTCAAACGTCTCTAGTTCCTGTCTGTCAGTCTGTCTGTCCGAAGTCCTACTAGTATTGCTTGCGCTAGAACCCCTTTCCAAACTGTCTAATCTATTCACTATTTCAGATAACAATTGCGTCACCTGTCCTGACGCCATTTCACTTGTATGCGAAAGCGAATTGTCTCGTACTACCCGACTAACGTTTTTTCTAAGCCGGCCGGCCATTATTCCTGAACACTAAACCGCCGTAGCTCGTCTGAAAACAATGCCCCTTTTTTTTTTGCTTATTTCTTACTTACAAAACTGAACTGTTTAAAATCGTTTCTACGTTGTGTTATTTTTAAAAGTAACGCGTCAGACCTTGAATTCTTTTAGAATATCTAGGTATCAGACTATCTAGGATATCCTTCGGTCTCGGCACCAGAAATCTGTAACGGCACAAAGGCTAAGGTCGAGCCACCGCTATCAGTAGCTATGATCGTCTATTCTATCTACCCCAAAATGAGATGTCCCGATTCAGCTGTAAGATTTGTAAGTTAAGAATGATAAGTCTGAATTTCTCGTTCGTTGAGAAGTTCGTTAGGCGTACAATAGTCGAGCGAAGTTTGGTTCAGGAAGCTACAGTTTCAAGTTAGACAGAGAAAGCATATATGTCCGCGAGCCGGTAATTCGCATCAGTCAGCGGTGTATTGCGCCAGATCAATCGTTGTTATATTTTATGTGTGATGGTACCATTTGGTTTTTGTATATATGGGCGCTTGGAACTTCTTTTAGTGGTCGACCACAGTTTATAATATTTGTTTGTGATATCGTATAGATATCCGTCGTAGTCTTACGACGTGAGTACTCAATGATATATCACGTGCTCGCTAGTAGCGGCTTGTGGTGGTTCCAATTATATATTTGGTTCCCGGCAATTATCCGAAAAGACCGGTTTACACAATTGCGATTTGATTTTCCGAAATGGGTTCTGAACTAGCGGTTACCTCAAAAGGTCCGTAACGTTTTGAAACCTTCAACTCTGCGCAATTTGAGCTGGATGTTATCGAAATGTAGGCATTATTGCTTTAGGAGATCTAACCCACACCATAGCGAAGTGCATAGTTCGATAAATACCGAACTATGAATTCCACTAGCCGCAGCACTTCCTCGACTGAGCCAAATCATATATACCGACTCAGCCTACACATTAGACCTCCAGCGAAATTTACATTTAATTTAAAGATGCAACTTGAATCCAACCTGACCCAAGGCAATGCAAACCACCTACCCGGACCTAAACAATGAACTTTAGACTGTAAATTGATCTCTTCGCGCGTCCCCGACAACACTCAAATGTCAAAATATCAACAGGATATGTTATCTGTGTTGACACCGGTTTAACTTTGTTCTGAATTTGTTGTTTCCATCCGCGGAACCTCATCGATCAAACAGTCTCCCTATGCCCTGCCAACCTAGGTTTAGCCGCAACTAAACTCCTGTCTAGCCTAGTCTAAAAACCTAGTGTTATACCACGTCCATTATCGACACCACTCGAAAATGGTTGAGTTTGATTTGAATGTGCTTGTATGTTTAATGACTGTGTGTGTGGGAATTCCAAAACTCGCTACTCGAAAGGAATGAGGAGAGGATTAGCCCGCGAATATCCTAAGAGCCAATCCAGGAACCCTATAGTGAAGGAAAAAGGAATTTAGGGTCGCTCCAAGCCCAGACTCAGACTCAGATCAGTTAACCTACAAGTTCTTATCTAACGACCCAAGGATAGTTTTGGAATTTGGGGTAGGTTGATATAAAGGATAGGAACCGAGGTATATCTCGGCGCTTCAGACACTCACGAAAAACCACTGAAACTTCGCAATCACAATTCGTACTAGTTCTGACGCGTAACACGGCAGACAAAACTGTTTAGAACTCGTTTAAGACGACTGTCACAGTAGCTAGACGCTGAGACTGAATGCTCTCCCTTCCCCCGCAATCGCATTTATACACCCACATGTCTGAAAGAAAAAAAAACAGCGTCCTTTGCGAACACGCTCTGCCCAAGCGAAGCTTCTTATCACTAACTACACAGGGTCTATTTTCAACCATGCCATGCAGATCCGCCGTTCTACAAATTGTGTGTACGCATATTCACTATGATCAACCGTAGGTTATCACTCAAATCATTTGGTACTGCCGATACACAGAATCTGTTGATCGCTGACCAATAAAAGCTTGTTGCGATTAATTAAGAATTCCCGACCGCTAGGCGCGCGAGGCAAAGACCTCTAGAATGCTATTCATACTAGTCGTGTCAGACTCTCCATCTCATACCTCAATCGCAATTGTATATTTGCAATCAACATAATAGCTTTCTCCGTATCGTTCCATAATAACCTTTCATTATTTAGTTATTCACAATTTATTCAACGCGCAGCCAAATCGGCTCGGATCCCTACACATCTCGCAGGAATGCGACAAAAAAAACCTGACCTGTAACCTTCCTCGAACCATCCCACGCGTCGGCTCTGTTTTTTTTTGCTAAATTACCCGGAGCTACGCAAAACCCCCAAACGTGATCTGAACCGATTCTCGTATTCAAAACAGTGCGGCGTTGGGCTAGCCCTCTGTCACGCAAAATGAAGCATCAAATGTACTGACTCTCGTGTACCATTACAGCCAAACTGTCTCTTCTCTCTTCCACATACCATTCGCGCGCACTAACTAAGCCACCAACTCCATCAGCTGCAGACTGCCACGTACATACAATAATTGCTTTTCCGTCGTTGACATATTCCATCTCTCAAAGTCTATATTTAAAAAGCAGATTCTGTCAATACTGAAGGACAGTTGTAAATAAACTCTCACATAAAAATGCAAATTCAAACACAACCAACACACCACACACAGCCACCACAATACACAGGTACACATACACAAGACCCACACACTTGCACCACACAATCCTACCAAATCAAGATATTGTTTAATTTAGTTAAAAAATAAATAAAAAAACTTAATAAGTAAAATTTCTTGAAATATTTTCTGCACGCAACTAATACCATAAGTCTAGATTTAAATAATGAAAGCCCGTAATTGGCCTTAGCAATGTATAATTGTTAATTTATATTTAAATCGTCATGTGCTGTGGGTTTAGTATCAATAAATAAATAAATAAATAGTGTATAGGCTAGGTTACCTATCAAATAGACAGACATTTATTTAGCACAAGTGAGTGACAAGCCTTTCGATCGGTTGCCACCTGGTTGGCAAAGTTACATATAACAACGCTTTTTCCCATACGGGACGGCAGAGGCACAGTTGTTTCCACTTTGAGCCAGTTATTCATTACACCATTTTGCGTGACTGGGAGCCAGCCCATCGCCGCAGCTATGAGATATTAAGGGTTCCTAGCGATGTTACCATCACCGTTAGAACGTTCGTATAATGTACTGCAGATAAAATACTAGTCTAACATGGTCAGCACCGGAATACGGTATTGACAAGGTAGTCCAATAAATCTAGAAACGTGTCACAAGCTGAAGCTATTACAACAGAAACGTTTACAATATCAGAATTGTATATTTCAAACAGATGTATTTGATAAGCTGAATTTTGTGTAAATAGACAGTATTTGATTGTGACGTCACATGCTAGTATTTCATAGAACTCGTGAACAAAATCACCGTTTTGACAGTTCCTAAAGTTCCTTGGGATCGGCTATAGTTTCAGTTTTCGAATTATTGAATTGTATTTTTTTTTATTACAACATATTTTTGCAGTGCGTTGGACTATTTTTTTTAAATTTAGGATTTAGATTCCTGTTTCTTTCTTTTGTAAACACATATTTTTATAATTTTGAGATCCATATATTAGGTCCTTACATATGAAATTGGCGTTTTGTATTGAAATAAATTGAAGTTAACTCAATTTTCAGTACAAACATTTTTGATTTTTTTTTTAGGAATGACAGATCCTAATTTTATAAACTTTGTGTGTATGAATGAGACAACATTTAGCTAACAGAAAATTTATATAATTTTTGAAAAGTGTCAGCTGTAAAAAAAATATTACGAATATTATCATGAAAATTGATGACATTTAGGAGGCACTGATTTTGAAGATAACATTTTAGTTATCAAACTGAAAATTTAAAGAAAATTTAATAAGTAGATGTAAAATATTGAAATTAATTTTAAAACAATAAAAAAAAACTGGAAATAGCTATTGAATTACGCGAATTATAATGAATCTGTAAGAAAAATTCGCCAATTTCATAGGTAAGCACCTAATATATATAAAAAAAGACATAATTATTTTGTTAACAGACAGCCCCAACTAAAATGTACCTGTGGATGATGCTGTGGGCTCCACAATAAAACACTTTTTTATTTTTGTAATAGTTACATCTATGTATTGTGTAGTTGTTTTTCGTCCCAAATAAATAAAATAAAAAGTATCTACACAGTCAGGTCATAAGTTCTGTCACACAATAAAAACTTTTGAATTTAGAACGCTGGCCACAACAAAGTTTATTGAATTCGAATTTCGAATTTTTCATGAAAATAAAAATGTGTACTTTTTAGAATTTTCCTCATTTTTAAATATGGAGTGGACACTTAAAGAAGACCGTGTCGCAGTTATTGCGTTGCATCGTTGCGGTTACGCGCCAATTCAGATTTTCGACTTACTGAAAAATTTGAATATAACCAAAAGATTCGTTTTTCGTACCATAAAACGATACAATGAAGACTCTAGTATAGATGACAGGTCAAGAAGTGGTCGCCCTCGCTCTGTTAGGACTCCAGCAGTGATAAAAGCTGTGAAGGCGCGAATTCAAAGAAATCCCATACGTAAGCAGAAACTGTTGGCCCTTCAGATGGGGTTAAGCAGGACCACGGTGAAAAGGGTGTTAAATGAAGACTTAGGGCTTAGGGCATATCGAAGAAAAACAAAACATCGTTTGGACGCTCGTTTAATGGACCTGAGACTGAAGAGATGCCGCGCTTTGTTGAAGCGGTACATTTTTGTGAGAAAGGCGTAAAAACGATGCAGTTGCGTATCAAAATACAGTCCTCAAGAACCTTGTGGAACCTGTTTCTCATACCATGTTTAATAACAGGCACTGGGTATTCCAACAAGATTCGGCGCCAGCTCATAGAGCGAAAAGCACACAAGACTGGCTGGCGGCGCGTGAAATCGACTTCATCCGGCACGAAGACTACCCCTCCTCCAGTCCAGATTTGAGTCCGTTAGATTACAAGATATGGAGGAAAAGGCCTGCTCAAAGCCTCATCCTGATTTGGAGTCACTCAAGGTATCCTTGATTAAGGCAGCCGCCGATATTGACATGGACCTCGTTCGTGCTGCGATAGACGACTGACCGCGCAGAATAAAGGCCTGTATTCAAAATCGCGAGGGTCATTTTGATTAAACTTTATTACCATAAGAATCTATGTTTTATTAAGTTCATTTTGCTATATAAATGTTTACATAAATAATAAACATGTCTAAATTATTTCATATTGCATATGTGACAGAACTTATGACCTGACTATGTATTTTGTCTAGCGGTCACACACCGTATTAGAAAATTGCATCTCCTGCATGCCCTGCAACGGTGGTTGCATGGCATGCAGGCCACGGACATTATTCATCATAAAAATAAACTAATGGTTCTGTGAGCTGTAGACGTCGCGAATCTGATGGCGAAATCTCGACTTCCAACATACAAACTTGTAAATGCACCTAGTTACGTACATGGAGTATGAATGTAGCCTCACCAATAACTTTGTAAAGTACATTTAGTGAACTTAAATCCAACCTATTGAATATGCACTAATATTATAAAGCCTATGACCCAGTGTTTCCCCATAATATGATGATCAAGACGAATTAATATATGATAATTATATACTAGTACATAGAGATCTCATGCCGAAGCTGACTCAAGAGTCGTTTTGCAGAGCAATCAGTGGGTGCGTGTTGGCCTGATCTACTCATAAAAGGCATTTATCGCATCAGCGAAGCAGCAATATAATGTTTACTGCCATTTTGCAGACCTCCCTTTGCAAAAGTGGATTTTTGGCTATCACAAACTTAAAAACGAATCATTATTTCATCACAGACTTGAACACAACTCGAAGAAGACTTGAGGCTGAAGTTGCCCAAAGAGCAACTAGGTTTTCCAGAGTAGGTCAAGAAAAACGTGCACATTTGTCACATAACGACCGACTGCTGTATTAAAATGAATTTCATGGTCATTTAATTATTTTATCTACACACGTATCATAAACCCTCTTTATCTACACACGTACCATAAACCCTCTTTACTGCGTCCAAAAACTACAAGTTACGACCAGCATAATGATAAACTTCTTGGTAAAAACTCATTTCTTATCTGAATATCGATCATTATGACCATAATATACAAAAATTTGTCAAATTATGACATTCAAATTTCGAACGCCGTCGCCCACCTGCGTGCCGCCCCTAGTTTGTCTGTGAAGTTGGCACTACAGAACAAGATAAATAACTGCAAAGCAATGATCAATGCCACAATGCCGGTCGAACATGCGGTTCCTGAACACATAAAAGAGAGCTTATGATATGTGTGTAGATAAACTAGTGTATATAACTGTACATAATTAGGCATTAAAACTCTCGAGTGATATTATTATGACCCAACCCCACTCTCGAGTATTAATGCCCTCCATTATGTAGCAGTCACATAAACTACTATTGATGGTAATAAATGTAAAAAAGTGATTTCGTTTTTTATTTATCTTATCTGTAAACGGTTACGCCAGTTGAAGCTCTTTCTTTAAGTGGCACGCAGCAAACACTAATTGGGAACCACCGACTATGTCAATCTCACGGTCTCCACAAATCGAACGACACCTAATGTGTTAAAATCTGTCAATCCGTTTCTGCTTTAGCGGTTATTTTACATTTTCAACCCCACATCTATGCCATTTTGAAGAATTTCCATAAACTAAATTAACAAAAGAAAAGGGAAATATTAACTGCACATCAAAAATACTGATTTGCACAGCAAATATCAGGGCAAAATGCTGCGGTAGCTTAGGTGACAGGTAAAGGGGGTGAGCGAGGCGAAGCCCCCTTTATCCTTCGTGTTAGGTTGAACATGTAAGAACAACAAAATTATTTAAAACATAAAAAGTGTGTTTGTTGATCTTTTTTTCTGTACAAATCAGTATTTTTGATGTGCGATTAAATACTAGCCAAAAGAAAGCATGTGATATTCGAGCCTGCTTACAAAATTTCACGAGAATCGTTTGAGAATGAATACTAACTGTAGAGGAGAGCATCTCGCAAGTCGGAAATACGAAGCATTTTGCCCAAGCTCGGTCACTGAATATGATTATCTAATTCCAGTGGGAGGATTTCTTCCTGAACCTACATCTCGGCGTGCGGCGGTATCTCAACAACGAGAAGGAAAAGTCAATGGCCGCCGCTCGAGGGAGAGACACCATGTGAGTACAACCACAGAGCTTGCCTGCGGCTCGGGTGAAGTGGCGTGCTTTACGCCCTTGCTGTACAATAGTTATTTGTGTCTCAAGGGAGCAAAATGATGTATTTACGGCGTGGGCGGCATTGAATCCAGAGTGAAGCGAAGGATTGTACCAAAATACTAGAATCCTGAGCGTAACGAGGTAGTTACAATCCTGAGCGTAACGAAGGATTCAATCGTTAACGCCCATGACGTAAATAATTTTGCTCCTGAGTGACACATACAACTTTTCATACCGACTATGAGGAAAATTTAAATTAAATGCTCTTAAAATACTTTCACCACTTTTACAGTAATCGAACAACGAAAACAAAACTTTTTTTTTATAATGGCGGATTGTGAAGGATTAGGGAAAGGTCACCACAGATAAAATATTCCCGTGCTACTTTTACCAATGTGTAAAAATAATCGAATGGAATATTACAACGGATATCAATATTCATTGTATCATAATAACAGTCATCGATAGTTTTGATTTCAGTAAAACATATTGTTTATTGTGACATTTTTTTAAATATTACGAAAAAATAATAAATTTTCATACAACGTTAAAGTTAAAACTTGAAACATATCGATTACGATGAAATTACAATCGATTATTTTATTAAGATCTGTGTTCAATTAGAACATTGCGTAAATGCTGCATGCCAATGAATATAATAAAAAAGTAGCTTAATCAGAAAAGTAGCATTTTGCTCCCTCTCGTCGTGGAGCAAAACTTACTTTTCCGAATGAAAGGTGTGAAAACTACTATTACTTTCCTCCTATTGTATCCGGGAATCCTAATGTACGAGAGTGTGTTTTTCCGTTCCAGGCTCCTCATAGCCCACATAGTGTGGCAGATGTCAGTTCTAGGCCTCTGTTGGTACCTGGCGGCCAGGTTCACTGGCCTCAACATGAAACAGAGCTCCTGGACTGTACCCACCCTTTACATACTATATAGTATGCTGTAATAGTAGTTTATGTGACTGCTGCATAATGCCTAATTATGTACAGTTACATACACTAGTTTATCTACACACATATCATAAGCTCTCTTTGATGTGTTCAGGAACCGCATGTTTGACCGGCATTGTGGTTCTGCAATTGTTTAGCTTGTTCTTTAGTACCAACTTCACGCAGACGGGCGTCGGCGTTCGAAATTTGAATGTCAGTACCAACTTCACAGACAAACTAGGGACGGCACGCGGGTGGGCGTCGGCGTTCGAAATTTGAATGTCATTATATGTAGAAAAACTACACATAATGACCATTATGTGTAGTTTTCCAGATACGAAACGAGTTTTTACCAAGTAGTATAACATAATGCTGATCGTAACGTGCTGTTTTTGTACGCAGTAAAGAGGGTTTATGATACGTGTGTAGATAAATGTACTAACGACTGACCAATAGCCTTATTCAGAAACTCAATATATATTTGTAGCCCTTTAATGTCCCCACCTAGGGGTACGGGCCTTTAATGTCCCCACCTAGGGGTACGGGCCTTTAATGTCCCCACCTAGGGGTACGGGCCTTTAATGTCCCCACCTAGAGGGTACGGGCCTTTAATGTCCCCACCTAGGGGTACGGGACTTTAATGTCCCCACCTAGGGGTACGGGCCTTTAATGTCCCCACCTAGGGGTACGGGCCTTTAATGTCCCCACCTAGGGGTACGGGCCTTTGCCCGGATACGAGTAAGATTGAGTTCACTACGCTGCACTGGCTCAGTGGGGGTCGATGGAGGGGTGTCGGGCCAACACGACTGTCAGAAGTTATCAAGCGGTTCCGACCAGCTCTACCACCGAGTAGCGACAGTGGCTGGGAGCTACAGCTTAGCGAGTCATCCGAAACTCGGAAGCGTCCGGAATAGATGCCACATAGAACGGACACCCATCCAGTGCCCGTCTAGGCTAGATGTTGCCACCCGCACGATCGCTTCGGATGTGCGAACACCGCTGGGCCACGGACGCTTCACTCGAACCGATCAATAAATGTGCAAGTGTTTTTTAAACTACGACGAAAAAGATGGGTGTTATAAGTTTAAATTGTCTGTATGTCTGTGTGTCTGTGTGTCTGTGTGTCTGGACTGTGCTCAAACGGGTGGACCGATTTTAAAGGACGCAGTAGACAAATCCCTTTGTATATCTCAAGTTACCCAAAATAAGAGTATTAAAGCAGCATTACTAAGACTCCGCTGTCCGTCTGTCTCTCTGTCTGTCCGTCTGTCACCAGGCTGCATCTCATGAACCGCGATAGTTAGACAGATGAAATTTTCACAGATGATGTATTTCTGTTGCCGCTGTAACAACAAACACTAAAAACAGAATATAACAAATATTTAAGGGTATTTGCGTGCCTGTATATATAATTGATTTTAAAATGTTTAGTTATTCCATACACTAAGCTCAATTTGACATAATCTAGATTTCGTTGTGAATCTCCAGTTACTGACTAAGGCAGACTTAAATTAAGAGCCGCTTAAATATCATAGTGGCGTTGTCATTCCTGAGCGAGGGACTGACAGCATGAGTTTGAGTGCCCGTTAACATTTCAATGCCGGTTGTGGCACGGTTGTGGGTACGTGTTAGTATTGCAATGGCGGTCATCGACTCCTGTCTCCCACTGTACGCTCATACGCTCATGTTAGCGACACTTACTTATTGCGTGCACGACCGTTACCATGGTTACTATGTGGTTACTATTCGGTTCGCAGTAGCAGTGGGGTCAACGATCGCAACACTAACGCGTACACACTTTCCTAAATATTATTATTTACGTATATGTCACCGTAACATAGTCAAAACCTAACTAACGCGTTAGTTGAATAATTATCAACAGATCGTAAACCAGACCGTCAGGGTTTAGAATTCACGTTTTTTTTGTTCTTACATGTCAACCTAACACGAAGACTATTCGGGGGCTTCGCTGCGCTCGCCCCTTCTAGTCTTCACCTAAGCTAACGCAGTGTTTGCCCTGGTATTTCGTTTGCAATTCAAGTTTAAACCAGTTTGCTATTTAACGGTTTTAACCGTTAGTTTACCAACTACCGCGTCATATAGTAAGCAGTACGCTACAGTTTACTATCTGACGATAGTTGATCAACTAACGAGAGTAAAAACGTTAGTTTATCAACTAACGTTATTTTATTCAAATTTGAATTTTAGTCTAACGTTATTTTAGTCAAAGTTATACAAGATCCTACTAAAGTATAATTATACTTTAGTAGGATCTTGTATAACTTTGACCCACTACTTCGAACACGAGTCAACACTAATTGAATAACCAGAAAATAGTTTCGATTCGCCTTCGAAGTGGACCTTAGTTATACCAACTAGTTAACCATAAAGACAAAATTGTCTTAGTGTATTTCTAAAAAGTGATTTAATAACGCGGTGCTTTCAATGGTTGTTTAATTGTTGTATCAGATGTTTGTAGCGCTATAGATGCTATATTATTGTAGGTTTAGTGTTTAATCTTTATATAAATAATAATAATAAATTAAGCCCGTCAATGTCCCCACCTAGGGGCACGGGCCTTTTCTCAGTTACGAGTAAGATTGAGCCATACTCCAGTTTAATCTTTATTTAAAAGCCAATTGTTCCATTCCCTGATAACCAGTCAGATAAATTTATTTGACACTTCAGTCAAATTCCCCAGTTAATAAGGCAGCTAAATGTTATCTCGGGATGGAAAAATCGACCGTTATTTAAATAAGTAATCTCTTTCCTCGTTTTTTTTAAACGCTAAAAGATTTTTGGCTATTTTATGAAATTCACAAGAAGCTTTTTAGGGTTCTGTACCCGAAGGGTGCCAAACGGCAACTGCTCCGTTGTCCGTCCGTCCGTCTGTCACCGTGCTCTACTGGATCCACCGAAATGGTGGAGAGCTGAAATTTTCACAGATGGTGTATTTATATTGACGCTATAACAAGAAATAAAGAAACGTTCACGTTTTTAAGAATTAAAAGTAGTACCCATACAAGAGATTATTTGTATGGCCATTTTATTAGCCATTTTGTTTAATTTGTGAACTGAAATCGCTGACGATTAATAATTGCTCATAAGAATAATAAAATGTTATGTTTCGTGTCATATTTTATTTTATTCCTGTAAATAAGTTACTCAGGGCCTTACCACAAAAAAATAAACTACTGTTCAACACATGCTTAAAAACAAAGACGTATGGGATTTGACGTTTGTTTTGAGGTTAAACGCTGTTTAATATTTTTGTGGTAACACTGTCAATGTCTATTCACTTCCGGTTTTAATGAGCAAAGAGTTTCTTTTACCTGAGTACATAGTTCAATACTTACATACTATACACACAAAAACTCTTTTTGAATGTTTCGATCGTATCGAATCGTACGATGGTATGGAACCCTTCGTGTGCGGGCCCGATGTTCTACTCGAACTTGACCGTTTTTTTAAATATAACCTGGGGGTAATGCTACTATTTGACAAGCCTCGCACAAGCATATATATGTTACGGCTAAAGCTAGGTGTGAAACTAAATTTAAGTTTAGCCGGCTAGTCTTAAGATTAATTTCGAGCCTCTGCTAATGTCCGAAGTAATGTTCATTTGTGATAACGGATGTCATCTTTAATCGGCTAGACTGCACATTAGCCGATGCGTTTCGGTTAATGTTGGACATTAGCTAGCTAATGTTGAAAACGAAGTATTCGTGCGACTGCGGGGCGGCGTAATTTTATTCAGATGAGAAAGCTATTTCTAATATCAGGGCAAAACACTGCGGTAGCTTAGGTGAAGGGTAAAGGGAGTGAGCGAAGCGATGCCCCCTTTATCCTTCGTGTTAGGTTGACCATGTAAGAACAACAAAAACTATATTAAGACGAGTATAAGTATTTTTGTTGTTCTTACATGTTCAACCTAACACGAGGGATAAAGGAGGCTTCGCTTCGCTCACCCCCTATATCCTTCACCTAAGCTACCGCAGTGTTTACGGCTACCGAATCATTATCATCACTTATTCCAGATTAAGACGGTAATTTTTCAACATTAGCCTATTAGGTATACTGAAAAATAAACTTAAGTTTAGTCGGCTAATGTCAACCATATTTTCTCACCCATCTTTAGCCTCAACAGCGTCGAGGCTAAACTGCAGTTTAGCCGACTAATGTTGAAATCATTTATCGCAATGAACATCATTTCGGACATTAGCCGAGGCTCGAAATTAATCTTAAGACTAGCCGGCTAAACTTAAGTTTAGTTACACACCTAGCTTTAGCCGTAACATATATATAACGGCTTCAGTAGTATAATATTGTGAACAGTTTCAGGTGTGCGAGTATTCCGTAAATCTCGCTAAAGCGTTCGCCCTCCTCCTCCAAAGCATTGTGCAACAATACGGTTGAAGGAAATGCCAGCGAGCCTCTCACAGCGGAGAAGTGTCCTAGCCTGCACAATATGATTTAGGGAAATCTCTCACCCTTGTGAAATGTGTCCTAGACTGCCCAATATTATACTATTGAAGCCTGCAATATGCTAGTGCGAGTCTTGTCAAATAGTAGCAATACCCCTCTGGTCTGTGGAGCAGATAGATTGTTCTCTCGCTCTCACTTTTCATGTTAAAGGGTAATGAATTCTACCATTTCATCTAAATCTAGTGCTAGTGTTAATTATGAAGGACCAAATTTGACCGAAATAAGTATTTTTTCCAAATTAATAAAATTTACCTTTATAGGATAACGTTATTTAGTGTATGTTTTATAAGACTTAGTAATTGAAATAATAATAGATATTCTTTAACCAATAATAAATAAATGACAATGCTTTTTTTGCTTTTTTATTATGTTATTGATCTTTTCGTCCTTGTGCTTATACTAAATACTCCTATGTCCTGCAGAACATGGGTGTCCTTGAGGTCCTACCAGTAGGAACACGGGGACTAATCTACCAAAATTGCCTCAATACAGATGGTGATAACGATGATAATGATGGACCGGATAGCGTCCAGGCGTTGGCAATGTTGACAACATTGTCGGTGACCAAGTTTCTGCAAAATCCAGAGCAGGTGGGTCAAGAAAGATTTAAATAATTCAATCTTTTGACGGCCATACATTAGAATAAGAATAAGAAAAAAAAAATAGAAAAATGCTACTTAAAGCTAGGTTAACAAAGTGATGGATCACAAAGGAGGTATCAAGCTACACCGATGAACTGCGGCCCCACACTAGGCAAAGCCTGTGTCGTGGGTACTATTTTACGGTAAAAACAATGGGTTTTAGCTGAGTACAGTGTATAAGGTAGGTACGTTAATTATTTAAATTATTAATAACTGACAGAATAACACAAACAGGAATACAAAAATATAAATACAGCGCAATATAACAGCATTTTAATATGTAGTAGCAGGTGCTAAGTTTTACTGGCACATGACTGAAATAAATAAAACAAGCAATAATCTTGATATAATGAACATACCTACTTTATAACAAGAATTCGTAAAGGTCCTCGACATAACAACGACACCGGGTAACATTGCAGAAGAGTGAGTAGCTGAGGAGGATGCGCTTGGTGGAGCTGGAGATATTAAAAATAAATCCTCGAAAGATGGACTTGGAACAATTTTTGTGGGCGAATGGACCCCAGCCCGACTCACATTTTTAACTTGAGAATAATTAGATGAGAGGGCTAATAAATTGGAAATAACTCTAATAGATGCATGCATACCACCAGGCATGAAAAGCTCAACACTGGTGGAAAATAGACCTCAATAAACAAAGGAAAGGAAACCGGAGAACTCATTACGCAAGCCCTTTCAAAGCATTACGAAGATAGCTGGGACGAGTATACAAAACAACGAAAGTAGGAAAAGCTGACGCCTTTACTGCAAGACTTGAAAACATACTCAGATGCGGCTCGGCTGGTGAAACTACTAGCAAGCGACAAAACATGCCAACTAGGAAGTTTGAAAATAGACTTAAATCTGAACCCAGTGTTGAAAACGATGTTGGAGACTCACTTCCAGCACAGATACTACAATACTATGCTTCCAGGTTGTAAAGAATAAAAAGAGCACAAAATATCGGATCACCATATTGCATGGGAGGTTCCACCAGATATAATAAAGGAAGAAAATGTAGAGTGGGCCGTAAATTCCTTTGCACCGGTCAAACCTACGGGCAGGGGCGGCCCTAGGGCGGTGCGACCGCACCGGGCGCCGTCATATGGGGGCGCCGAAAACGGCCGAACGCCCGACTAGGTACCGATCGCGCAAGCAAATCGTATTGTTGCCTGGCGAGTAGCGACGAGCGACGAACGGGGAGGCGGTGAGGGGAACGGGTGAATGAAATTTTGTTTCGTCAGTCACAGTCGCTCGCAAACATCGTCTGTTCGCGCACGGGTGTATTTGGATTTTGGTATACCTACTTACTTGTGTAACGTATGATTATTAAATTGTTATTACCGGAAATGTTACCAGAATTATTGTTTTTCTATCGATAATACTACAGTACAGACACATTTCAAGCACGGTGCAACTCGGTTCAAGTAAGTATTTATGCGTGTTAGAGATAGATTTATTAATTCTGATATAATAAACTTTCGCACGAATTCAATAAGCTACTAGTAATTGGGAAATTATGATTTTTACATGGAGCGACTGCCATCAGAGCTCCACAACCAAGAGGGTAAACTTCACTCACTCCGCTATGTAGGCATTATTTCTTTAAACCTTAAGCATCTGGTGTTAATGCGTTCTAGGTCTTAGAGTTTCTTGTGAGTTGTGTTGTGATATATATTTTACGACAAATGCCATGGAGTAAATCCTATTTATTTAAATAATATATAAGTATGTATTTCTTACAGACAATAAACATGCCGCTACCAAAAAAACTATCAGGATCTCAGAACCTTAAAAGAAAAAAGCAAAAACAAGAGGATACTGAGAAGGCTGCAAAATCACTTGCATTTTTTTTTAAATCATCATCATCAAGCGTTCAACACACAGGAGAAGACAAAGAAGCTGATGAACATGAAGAGCAAAACACGAAGATGATGCTACTCCTGGGACCTCATCTGAAGTTATTATAGAATATATACCATCCACATCTTCTATAATAACTTCAGATGCAGCAAGCCTTCAAGATGAAAGTGATGATATTTCAAAATGGCCGCCGCTTATTCACTCGTCCACACGAGACGAAATAATTATTCGTGGACCTGTACGCAATGAAATAAGCAACAAAGAGTACCGTAGAAAATATGATGGGCGTCATTTTTCAAATATACATTTTCAAAGAGTAATGCCAAATGGGGAAACTTTTAATAGAAGATGGCTTGTATACTCAAAATTAGCAGACAAGGTATATTGTTTTTGCTGCAGTATATTTAATCGAAATGTCCACTCTAATTTGGGAAAAGATGGATTAGACGACTGGAGACACATGTCGACACGTCTCAAAACTCACGAAACATCTACAGACCATCGACGTGCTATGAACAATTGGATAGAAACTTCGATTAGACTGAAAAAAATCAGTGGAATAGACAAACACTTGCAAAAACAGATTGAAGACGAAAAATCAAGGTGGGCCGCTATACTGGAACGAATGATGGCCATAGTATTTTTCTTAGCAGGAAATAATTTGTCGTTCAGAGGAAGCTCTGGATCTGAAACATTATACACTAATAATAATGGTAACTTCCTGCGTTTGGTGCAACTTCTAGGAAAATATGATCCTGTGATGATGGAACACCTTCGCCGTATTGTTAGTAAGGAGACTAATGTCCACTATTTCAGCAAAATAATTCAAAACGAGTTAATTGGCTTACTTGGAAGTGAAGTTCGAAATAAAATGTTGACTGATTAATTCATCCAAATACTTCTCTATCATACTGGACTGCACTCCTGATGTAAGCCACGTTGAACAATTATCATTAACTTTCCGTTTTGTTGACACTAATGGAGAAGAAGTGAAAGTACGAGAGTGTTTCGTTGCTTACAAGCCGGTCAGTGACTCTTCAGGAGAAGGGCTCACTGGCCTTTTTCTTGATGAAATTGTGCATGAAGTTGACTTGGATTTGAACGATTGTCGAGGTCAAGGGTACGATAATGGTGCCAACATGGTAGGAATAAACAAAGGTGTCCAAACCGGAATTCTGAACCAATATCCTCGAGCATTTTTTAACCCTTGTTGGTGGTAGCAGATGCAGCTAAATCATCCGTTAAATCGGTCTCTTTATTTGGAATTCTCCAAAGACTATTTGTATTATTTTCTGGTTCAAGAAAGAGGTGGGAAGTCATATCCAAACACATAGAAGGATTATCACTGAAAAAGGTTTGCGAAACTCTGGGAGAGTAGAGTTTCTAGCCTTGCTTCTGTTCGCTACAATTACTGTTCAGTTTCCGGATGCTCTTTTGAATCTTCACGAAGAAACGAATGATTCAGTTGCTGCATCAGAGGCTTTGTCACTGATTCAGAATATGGAGCAATTTGAATTCTTAGTTACATTGGTGGCTTGGTATGATATACTGTTTCAAGTAAACATTGCAAGTAAAGCTGCATAGCATCCATAGTTTCAGACTGCATAGTCTGAAACTATGGATTTATCAAAAGCATAGCAATTGCTGAAAAACTGCTCGGAATTTGTGAAGCAGTACCGGACTTATTCGTCTGCTCAAATAACAGCTAAGGAAATTGCTTCTGAGGCTGGTATAGGTACCACTTTTAAGCCAGTCAGATCCCGGAGAAAGAAGCGATTATTTGAGTATGAAGCTGCAGATGAAACACCAACAGATCCCGAAGAACTGTTTAAAATTAACGTCTTTTACCCTATGATAGATACAATTGAAAATGCATTGGTCACTCGGTTTGGACAATTATCCAAATTCAATGATACATGGTCTTTTTTGTATAACATCAAAATAATTCCTGATAAGTCTTTATTAGAAAAAGCCTGTGCAGATTTGCAAATGATTTTAACCGATGGGGAAAAATGTGACTTGTCTAGTTGCGAATTGGTTGAAGAACTTTTGAGCCTGAATCCATTATTAAAAAACCTTGAATCAGCAGAGTCAATAAAAGTTCATCAAAATATTTAAAAAAAAATTGGCGGGATATTTTTCCGAATGAGTGGACAGTGCTACGGATTTTGCTGACCATCCCTATAACTATCGCCAAAGGTGAACGAAGCTTAAGTAAATTAAAACTAATTAAAACGACAATGTGTCAAGAAAGACTGTCAGATCTTGCAATTCTATCAATAGAAAAAAATAAAGGAAAATAACTTTTTTAAAAACAAGCTTTTATTAAAAATGAACAAAAAAGTTTAAAACAAATTATCTCCAATAACAAATATATCACTTTATAAGTTCAGTGTAACCTTTAACGATAATTAAGCTTCTTCGTCTACGACAAAATAATTACATACCGTACATCATTATATATTTTTAACATTAAAACCTTTACACTTTAATTGTTAAATCTTCCCGTTTTTAACACAGTCTCAATTTTATAAATATAAGCGTGTTACATTGTGATAGCGAAAGGAAAAGAAGATGCTAAATGTTCTTAATCATACCATACCATCAAAATCATAATCATACCATCAAAATGTAACACGCTTTTATTTATGAAATTAGGACTGTGATCAGAGCTTATGTTATGTCTGTAGATAAACTAGTGTATGTTACTGTACATAATTAGGCATTATAAACTCTCGAGTGATATTATTATGAAACGAGCCAAATGCGAGTTTTAATGCTCTCAATTATGTATCATTTACATAAACTACTATTATCAGTTTTAAGCTCTTACGATAAAAGAGGGTTATTTTGTTGTTTGTTTTGTTTGCGACGTCGACGTCGCTAGCGGGTAAGGCCCGCCACGTCATAGCGTTGCGTGCGGGGCGTCGCAACGCAAAAATATACGCATGACGTCACCTGTAGGATATACGACATAAGGTCGATGTGTCGCATATTTTTGCGGTGCGACACCCAACGCAGTGTTGTAGCCTGGCCTTAACATGGTGTCCTAGTGTGGGGCCAGAAGCAATGTATGACTGTTTGTGTGCCTTTATGTAAAATGTTGTGTTAAATTAATTAAATAATTAAATTAATTATTTTAACTCTCAGGGCCTATTTAATATGTCCGGAATAACCCTATCTGACACAGAAATCATGAAAATTGTATGGAAATTCCTCAGAACAAGTAATAGAGCACCATATATCTCTGGTCCAATGTAGAGAACAGGGCAAAAAACGACGTTTGCTAAGTATATGTAACTATCCACAGTAATAAAGAAATTTGACTTCGTCACATGGGTTTCATCCGGATATTGTCATACAGGCCATAAGCCATACATAAAATAAAACCACAAATTAATTTTGCACATTTATTTCTCCATAGATCGACAATCGCTTCTTACATCCACACAATTTGATACAAAAGAACAGCAAAAATAATATGCTCATAAACATTCCAGATGTTACAATTTGTTTGGAAAAAAATTGTGATGACAAATGCAATGTCTTAATACCTACTAAATTAACTCTATCTGTCCAAAAAAGTCGGTGTAGTCTAATTTGGTAAAATAAAGCTCGCTAGATGGCGTTGTAGAATTTGGGGTTCTACCAAAGAGTAAAATATTATTGTGGTGACATTTCACATCTGTACTGTGCTCTGAATTGTGTAAAGTCCCAAGCTCGCGCATACACATTGCCATCACTTCGTACGTACTAGGGTTGAACCTCAAATTCTCTCACGCCTTCTGTGAGCTATTTGGAAGTTTTATTTTTTAAATCAACTGTCAGACTCCTCTTTTATACTTGGGATTATCTCGCGCACTCGTCAAGATTCTGTATGCTAGGTACCTATGACTATGTTTTGAGGACAGCGTAATATTAAACTAAATTAAAGTTTCGTAAGTCCACAAAAAAATATAAGTAACAGCACTAATCTATTCTTAAAAATAATACTAAACCACTAAATGGCAAAATGTGATGTCCAAATTGATTACGTATTTACAAACTGGCAAAAATATCTTTGTGACAAATTATTGCATTAAAAAAATGCAAAAATAAACTATTCTGATAAATGTATATTTGTAGTTTTTCTAGTTACAGTATTTTTTTCTTTTAAATATCCGCTATGGAATGCCATTTAAATACTATTTTTTATTAAACATGAATGCATATTATCAATGTTACATCTTTTTTCATAAATTTATCTTTTATTTTATGTAAATATCTGCTACCATTTTTTACTATTTTAATTCAAGATGGACGGCAACAAAAAATAGACCGCAGTATTCACATACAAATATAATTTATCGCTACTATTTTTTAAGCAAAATTAGCAGCCTTTTCTGAATCATGTAGCACCAGAAATATTTCTTCTTATCTATGAATATTTAATTTGATTAGTTAGTTGGATAGTTAGGTTTGAGACTTTATATTTCATGTGATTAGTAGATAGTTAGGTTTGAGACAGCACCTAACTGTGAATGACTCTTTATATTTCATGTGGTAAGTAGATAGTTAGTTTTGGGACAGCTCCAAACTGTGAATGACTGTTTATATTTCATTTGATAAGTAGATAGTTAGCTTTGAGACAACTCCAAACTGTGAATGACATTTTATATTTCGTTTGATAAGTAGATAGTTAGGTTTGAAACAGTACCAAATTGTGAATGACTGTTTATATTTCATTTGAAAAGTAGATAGGTTGGTTTGAGACAACTCCAAATTGTGAATTCATGTTTATATTTCATTTGATAAGGAGATACTTAGGTTTGTGTGACCGAACTGTGAGACAGTGGTGTATATTTATTTAATATTTTGACTACTGCGTATTAAGTAAAACAATACAGGCAGCCAAAAGCTTAGTAAGTTAAGCCCATCGTTTCACCCAGTTATTGAGCAAGCTTTTTAGGGTTCCAAAGGGGACCCTATTACTATGCCTCCGCTGTCTCTCTGTCTGTCCGTCACCGGGATCTATATGATGAACAGTAATACTTTCACAGAATGTGTATTTCTGTTGCCGCCGCAGCAAGAAATAATGAATATTTAATAAATAAAAAACGGTCAAGTGAGGGTCGGACTCGTACACGAAGGGTTCCGTACCAACGTGATAAAACCAAAACAAAAAGAAAAAATCATTAAAACCTAATTAATAAAACAAAAAAAAAAATATGTGTTCTCTGGGAATCGAACCCGGAACTTCAAGATTGCGAAACCGATACGAAACCTCAAAGTTATTAAGAGCAGCCAAATCATGATATTATGAGGTATTTGGCAGGGACAGGGGTTTAAAAAAAACAGTCGCTTGTATCGGGACCCCCTTTTATATTCAAAATTGCATGTAGTTCACTATTTGTTGCTGTTGCGGCAACAGAAAGGCACATTCTGTGAAAATTTCAGCTCTACCTATTTCGGTTGATCCGATAGAGCCCGGTGACGGACGGACGGACGGACAGACGAACAGCGGAGGCTTAGTAATAGGGTCCCGTTTGGCACCCTTTGGGTACGTGACCCTTTATAAAATATCCCCGCGAATCACCAAACCGCAAACTGTAGGGACAGGTATCAATAACAAGTACGACCATATATTTTTTGTTTTCGTTTAATTATGTTTTAGTCCTTAAGTTTTCTTTTAAGATGGCACGGAACCCAAGTCCTCCTGCACGAAATTCGCTGAATCAATTTAAGGTGCTACACGTATTTAGTGAATGTCGTGCGAGTGGACTTTAGATCGATTGATAACTTATATTATTGTCTTAAGACTGGCCCTAGTCTGACTAAAATATATTTATGGAGGCCGTTGCTCACGTCCGAAGGAAATACTTGTATCCCACAACCCTTCACGTCCTTCCTGGGTAGTGTAACGAGCAACAAATCAACACTAACAAAAATACGAGACATTGGCGTAATTAATCTAAGTTGTTTGACCGCCATTAATGAAGAAATTAGAAAGCATTATTATTATTTTATAAAAATTTCTTTAATTTTTTTTACTCAACTTCATACATTGTACTGCAACATGTTGCTAAATACAAACAATACTGATAGATTTATTGTCAAAATTGATTGAATTTAGTTTCAAAAGAAGTATTCTATATCCATATCGCTGAACGGAGTAGGTGTCCTGCGGTGGTTGTGTCTCGGTGCGTTGTCGTGACAGACTCGGCGAGAGTGTGCAGTGCGGGGTGGGCGGAGCGTGCGACCTCACCCCTCCCGCACCGAAACCCTACCCTACCCTACCGCGGGTACCCCCTGGGTATAATTAGGATAAGCTTCAGATATTACCACCGTTTGCTTACAAAATTATTACACAGAGCTGATTTTAAAACCCCTAGCCACCAGTAGAACAATATAATGATTTTCAACCGACACTTCAAAAAGAGGAGGTTCTCTATTCGACTGTTTTTTTGAAATCTTTGTTACGCGATTATGCCGTCAATTATGAATCGATTTTGATGATTTTTGTTTTGATTGGTAGGTCATACTGCAGACGTGTTACCATATAAATTTTACTAAAATTTATTTAGCGCTTTTTGAAACAATCAACAAAAACAAAACATATATTATTCATAGATGACGTTTTGGTTTGTGGTTCCGTGCAGCAAACGTTTTGATGAAGACTTTTCATGCTCATTGACTTCATTCGCATCCCGACCGGGGAGGAAGAAATAGGGCCTGAACTTGAAGTCGGTTTTTTTAAGTTTTGAACTTGGAGAATTATTTGTTACTTTTCAGGTAGACAATATTCCCAATATTTGGCAACCACGGCATCCTAAGAATAGGTGGCCAGCGCGAGCGGGGATCGATGCCCTGCCGCCCGCAAAATGCAAAATATATTATAGGAAATCAAATTCTTTAGTAGATAACTACTATATATAAATATAAATTGAGGTGTTTTATTTGTAAATTCTACCAGATTGTTAAGCCGCATTAAATCACAAAATCTAAAATTTCAAATGAATTCAAAATAAATAATTTTGTAGGATTGCACGCCTGTAAAATTTTGTGTTATAGGCCCCAGATATTACATACATATTTACTACATATTTACAATACATCTCATAAGTTATCGTTTAAAAATGAAATATTTTCCTAAGTTATCAAAGTCACCTAAAACCAAATCAAATCAATCAAATTTAATGTATTTACGTACGAACGCAAAATATAAAAGAAATCTAAATTACATGTGTTTATCATTTTAAAGAACTTATGTAACTCTATGAAAGCATTTAATAATATTGTATATTATAGTTCTTCACATAGATCTCTAACTCAGCGATCCATCCAGGGTTAGCTGGATGATATCTCAAAGATAAGCTCGCCTTAGTACCTTGTACATTGCACCTGGCCCCACACTAGGATACCGTGTCGTGAGAACCAGAGACAGCGACGTCACAAACATGTAAACATCCAAGACCTGGGCTTTCGTCTTCATCCCCAGCCGAGATCTCGACCGCAACACAAAAAATACAAATTATAATAACACCCATAGACCTAACTAAATGCAGTATTAGGTGTCCAGCGGTAATGTACACACTGAAGTCCCGCGCCATACAGAGCCACCACTACCGCAGGACACCTACTCAGATAACATCTATGGGAGTACAATTCAGAATTACAGTGCAGTTTGTAACCAGTTCCGTTTGTCTTTACATTCTAAGCGCCAACTTTGTTTCTTCTTTTGTTCAGCAGCGAATTGTTGCTCTGCTCCAGTGCTTTGATTTGTACCTGAAATCAAACAGGACGTTGGATGTAGCCATTTCGCTGTAGGACGCAGTGCGGTAGGAAGCGGGACGCAAAAGCAAACTTGCAGCAAAAAGTAAAATTTCAAAATAGTCTACAGCGTATCTCTAACAAGACATCCATAATACAAAATACATTAGTACGTAATTTTGAGTGATTTCCAGTCGTATTGCTGTCTCTTGTATCGATGGAGGGATATTATTAACTCATCGGCTCCAATATGTAACCAGTAGGCATTGCATTCATGTACCGTATGTAGACATAAATACTAGGATGTATCACATAAATACGTTACCTGGTCATAGGTGAGATTCAACTCATAAATAATAAGGCCGACGCACGTAAACTAACGGTGGGTAGGCGCAGACATGTCGCTGGCGAGACACAGAGCGTAATTACCACGCGAGTGAGCGAGACAGCGAGCGTTATTTCGTAGGCTATCACGCTCACTTGCGTCGTAAGCGCGCTCGCTGGCTCGCCGGCGACATGTCGTCTGCAGTCGCGGTCGGCTACGAACTTGTATCTTAAGTTAAAAGGATGCAATACATAAATACTAGGACGCATCGTATGGTGGCCAGCGAAAGAGAAATTTCCTCCATCTGGCTATGTTTAATTGATGTCTCGTAGTTAGGACGCAACACATAAATACGTTAATTACTTGATTAGTTGACGGATTACGTAGGATTGAACTCACAAAGAGTAGGATGCAACACATAAATAAATGGTTATATTGTGAACGAGCATGGTGGCAAGCGGTTGAGTCAATTCCTCCTGCACACAAGGCCATGCTTCGCTGATGTCTCGGAGAGCCCGTGATAGTAGAGGGGTTGGTCGGAGTTATCACGCAAATAGTAGGACGCTACACTTAAATACGGTCTGGCCAGTCGACGGATGATAATATAATAATAATAATAATACCTTGGACACTATTGACACACATTGATCTAGCCCCAAACTAGGATTCCCTGTATCTTGGGTACTAGACAACTATACAAATATTTATATAGATAAATAGTATACTTAGGTAGATAAACAACCATGACTAGGGTAAAAACATCCGTTCTCATCAAACAAATATTTGCCCCACCGGGACTCGAACCCGGGACCCTTGGCTTCGTAGGCAGGGTCACTGCCGACTCGGACATTCGGGTCGTCAAATGGCCGATGGAGTATGTGGGATGTAACACATAAATGCAACACTTAGCAGTAGGACGCATAACATGAATAACTGGTCAAAGTGAACGGCCAGCGAGCGAGTCATTTCCTCCTAGACATCAGGTCATGCTTTGCTAGTACCTCAATGTCTCTCGGGTTTGTCGGAGTAACCACATAAATACTCGGTTGCCACACAAACATACACTACCTGGCCAGTCGACGGAGTATGTGGGATATAACATATAGAAACACTAGGATGCAACACATAAATAGTAGCACTGAACCCATAAATACCTGGTCATAGTCAACTCGCATGGTCGCCAAAGAACGAGTCATTTCCTCCTGCACATCGGGCCACGCTTCGCTCGTGTCTCGCAGTAACGCGTGAGTGTACAGCGGTGTCTGAGGCACTTGTGTGTACGCGCGGATCCAGGGTGATGACATCACCTGGGGAAGGGATAGTGAGTTTCATGTTCATGGTCTTTCATGATTTGAGCCGAGCCGTATCGTAAAATTATAACTAAAATAAATGTAGCCAATTAATGTCCCTACCAAGGGGCACAGGGTTTACCCGGATACGAGTAAGACTAAGCCGTAGTCCACCACGCTGGCTCAGTGCGGGTTGAGGGGTTTTACAACCACTAACACGTAGCGATAGTAGCCGGGACCAAAAGCTTCAAGTGTCATCCGAAACACTGAACGTCCGATAATGTACTTAAGATAAATTAATTATCTCATTGCATATGGTCAGGATTCGAACCTGCATCTCCTGTGCGAGAAGCAAGCGTGAAAAAATGGAGCTCTAACGTATCGCATCGTAAAATTACAGAATTTTTTTTCTTCACATTTGGCCGGTTTGATTCTTGTTTGAGGCGACTATTTAAAAATCTTAGGATCAAGTTTAATTTGTTTACACTAGTGTATAAAAGCTAAATGTTTACACAATATTTTTGATGCCTGGGAAGACGCAATGGATGCAATAGGTGTCTTCTGCGATCTATCCAAGGCTTTTGATTGCGTCCATCATGACACTCTTGTCAGGAAGTTACGCCATTATGGTGTAAAAGATCAGGCACTTGGCCTTCTGGAGTCATATCTAACAGATAGGGTTCAGATGGTCGATGTTAATGGGAAAAGATCACCTGGGTCTTCAATAAGTATGGGCGTACCGCAAGGTTCAATTCTTGGTCCTTTCTTGTTTTTAGTATATATTAATGATTTACCTTACCTTGTTAAAGCAAAACATGGGTTAGTATTGTTTGCCGATGATACTTCTTTGATATTTAAAGTTAAAAGACAGCAATCAAATTATGACGAGGTAAACAATGCTATCTCTAGTATAGTGAACTGGTTTACTGTTAACAATTTATTACTTAATGAAAAGAAAACTAAATGTATTAAATTCGTGTTACCCAATGTGAACCCGGCAACTACAGACATATTTATAAAAGGACAGAGATTGGACCTTGTGCAGTCGACTGTCTTTTTGGGCATTACTTTAGACGCCAAACTACAATGGGATCTTCATATAAATAAATTGTCGAACAGACTGAGTTCAGCAGCGTTCGCAGTTAAAAAAATTAGAGCTCTTACCGACGTAGACACCGCTAGACTAGTCTACTTTAGTTACTTTCATAGTCTAATGACCTATGGTATTTTATTGTGGGGTCACGCTGCGAATGCTAATAGTATATTTATTCTGCAGAAACGGGCTGTTCGTGCAATTTATAGATTAGGGCCTAGAGTGTCACTGAGGGAAAAGTTTAAAGAAATCAATATTCTGACATTTGTGTCTCAATATATCTATGACAATCTTGTGTATGTAAAAAGAAATATAACTAATTTTCAGAAGTACAGTGATATACACAATTTTAATACTAGAAATAAAGACAAGTTGGTTGCTTATGTAAGCCGACTACATAAAATTAGTAATTCTTTTAAAGGCAATTGTATACGCTATTACAATAAGGTCCCTACTGATATTAAAAACTTACCTTTAGACAAGTTTAAAATAATAATAAAACAGAAATTGTATAAAAAAGGTTACTACAGGATATCTGATTACTTAGAGGACAGATGTCCATGGGAATAGATTGTTTGAGTAACAGGCTGTTTCGATATATAATTAGCATTCATTTTGTAATTTGACAATATTTTATTTAAAAAAGGAAACGCAAAAGATGCGACGACTGTGGAGTTTCTTCGGTGAGCTCTTCTCCACAGATTCCGCCATTGGGTTAGTGAACTCACCCAAAAAAATGTAATGACGGATCTAAGTGATGTAACAACATCCTATGGAAATAAATGATTTTTGATTTTGATTTTTTGATTTTGAGTGTATAAAAGCTAAATAAAGTTTTCCTCCTGTAAAATTGTATGTGGCATGTCTGTGGGACGCCGTATTGGTTCATGAACACACATGTCGTATTTTCCAAACCAAACATTTCAAGCCGCATAGCTCGTGACCGACGGCAGGTAGACGCCGCGGAACACGTCATCGTCACTTTATGTATAATATCTCTCGAGATATCTCGAGATATCTCTCCCTACATTGCCCATAACAAGGACCTCGGTCCTTGTTATGGGCAATGTAGGGAGGAAAAGACCAGAAGGAGTCAATTGTGGCTCCACAACATCAGGGAATTTCATTTATTTATACATTTATTTGTGATATTTTACAGTATAAGTAATTAATTCGATAAAACTAACACTGTTATAAATAGGTAATGCCAGTTAGGTAAACATTTCCATTATAAATTATGATGAGGTTTTAAGATCATAAAACTAACAAAAAGTAATTTTACATTGTGAAAAACAAACAATAGGTAATATAAAAAAATATAGATTTATACGATACATTGTGATAGGTTGTATGTGTGTCGATATGAGGTGTTTGTTAAAGATTGATTATGGTGTGTGTGTGGCGTAGAACAGGAGGGTTACCACAACGTCTTATTCAGATTATTACCGTGACCGTCTTAAAACAAGTCTTGGTATTAGGTAAATAAAGCCCATTATAGCGAATTGGATGGAAATGGTTGCCATGGTGATGTTCTTGTTTTGAACCTAATTTGAATCGGAAAAAGATTGTGGTAACCCCCCAGCTCATGCTTGGCGAAGAACAGAACGGAGTATGGAGAGCTGACCACCAACCTCCAGTAGTTGAGAGGCACTAGAAGGAGAGGAGGATTACCTGGTGTATGGTCAGTCTCTCTGCTGGATCGACGGACAGCATGCCCTTGATCAGGCTCTTGGCTTCAGCGGACACGTTGGACCACTCCGGCTCGGGGAAGTCGTACTGACCGAGGCGGATGCGCTGCGGAATGAACGAATGAGTGAGTGAATGAATCTTTATATCATCTTCAATCTTTAAACCTATAGCCCAACTTTCATGCACATAGCAATACAAGTTGAATTTGGAATCTTCTCGATTTTTTCCATAGGGGGTAGCACAGGTACCGGTGTGCCCAAATTTAGCCAGTAAGAATGTTTTTGCACGAAAAAGGATCGATCCATCGCCCTCCGTATAAATGCACTAAAGATAAATTACTTATTTCATTGCCATATCAGCACCGGATTCGAACCCGCACCTTCTAAGACAGGTGAGTGAGCGTGTAAAGATATAATGTTTATTCAGCATTTATTTTTATTCATTCAGCTCTATGTGGTGGTTTTTTGTGATATTCATATCGAGTTAGTTAACACGAGCTACTTCACCTAAGCTACCGCAGTGTCTTTAAATATTTCCTCGATCAATGAAATGATCCACAATGGTTGGCCACATCATGAAATTACCAATTTTATGATCTGGCCACGAAATACATATATTTATATATATTATATTATATGCTAGCTCAGGATAATTAAAACACCTATGAGTACATAACTAAAAAAGCATTTTTTAATTTTCGTCCACCACAACCATTCATGACACTTGCACAATAGTTATAAACAACGAAGGAGTTTCTTGAGTGATGACGAAGGAGTTTCTTGAGTGTGGAAAAACTATGATGATAATTAGGTGCTTTTCATGCAGTAACAGCCTGCTCCTATCACGTCGGCAGCGGCGCCGCGCCGTGGTGAAGGAGCCAGGCCCTGACTCTAAAGTTATTTATGTTATTTAACAACAAAAAACAGGTAACAAAACAATAAGTTTTGAAGCTCACAAGGATCGAGATCGAAGGTTATAAATATAAATTACTTAATTCAATATACTTCTGTAGACTACATCATATGATTTATTATTTTCCGCTAATACCTGTAAGTTTCGCGCACTTGACACCCTCGAACATCCAACATAAAGTTACCCACGAGAAAAGCATGGAGTGCTCAAATGGATTCCTGCCACTTTCAGTGTTTGGCCTTGTTTATTAATTGTCATGGTGAATGACGCAACTTCAAAGGAAATTGCAGCCTCTTGAACTGAAATGTACCCCATTTCATTGGCATTCGGGGCATCAGAACGCTCTCTCCTTTATTAGGTCCTGTAAGAATAGTGGCTGAACGATGTTCCTTCCCAGCTCTGTGATACGTAGCCTGGTGACATTGCACCATCTCGGTGCATCAAGGTTGAGCGTCACAGCACTGGGACGCCAGCCTTTAAGTCCAGTTTATGGGAAGGCACGCCTGTTCAATCCAAGCTGTTAATTAAATAGCAGTATCTATTGATGAGTATGATTTCAATTCGGTGACTAACCTTTCCATAATTTTTTTGTTTAGTTATTGACGGACTCATTTCTGGGGGACAGCACTGCCCTCTCGCACAACAACTGTTTGATTATATTTATTTTACTGTAAGTTTGGAAACACCTCTGATATTAGTTCATCCTCGGGCGTCATTGTATCCATCTACATCTTTTTCGAGTTGCTCCTTTCCTATTTACAACAATTTAGACTGTCTGTGCAGACACCTGATTCCAAGTCATTAAAAAGCTGAACGCATATTGAACGTAAGATGGAGCTTTTTTACTTTAGATCACAGTGTCGACGCCTTCAGACACGCATTCATTTCATCCGCCGGTGTACCCCTCTCAATGACAGGCAGTGTCTGTCTAAAATCACCTGCGAGCAATACTACAACAACAACAACAAATTTCTCATCAGAGCTTGGTTGCCGCGGAGATCTTGCAAACTGCAGTTCAAAGCCTCTACCGCACGCTTGTGCGACATAGTGCATTCGTCCCACACAATTAACATGCACTGTTGCCTGAGAGAGTCGCGGTTTCTACTTTTGCTAATGTTGCACGTGGGGGCTTCTGCGCTCATATAAATCATAAACACGCCGTTGTTCGGGAAGTAAACGTGGTTCCATTTCTTCATGTTTCTAAGACTACGGTATCGTAATTAAGTTCTCTAATGACATCATTTGATATATCTCCACTTTGTTGTGGCGTGTGCAAACCAAAATCCACCATTCTTTTGCCATATAAGTCTAAAATTTTGTCCTCTATTAATTTGAGAGCCTCATTGATTATCAAATCATCTTGCATGCCCTCTAGCCTATGTGCGATATCTTCCGACAGTTCGGCCTTTTATTTTTCCCACAGTTGGAGAGGGTTAGAGAGTCCGCAAGTGCTCACTAAAATTGATACCAGCTCTCTGAGGTTTGCGGCAGAGCGGCACAATACGGCTTCTTACATGGTAAGGTCCCAATGGTTGTCTTTTTCTAATAGCGCACGTGCCTCACATGCTTCCCTGAACGTCGCTCGCTCTAACCCATCAACTGTTTATAGTTCCTGAAAGTTTGTCAGTCCTCGCACTTGATTGAGCAACATGCGTAGACAGTAGCATTCAAATTGGCTCACGTGCACCGTATACAGGCGAGCCAGTGCATCTCCAGCCTTCACTCGTGGCCGGTCCTCTACAGGTGTCCGCTGCACACGGCGCTTCCATTCTTTCCTCGATGCGTTCCCGGTGTTGTATCTCGGCACTTCAGTTTATAATATAGTTTTTGCGAAGTTGTCAGTTTGGCACAGCTCGAAAAAAGAAGTTAGTGCTGTCTTCGGTACAGCGATAATCTCTGCCCATGCCGGGTTGCATGTTAGTGTGACAAATAGATTAGGGCGGCCAAAGTCCCGTACGTATGCAAACGCATCTTGCCTATAATCATGGTGATATCTTGGGCTGTTCACAACTGAACTTGCGCATCGTTCCTTACAGCGTCTTACAAATGGATGTAGTTTTCTGCACGCAACTTGCTTTGGTTTAAGGAAATGTACCTCAAACGCTCACTTTCAATTATTACATATACGTCAACTAAGAACTGGTGCAGAAGTTGCTTGCAGCGCAGCAGCAGCTTTAAGTCATTGTTAAGCACCATAAGATGATAAGCATAGAAGTCCACGGAGGAAACTTTTTTGTTAGGTATTGGTTGTCTAGTCTGCGGATTCGTCTGTGGTATCTCAAAATTATACCCTTCGTGGCCTTTCCAAAATATAATGGGTTTTGTAGAGCATCGTAGAACCGATGCGTATCGGCAATGCGAGATAGCTGTCCATCGTACGCGCGCAGCACAATGTCCCTGCCGGCGGTGGAATAACTGAAAAGTTCAAAATGGTGGCGACTTTTTAAAAATCTGACTACAGAATCATGATTGGACTCCAACCGGATACCCAGATATCGTTTTTGAAGCAAATCGGACCAGTTACTAAAAAGATCAAAATGGTGGCAACTTTTTCAAAATCCGACTTCAGAATTATGGTGGGGCTCCAACCGGATCCTCAGATATCGATTTCGAAGCAATTCAGAACAGTAACTAAAAAGTGCAAAATGGCGGCGACATTTTCAAAATCTGACTTCAGAATCATGATTGGATTCCAACGGGATCCCCAAATATCGATTTTGAAGCAAGTCGGACCAGTAACTAAAAAGTTCAAAATGGCGGCCATACACAACTTCATCCCCCATTTCATTCCTTCGAGGGTGGAATTTTCAAGAACGCTGAGACTTATTTATTAATTTAATCTTCAGTCTAAACACAAAAACTGAAGATCCGGTTCTACGGACTTTCATACAAAAGATACCCCCTATTTTACCCCCTTAGGGTTAGAATTTCCAAAAATCCTTCCTTAATCCTTTCTTCATTATAAATGGAACATCTATGCAAATTTTCAGCTTTATTGATTCAAGGGTTTGGGCTGGGCGTTAATGAGTATCATAAACCGAGAAAACATTACCTTCCTTCTGGTGCAGGCGGATAAAAAGTATCCCATATGTTAATCTAGCTCATAAACTATCTCTGTGCTAAATTTCATTCAAATCCGTTCAGCCGTTTTAGCGCGATTGAGGCACAAACACACAAACATCCAAACATCCTAACATCGCTACTTTCACATTTATAATATTAGTTAGATAGACGCCCAAGAAGGTCATATAAACACCAAATCGGCGATTAGTTAGTGAAGGGGCAAATTCGAAGTACCCGTAACCGGCGAGCTTGCATGAAGAGACTTATGAATGTTGAGGAAGCGAGAGATATATGCCAGGATCGCAGCAGGTGGAGGTCTTTGTTGCTGCCAACCCCTCTTCCGGGAAATAGGCGTGAGCATATGTATGTATGTATGTATATTATATATTCAAATACAATGTAGAATACCTTCTTCATGCCCGGCGATATGGCGAGCCCGTGGTTGGAGTAAAACGGCGGGAACCCACACAGCAGGATGTACATCACGACACCCAGCGACCAGATGTCGCACGACTTGTCGTACTTCTCCGGGCCTAGCACCTGTGGGGTGAAGTGAAAGACTGGGTGAAATAGAACGGTTTTAAAGGCATGGAGAAATTCGATATCATTGAAGTATAAAAAGTGAATGGTTTTGGGTCGAGAGACGTGTCTCAGACAGTTTTAGCACGGCATTTGGCGCTGTACCCACGTTGATCAGTCAGTTAGTTAAAGTGAGTGAATGAAATAAAGCAAACCAGGCGCATTAGACTAGGTCTTTGGCATGTGCGATATCAAAAACACTCAGTCAGTTGAAAATTAGTGAATAAATCAGTAAGCCAAACAATGAATGAACGAAAGAGTGAGTGAGTTATTACCTAAGGCGTCAAAAGTCTGTCAGTTTGTTCATGGCATTTGGCGCAGTTCAAATATGTTTATTTCAGATACACAATTTCATATAGAAATGAGTTCCATACATTACACGCTAGTTAGACAAACAAATATACATGTAGTAGCTTTAAACTACACTAAACAACAATAGCATTATAACATAATGTTTATTCTCTAGGCAACACGCGTTTATATTACGTATTACCTCTGACAGTATCCATTACAATATACATAGGTTCACTCCTACCCAGAATTTGAGCATAGGGCTGCCCTCCTTTTTGGCAAGTTCACTGATGATCCGGTTGGAACTGCCGAATAAACTAGCTCGAACGGAGACCATTCTTTTTGCAAGATTGCTTAAAAGTCGTCTATCCATGCTTTGGCAAACATAGTGGAGGCGCTGCAGTACCGCAGCCGCCCCAACAACATCCTTAGAGCATTATTATATTATTATAATAATAATAATAATATAATATAATAATGCCTCAACAGCCCCTGTACACCTAGCAGACCTGCGGGCCAGCATGTTGTACCGGATCGCCATCGCCCGGCACTCCCTTTAAATGACCAAGTCATCTGTGAGTCCCTCGTTGATCACGTGACCCAGGTACTTGAACTGTGTTACAGATGTAGTGAATAATCCTTTCCTTTCGTATTTTCTCGGAAATGTTCGTTTTTGTCTTACTACCTCACTCGCACTCAGTACCCGTCAAACGGGCAATTTGACATTTGACATTGATAAATAAAGTATGCGATTTATTTGATACCTACACCTGTGCCTACACGTAATTTAATAATACAGTAATTCATAGACACATCGGAACCATGCGGGTGTTATCGTTGTTCCGAGTTTTGCCGATAGGAAAGGATTATTCATTACATCTGTACTATGTTAGGAGGTTCTCCACACAGTGATACAGCAGGAATATTTTCATGTGTTTTACTACCGGATCGGTGCACCATCATCTCGCTCTTCTTCACATTGTTCCTGAGATCATGAGCCGCAGCGTAGGACTCACAGATTCCTAAAAGATTTGTCAGAGCGTTGACCGAGGGACTCAGCAGCACCATATCGTCAGCATATGAGATATTATTTACCTTGGTAACATCAACAGAATATCCTATTCCAGTGCCGCTGAGTTCCTCAATCAACTGATTAACATAAAGATTATATAAACTAGGAGATGTTAGGCCACCTAACCGTACACCACAGTCAAGTGTGTAAGTATCACTGAGTGACCCACTTTACTGCGTTGGTTTGATGTTGGTACCAAATACTAAAAACAGAAACTAACTCATCAGGTAGACCTGTATGACTCAAACTTTTTCCACAGCACATCATATGATACAAGATCAAAAGCCTTGGACATATCAAAGAATCAAGCATAGATGGTGTCCTCCTATCATTTTAGTACTAGACAGTTTATAGATAGTGAAGATAGTGGATAGTCCAGTCCCCCTACCCTTGGTACGCAAGGCAAGAATTCAAGCTTGCTTTTCCGTCATTTGAACAGAACACAGTTACCTACTCTGTTGAGAAGAATGACAAATGGCAATGGGGCTACCATTACAGGTCAACCTATTTCGAGGCTAAACCAAACCATATTAAATAAAAATTACACTAGGGTATCAATTAAATAATGTTTTAAGTGCAAAGCACTCTACATCTGTAAGATATATAGGTAGGTATAGGAAGTTATATCAACCATAAGATAAATATAGCACGGTATCTGCAAAGCATCAGCTGGTGTCCTCGTATCCTTAGCGTTAACTTGGGCACGGCATTTAGCGCAGTGCCGACGTTAGTCACTCACTAACTCCGACGCACAACCGATAACTCAAAGTTTGACGGACACTCAAAATCATATTGTCTCTGTCTCTCGGGAAATAACAGTGCTAGTAGGACATTTACGCAGTACTTTATAGAGCAGTAGTCTGTGTTCGGCCATCAGTCAGTAAGAATTCATTGAGTGCATGAGTCATTGAAAGAGTGCGTTAATGAGTCATTCAACGCGTGAGCGAAAGAGTCATTGAACGTGTAAGTGAATGATTCCTTGAACGAGTGAGTGAAACAGTCATTGAACGAATATGAACAAATGAGTAATAAATGAACAAGTTTAATATTTTACCCGCTAATGCGTAGCACCACGTCTGCTAAGCATTAGCGGGTGTTCTCGTCTCCCTTTGGGCACGGCATTTACGTCAGTCACCAACTAGCTCAGAGCGCATAACCGACAACTCAAGTATGATGACACGCCATATTTGTATCTGTCTCTTTAAATTAAAGCAGTACTTTATTGAGCAGAAGCCTATGAATTCGGCCATGAGTCTGTTAGAATTCACTGAGAGATTGAGTCACTGAACGAGTGAGTGAATGATTCAGTGAACTAGTGAATACATGATTGAGCCTATGCAATCGGAAATCAGTCAGTCAGGTGAATGCGTCATTGAACGTGTGAGTAAATTAATGAATGAACGATTTAAATATTTTTACCTCAGGCGCCACGTAGTACGGCGTATAACAAGGCGTCTGCAAAGCATCAGCGGGCGTCCTCGTCTCCTTAGCAAATCCGAAGTCTGTCAGCTTCAGCACGGCATTCGGCGCGGTGTGGCTATAGAGCAGATTCTCAGGTTTGATGTCCCGGTGGGCTATGTCCGTGTCGTGCAGGTGTTTCACTGCCACGCAGATTGAGTGCATTATCTGGAAAAGTGGTTATTTCGACATTAGTTAACTTTTGAATGTTTGGTGTGTGTTTTTATTTAACTCAGCAGCATTGCAATGAACGCTATGAAATAGTGGAGCTCTCTGATATTTTCTATGCTATTGTGTGGCGGGGCTATTACCTAAGCCGCCTGCCAGTCAGTGAACTCGACCTCCGTATTACCTTGTATCCTCGAGAGAATAGCTCCCCGTCCTCCACGCACTCCATCATGACGAGCAGGCGCTTACCACCGTATGGATTATCATCTTTTTCAGTTTTACCAGTTATTCAATATTCAATCTTGCAAGACAATGGGCTATCTCATCGCCAATGCTATGGGTATGAATGATAGGACTTATATGTGATAGTTAGGCAACTGCCTGTGGTATTTCAGAACGTACCCACGTTACGTCGGGACTTATCTATGTTACGTCGGGACTTATCTATGTTACGTCGGGATTTACCTATGTTACTTCGGGACTTATCTATGTTAATTAGGGACCCGTCTACTGCGGGGGGCTTATTACCTCAGCCGCCTGCCGCTCAGTGAAAGCGCCTTCTTTGTTGTCCTGTATCCTCGAGAATAGCTCCCCGCCGTCCATACACTCCATCACGACGAGCAGACATCGCTTGCCGCCGTATGTATTGTCGTATACGTCGGTGATCTGAAAATTCAAAACTGGGCATTGAGGAGCAAGTTCGTCGCCAACTTCAACTGCAGACGACGTGACGTCAAACGCGAGTGAGCGAGGCATCGAGCGTAGTTACGACGCGAGCGAGCGAAACTTCTCGGTTTTAGTCGCTGAAATTAGTTTTTAACGTAAACTTAGCTACTTTTAAACTCCTACAACACATGAACAAGACAAATGCTAACGGATTTAAACTATGGTTTATGAGATGATATTTGTCGGGTTTTGACACACAGTAAGTAAGTAAAGCAAAGAGTTTGATTCATCCATTGGTTTTGACTTTGAGACTTTGACAATAAGACATTAGTCATAATAACATCGATAATGTACATTTATTTATATTTAGCGTTGTAAATTTTTACATCGGAAATTATTAAAAATTGCCAAGGAGGCAACAACTACGTAATTTATAGGTCTACTCTACAAAATGTGACTACAATACACTACTTTTTACTAAGTAGTATTGTGATGCATATGCAGCAATGTATATTTTCTTCCGATCTTTGCCGAAAATTGCCGAGAAGTGTCGAGCGGTAAACACACAATAATATTGTCTCGCTTACTCGCTAGGGGGTGGGGGGTGGGGGGTCGTACTCGAAGGGTGTCCAGCGGGCCCTATTGCTAAGCCTCGGTTGTCCGTCTGTCTATCTGTCAGCGGACTGTATCTCATAATAGTAGTTTATGTGACTTACATACACTAGTTTATCTACACACATATCATAAGCTCTCTTTGATGTGTTCAGGAACCGCATGTTCGACCGGAATTGTGGCATGAATAATTGCTCTGCACTTGTTTAGTATTACCAACTTCGCAGACAAACTAGGGGCGGCACGCAGGCGGGCGTCGGCATTCGAAATTTGAATGTCGTAATTTGTCGAAAATGTATACATTATGGTCAATGGTCATAATGTATCAATACTCAGATAAGAAATGAGTTTTTACCGAGTAGTATAACATTATGCTGGTCGTAACGTGCGGTTTTTGGACGCAGTAAAGAGGGTTTATGATACGTGTGTAGATAAAAGTTATTTATTTGACAATTAACTGGTTCGCTCGCATATCTTTTTAATGCATTACGATTTTGAATCTTATGCCATGGTATTAGAGTTCACATCCGATAAAAATCCAAGTGTTTGGAAGGTGTTCAAACCCGAGCGGGCGTGTCAATTGACTTCTAATCTCGGTGCTATCCATGAACTGTTGAGATGACCATCAAACACATAACTGCGAGAATGGAAATTGGCGTGATTTACTAATACCCTCAATATTTGATCAAAATGTGAAATAACACTCACCTCAACAATATGAATACACCCGCTGGCCCGCCAATGTAATTCGACCTCCCGCCTCGCTTTTACACTGTCGTGCAAAACTTTCAGCGCGCGCCGCTGCCCAGTCTTCCTGTCTCTGCATTCTACTACCTGTGGATGGGAGATGGAGATATTACCTCTGTCTTTATTATTTATTTAAAGTAATATATTTGAAGAATAACTGCAAATATAAATGACCTTCAATATTGATTACTTGTACCTTGTAATTTGCCAAGTTGCCTACATTGTTCTCTTTGGATTGTCTATTATTAAACTCACACAATGGCCAATGTAACGGAACGTGAGAACGGAAAAAAATGGCTCAGGAAACTATTTATTACATAATCGACTGCCTGCATCAAATATCTTTGATAATGCTCGAAAGTGCTAATGAGAAGGTGATAGATATGTGAAAAATAGGGTGAGGTGGGGTGGGGTGGGAGACGGAGAACATTTCATTCTGAGCCAGAGAGAGATATTTGGCGCGGCTTGATCTAGAAAGATACATATATTTCCAGTTCTTCCACAGGACAGCAAAAATGTATAAATTCAGTACTGGCTAATAACTAAACATAAACTATAATAAAAAAAATAAAAACCGTAGCAAAAAATGAAACCTATAAGTTTGAAATTTGGTTTATTTGTCTCCTTGACCGCTGAACCGATTTTAATAAAACATTGCTGAGAATCACTGGTGTGAAGTCTATTTTATCAATATAAAAAAGTGGCCAAGTGCGAGTCAGACTCGCCCATGAAGGGTTCCGTTATAGCAAGTAATAATGTGACTGGATGTTTGTATTGTAACTTTGTTTTGCATAGTGTTTGTATGAATGGCAAAGTTATTTTTGCGGTTTTAATAAATGTTTTATATCTTAAAAACTGCTTATTTTATTCAAACCAATTTTCGTTGAAAGTGTGTATTGAGATACACAGCATATATATTTTTTGTAGATTTTTCACTTTCTTACTTTAAAAGTGAGAGAGGGGGGGGGGCACAGTTTTCCACTTTGGAAGGGTCTGTCTCTTTAACGGTTTTCTTTGAGGAAGAATGGTTTAAGGAACCTCAACGTCATTTTTAAAGACCTTTCTATAGACACCCTTCAGATATCGGTTTGATGAAATAGTTATTTGTGTCACAAGGGAGCAAAATGATGTATTTACGGCGAGGGCGGTACATTGAATCCAGAGTGAAGGGAAGGATTCTACGATAGAATCCTGAGCGAAGCGAGGGATTCTAAGTTAGAATCCTGAGCGTAACGAAAATGAATTATACTTTTACCACTTTAACAGTAATCGAACAACGTAAACATTTTTTTTTATATAATGATGGATTGTGAAGGATTAGGGAAAGGTCACCACAGATAAAATGTTCCTGTGTACTTTTACTATTTTGTAAAAATAATCGAATCGAATATTACAATGGTTTCGGATATCAATATTCATTATATCACAATAACAGTCATCGATAGTTTTGATTTCAGTAAACATATATTTATTGTAACTTTTTTTTAAATATTACGAAAAATTCATAAATTTTGATATAACGTTGTTAAAGTTAAAACTTGAACCATGTTCATTTTTAATCGACTACGTCATCGTTGTCGATTGTAATGTAATTTCATAATTACATTCAATTATTTTAATCTGTGTTCAATTGGCACATTGCGTAAATTCTGCATGCCAATGAATAAATTAAAAAAGTAGCTTGAACAGAAAAGTAGCATTTTGCTCCCTCTCGTCGTGGAGCAAAACTTACTTTTCCGAATGAAAGGTGTGAAATAGTTATTTGTGTCACAAGGGAGCAAAATTATGTATTTACGGCGAGGGCGGTACATTGAATCCAGATAGAAGGGAAGGAGTCTATGATAGAATCCTGAGCGAAGCGAGGGATTCTAAGTTAGAATCCTGAGCGTAACGAAGGATTCAAGCGGTAACGCCCATGACGAAAATAATTTTGCTCCTGAGTGACACATTCAACTTTTCACACCGACTATGAGGAAAATTTAAATTGCTCTAAAAAAATTAAATAACTATACTTTGAATTATACTTTTACCACTTTTACAGTAATCGAACAACGTAAACATTTTTTTTTATATAATGATGGATTGTGAAGGATTAGGGAAAGGTCACCACAGATAAAATATTCCTGTGTACTTTTACTATTGTGTAAAAATAATCGAATCGAATATTACAATGGTTTCGGATATCAATATTCATCATATCACAATAACAGTCATCGATAGTTTTGATTTCAGTAAACATATATTTATTGTAACTTTTTTTTAAATATTACGAAAAATTCATAAATTTTGATATAACGTTGTTAAAGTTAAAACTTGAACCATGTTCGTTTTTAATCGACTACGTCATCGTTGTCGATTGTAATGCAATTTCATAATTACATTCAATTATTTTAATCTGTGTTCAATTGGTACATTGCGTAAAAGCTGCATGCCAATGAATAAATTAAAAAAGTAGCTTGAACAGAAAAGTAGCATTTTGCTCCCTCTCGTCGTGGAGCAAAACTTACTTTTCCGAATGAAAGGTGTGAAAAAAATATTTATTGGTTTCAGTTCCATATATGCCTTTAATTGTTGTTGTTGTTCCCCTTTAATTATTTTAATTTTTAAAGTTTTAAATAAAAACCGTAAAGCGGTTCACAGAATACATCTACATACCAAGTTTCAACTGTGTAGTCCTAATAGTTTCTGCATAAAGTTGCTGTGACTTACGGACGGACGGACGGACGGACAGATAGACTTGACGAAACTATAAGGGTTCCTTGTTTCTCTACGGAACTCTAAAAAACGCACAGACATCCGTCCACCCGGTGCCCTTCGGTAGTGAAAACGAGTGTTATCTTAATTTGTAGACTATTCAGTATTTTAGATCAATATTACAAGTGGCTCTGTGAGCTGTAGACCTCGCGAGTGACAGTTTCTTTTAATAACACATACACACTTTTGAATGCACCTGGTTACGTACATGGATTATGAAAATAGCCGCAACATTAACTGTGTAAACTAAATTTTGCGGTACCTAAAATTTTATAGCCTATTACTCTCACGGTCTGTACAAATACAACGTCACCTCAATTGTTAAAATCCTGACATCTCTATCATTTTGAAAAAAAATAATCAAAAACTGAATCGACAAAAAAGGACTTTGTATTTCATTATCGAACCTGCTTACACAAATTCACGAGAATTACTTGAGATATGATGACAGCCGGACTTACGAAAGCATTTGTGCCCAATCCTGAACGGAGCTGCTTCGTCGCTCGTTCAATTAAGAATCGTTCATTCAAACTTAAATATGTGCCAAGTAGAATTGCACACATTTGCCTGAAGCAGTAATTTAGTTGCATTAGTAGAACCTAAGGAATGAGTCCATAGAATGTATTAAAGGCCAACCAGATAGTTATCATTTAGTATTCTTGAGCCTCTGCCAACCAACATAGCAGAGATATCGTTAGCGTCATTTCATTGTAGCGAATAGTCAGGAATCTCATTTGCAAACGTAAATTTATTGTAAACAGGCTATTATTAAAAATTACTGTTTTGGCAAAATTGCGTTTCCACTTGTTATATAGATGATGGACGATGAGGTGGCACGCCCGCTGAAACACAGGCTCTGATCGGTCTTCACAGCTTGTATGGATGTAGCCGGCAATTTAATCATACGGTCATTTTATAATTCATAATTCATTCATAATTCTTTATTGCACACACACATATTGAATTTAAAAGGTTACATTAGGATCAATCATATGTACAAAGGCGAGCTTATCTCTAAAAAGGGATTTCTTCCAGCAAACAAAGGCATGAAAGGGAAATTTAAGGGTAGGCAGTGTACACTATCTAATATCTAATCTATACTAAAATGCATATATAACTATATAATATAAAATACGGAAAAAAAATACTTAAACACCAGACTACTAAATACAAAACATACATATACCTGAAAATATAGTTTATATATTATAATGATATACATACTATATATAACTCTCACGAAAGAGAGAGGAAGTGCTCTTTTACCCGGTTTTTGAAAGAGACAAGAGTGGGACTGTCTCTTATAGTGCAAGGTAGTGCGTTCCACAGTCGAACCGCCTGCAACCTGAATGAGTGCTCATATGCCGAGGTGCTATGCCTAGGAGTGGCTAAGAGTGAGACCGTGTGAGATCTCCGGTGCCGATCTCCTGAAAAGAGATACTCAAAGCGGTCTCGAAGGTAGCTGGGGTAGCGCGGATTTTTCAATATATTGAAAAGATAAAAGAGAATATGAGTGTCTCGGCGACGACGAATTGGAAGCCACCGAACTCTTTGCGATATTGAGAAACATGGTCGAATTTGCGCAACCCGAAGATAAACCGAATCCCAAGATTCTGAAGTCGTTCGAGTTTGTTCAGTAGATCTTCGTTCGCGGTCGCCCAACAGACACCGGCGAGGTCGAATATCGGCAGGAGAAGGGACTGAGCAAGGGTGATTTTGGTCTGCCGAGGCAAGAAGTACTGCTAACGCCTGAGGGAGTGAAAAGACGCAAAGACCCGTCTGCTGACCTCGCTGACATGTGGAGACCAAGACAGCAGGTTGTCAAAAATAACCCCAAGGTTTTTCGCCTGATCTGTAAATTCTATTGTGATACCATTATATGACATGGGAACAATAAGTTTTTGTTCTAAGGAAAGCGTGTGCCTGGTTCCTAAAAGCATGGCTTGTGATTTGGTCGGGTTTACCAACAGCCCGTATGATAAGGCCCAGTCTTTCACATTCTCGAGGTCAGCATTCAGTGCCTCCACGGGTTGAGGCTACATCACAGGGGCAAAAGTGGCGATACATTTGGAGATCATCTGCGTACAGATGACACGAAGAAGAGATAACGTCGGAGATAAAGTTGATGAAGACTGAAAATAGAAGAGGAGAGAGAATACCACCTTGAGGCACTCCTGAGGAAAGATCACACCATTGAGTTTCAGTCTCTTCAGACTTAATGCGTTGCTGACGACCTCTCAGGTATGAATGAAACCAGTTAGCAGCATGGACGGAGACATTCAGTGAGCTCAATATAGCGACCAGAATGTCAAAATCGACGCAGTTAAAGGCATTGCTGAAGTCAAGCAGGGCTAGGACCGTGACCAACTTCTGATCCATGGCTTGCTGTGTGTCATCGCTGACTTTTAAGAGTGCCGTGGTAGTACTATGGCCTGGTCTGAACCCAGATTGGAAAGGATTGAGAAGTTTGTTTGATGAAAGGAAGGAGGAGAGTTGGGAGTGGACTATGGATTCAAGGACTTTGGATAGAATGGGTAAGATAGATATGGGCCTATAATCTTTATAATCTTTATAATAAGGAGGAGGGATTTGATTTTTTCGGCAGTGGGATAACGAGTGCTTTCTTTCACAGACTAGGAAAGGAGCTCACCGATAAAGAGAAGTTGATGATGTGGGTAATTGGAGGAAGCAACTCCTCAAGGACGCTGTGGATCATCTGATGGCTGACGTTGTCGCCACCAGCAGCTTTGGATTTGATAGCTAGCACTGCCTTTCTAACTGCACCGATTCCGACAAGCTTAAAGTTAAACGGTGAGGTGCAGACTGCAGCCCTCGACCGTAGACAATGAAGGGTTGCCTCCTTAGTGATAGGGTCCATCACGACGGGAGGAGAAGAAAAAAACTGGTTGAGACCCTTGAGATCGACATTACTTGAAGAAGATTCCTGGGACTTGCCAACACCAATGGTTTTAAGGAACTTCCATACCTGAGCTGGAGTGTACATCTCTATACGCTCATGGATGTGGCGTCGCTTGGAATCGCGGCACATGCGGTTGCACAGGTTACGGAGGCGTTTAAAAGCTAGGAGATTGTCGTTGGTCGGGTCCTTCTTATATCGCCCTTTTGCACGGTTTCTTTTTGCCATTAAACGATTGATGACGTCGGTCAGCCACGGGGCAGGAAGATGTTTGACTCGGACTTTTTTCATTGGTGCGTGCTTGTCGAAATTTACGCTGTGCCACTGTTTTATTTTGAGGGTACCGTACTCTCGAAGGGTGCCAAACGGGACCCTATTACAAAGCTATTACCAAGGGCATCTTTTTGGCAATTATAAATGCGATGTCATTAGATTACATTATTTTTATATTGTACATCGTGACTTAAAAAATGAAAAATGTAAGAGTTTCTTGGTGCCATCTCCTCTGACGGACGTATTTCCGAAGCACTGGTAGAGTTAATGCAATTTCCTTTTCCTGTGCGAGATTCAGCCATGAATCACCACTTGAAAGGGAAGTTCCTTTTTCAAACTTACTCATTAGTATACTAATTGATCTTATTTTTATTTTTCTCCTTGCATTATTTTTTGCCTACCTACAATAAACTAGTGGCCCTGTGGGCAGTAGAACTCGCTAACAGGGGGGACTGTGAAACAATATATATATATATATATATATATAGGTAAGTATATATAGGTAAGTATTTGAGATTCAATCAAAATCAAGTAGTAAAGTAGCCGCACCAATAACATTGTAAACTACATTTTGCGATTTAAAATTCAATCTATTGACTTTTCACGAAAATAGTCAGCGTCTATTTCACTCACTCTCATGGTCTGTATAGATCTTCTTTACTAATGCGTCTCCTACTTCGAGGAGTCCAAACTTGGAATGTTTTGAAAATATTTCTTGGATTTTTAGAAAACAGGCGGCGGAAAGGTAGTATAGTATATTTTTAGAATCGGCTCATGAAGCCCTTTAATTTGATAACCTACACGATAGGTTTCAGAATAAAAAAAAAAAAAAACATACAAAAAATTAATGACGTCATAACTCCCCCGCCGAGACAGACGAAAGCAAAATCGGCCTCCTATCTTGTCGAAATGGACCCCTTCACTTGCTCGGTCAATTATTTGAGTATGAGTTTGAAGCCTCCGCTGTCCGTCCGACTGTCGGTCAGTGGGTTGCATCGCATGCACCGTAATAGGTAGTGAGTTGATCACGGAATACGTATTCTGTTGCCGCTACGGCAATAAAATAATGACATGACTATTCAAACATTAAAGCGGATCCCAAGAACAAGAAACTATTCTTCTTCTATGGAACTTCGTGGGTAAGCCGGAGTAGCAAGGCAAATGACGCATATTTTGCTGTATGTTATATTGCTTGCATGCAACCTAATCTTTTGGCCAGGAGACAAGGGTGCCCAAAGATGTAAATAGCAAAGCGTGGCCCACTCAGGAAGAGTTGGGCCAAGGGGCAAGGGCTGGGGGGAGACCGCTCAGGGGAAGAGGGGGAGACATTATGTGCTCATTATAACATAATTATAACAAAATGGTATGTTATGCATGAATGATAACAACTTATGATAGGAGAAACAATCCGGTTGATAGGTTAGTTTAGTTGAATGAATGTGTAGATTTAACTATATAAAACATTTATTGCAGATTACAGCTTGTAATCTATTAATGTATTAGCTGACCCGACAGACGTGGTTCTGTTTAAAGCTAAGGTTCGCTGCCAACGCCATCTGTTGTAAGATGCATTATTCGATCCGTTTGCGTGTTTAAAAATTTTCCCTCCATATGAAGACTTTAAAGAATGGTTGGAAAAAAAAGTTCATCCAATCGGTCCAGCCGTTTGCGAGTTTCGCGCTGACAAACACATGCGATTCATTCCTATATAGAGTATTTTAGAGAGTTCTGAGGTCTAATGGTTTCACGCTCGTTTCTCACGCAGGAGATGCCCGTTCGAATCCGGTGATGACCGTTGCCATATGCTGAGACCAATGAGACAAGTTATTTATCTTAAGTAAATTTCTACGGACGTTCTAACGGTCCTTCATTCTCAAAAGCTGCGGCGATGGGCTAGCCCCCTGTCGCACAAAATGGAGTATTGACTGACCGGCTAAACGTGGACACTATACTGTGCTTCAGCCATCCCGTACATGAAAAGGCGTGACGCTATGGCGTGGCCCCACACTGTCGTGGGAACCAGAAACAGCCACGTCACACATATATAAAAATCGAAGATTTAGGGGATTTTTTTTCTTTATCCCCCAGCCGGGGATCGAACCCGGGACCTCTCGCATGGTAGGCAGACCCACAACCGCTGCGCCGCAGAGGTCGTCAATCAAAGAATATAGAAGATGGACAGGTATAGTAAATATCTACAGTAATAGGCACTTAAATGTATCTAAATGTATATGAATCAATCATTTGCCCTCGTAAGAAATTGATAATGTAGTGATAAGTAGATGTTGTATTTTAGATAGGCCCATTAGTATTATCATCAGTCTATTTACATAAATGTGATTGTACTGAACAATCAGCCCAATTAACTTTTCAGAAAATTCGGTAAGAAAATTCGGTTCAAAGTTCATAATGCTATTTATAATGTTTTCTTCATTTTTTTTTTGTTATTACATCTGCCAATGAAGAAACTAATCTAAAATGGCGTCTACTTGCAATTGTCTTTCTCACTTGCTTACTATCGCTGTCTTGTCACACACACGGCCATAATCCTTGCAAAAAAAAATGTCTGTATTTGTTCCCGCGCTGTCTCGATGGTATACATTTAGTTACTTCGTTGTTGTTGTTATTGTTAATTTACGTTACTGTTGCCATTTTGTTGCGCGTGCGATGAATATGTCCTCGCGCAAACAAGGGAATGTTCTCCGTAGTGTTGGACGTGAAATCCAACATTCAGTTCATATCAACTAATAAAGTTATATCTTATTAATGTACTGAAACCACTGCAAGTACAAGTTGCCTTTTTAGATTAGTGTCTTCATTGGCAGAAGTAATACCTACTTGTTTTGCGAACTGTACAGTATAGATGATATGGAGAAGAGCTCACATTAAAACCACGTGGCACGCTCAATCGTCTATTAAACATAGTATTTAAATTAATAGCTTATCAGCACGTGTTTGACTTATGCTTAGGGTAGATACAGCATGCAGTGATTCCAGGTAGTTTTAAACGGCAACAAATATAATTATCACCAAAATATTTTTTTCCTACCCAAAATGGATAAATGAACACCAAAAGTTGCAAAAAATATCAGGGCAAAATACTGCGGTAGCTTAGGTGAAGGGTAAAGGGGGTGAGCGAAGCTAAGCCCCCTTTATCCTTCGACTTAGGTTGAACATGTAAGAACAACAAAAAATACTTAAAACATAAACATAAAAAGAAGTTTTTGATCATTTATCCAAACACAATTCGGTGGACATTTATCCATTCTGGCAGTCATTTCGAATTTATTGGTAGTAAAATAGGTGCGTTTTTGGTAATAGTTTAAACATAAGACGTTTTAATATTACAGCCACCCGACAACTCAAACTTTAACTAACATTGAATGTCGTGATGTCACACTCACACACACATTTACATACAGGGCACATACATTGCTTCTGGCCCCACACTAGGATACCGTGTCATGAGAACCAGAAACAGCGGCGTCACACACATATAAACATCCAAGACCTGTTTTTTTTTCACCCCCAGCCGGGGATCGAACCCCGGACCTCTCGCATGGTAGGCAGAGCCACAACCGATGCGCTACAGAGGTCGTCAAACGTATTAATTACTGCCTCTCTACATTTTCTTAATTTTATTATTGGCGTGCTAAACTTTTTTTAATGTTGCCAGTGTCAAGGGTATTTCACAGGTTACAATTTGGTCAGGTTCTCTGAGTTGTTGCACATTGGCACTACCCGGGAGGACGTGAAGGGCTGTAGGAACCCAAGTATTTCCTTCGGACGTGAATAACTGCCATCCTCAATGGCCCTGCTGTTTGTCTGTCTGTCTGTATGTCCGTCAGCGGGTTGAATCTCAGGAACTTTAATTGACCGAGCGAGCGAAGAGCTCCATTTCGACAAGATAGGAGGCCGATATTGCTTTCGTCTGTCATGTCTCGTATCTGTCAGTTCCGGTCTAGAGGCCACAGTTTTCAAGCGATCCTCACAAAACTTGGCACACGTGTTCCTTGAATAAAAATTATTTTTTTGCTTGAATTAAAAGCTTTTCTCGATTTTCCCCTTTGGGGGGGGGGGGGGGGGGAGTTATGACGTCATTAATTTTGTGTTTAATGGGGTTGGCCGGTGAAAGCTAATCATAGGTGGCGCCACGTGCATTTGGTTCCTTTATCCAGTTGCCACTTTCAACGATCGACTAATTTCTGGAATTTTTTCTGTGATAATTGGATATCGGAATTTATTTACTACACAACAAAAGTAATTACTACTATACAACTTAATTTTGTCTTTTTGGCAGGATTTTTTTACTATTTGCGCACTACTGGCGATTAAACACAGTGTACTGGTAACACAGAAGCGTGACTTTGACGTTAGGGGAACCAACCGATACCAGCGCCACTTTGACAGTTGCCAACCCCATTGTTGTATTTTTGGGTTGTTGTGTGTAATTTTGCGTTTTATTTTTATTTTTTTCTGAAACCTATCGTGTGGGGTATCAAATTAATTAACCATAATCTTTCGGCCGCCTGTTTTCTAAAAATCCAAGAAATACTTTCAAAACATACCAAGTTTGGACTCCTCGAAGTAGGAGACGGATTAGTAAAGAGGATCTATAGAGACCATGAGAGTGAGTGAAATAGACTATAACTATTTTCGTGAAAAGTCAATAGATTGTATTTTCAATCGCAAAATGTAGTTTACAAAGTTATTGGTGCGCTACTTTACTACTTGATTTTGATTGAATCTAAAATACTCACCTATAAATCGGTTCACATTCCCCCCTGTTAGCGAGGTCTACTGCCCACAGGGCCACTAGTATGTATAGTGCTGTAAATTTCACAGAATGTGTATAAATAAGGAACGGCACGCTATTAATTAAATTAAATCATTACGGAGTTAGAAATAAAGCGTTGGATCTACTAAGATCATACCTAAGCAATAGAATTCAAAAGGCAGAAGTTAACGGCGTAAAATCTGATGGATCGGGTGTTAAAATTGGCGTTCCACAAGGTTCCATATTAGGCCCTTTCTTATTCCTGGTATATATTAATGATCTGCCTTTCATGGTGGAGAAATTAACTGACATAGTGTTGTTAGCTGATGATACTTCAAAGGTCTTCAAAATTGAAAGACAAAAAGGAGATTTTGATGATGTGTATTGTCTTTAACCTTGAATTGGTTCACAGTTAATAATTTATTGTTAAACGCTGGTAAAACCAAGAGTATCAAATTCTCACTTCCAAATGTCAGGCAAGTTGAGACCAGTTTAGTGTTAGACAACAGCACGTTAGAATTAGTAAATGATATGAAGTTTCTTGGAATAACCATTGATAGCAAATTGCAGTGGGGACCCCACATAGATAAATTGGCTGGTAAATTAAGTTCTGCGGCTTACGCTGTTAGGAACATCAGACAAAGCACGGATGTGGCTACATCTAGGCTAGTATATTTTAGTTACTTTCATAGTGTGATATCCTATGGTATCTTGTTGTGGGGGAAAGCAGCGGATATTCAAACTATTTTTATTTTACAGAAAAGAGCTATTCGAGCAATTTATAATTTAAAACGAACAGACTCCTTAAGAGAGCTTTTTAAAGAAATTGACATATTAACAGTAGCTAGTCAATTTATTTTCGAAAATATAATGTATGTACGCAAGAACATTACAACATTTTCCAAACTTAGCGATAGCTGTAATGTTAACCTAAGAAATAATCACAGACTGTGTGCGCCCCGTTTTAGACTCGCGAAGGTTAGCAATTCTTTCAAGGGTCAGTGCATTCTCTACTACAATAAGATACCTCTGGAGATTTTGAAATTGCCATTTGAGCAATTTAAAAAGGGATATTACAATGTTCAAGATTATTTAAATGACAGGACTGCATGGGGTGGCTCAACACAGACCTTGCTGTTAATAATTTTGTAATTATTTATTCCTGCTTATTAATCATAACAATAAAATTTTTCATATTTGTATTAGTTAAGCACAACCTATTTTTAAAAGAGATCTAAAAATCAATCTGCGGGAGTTTCTACGCCCTTCTTCTCCCACAGTGGTCCAATGTAGAGAGGCAAAAAATGACGTTTGCTAAGTATATGTAAATATCTACAGCAATAAAGTACTTTGACTTTGACTTTGCACGCGATTTCAAAAATCAAAGAGGGTCCCCAATCACCAGACGTCATTTAGGGTTCCGAATTTTTAGGGTACGTTTTTTATTTATCTATAAACCACACAAACTTATAAATGCACCTGGTTACGTACATGGAGTATGAAAGTTGCCACACCAATAATCAATCCAAACTATTCACTCCACACCATCTCTACCATTGTACGGTGGTAGGGAACCGTTCTTGTGTGAGTCCGACTCGCACTTGACCGATATTTATTTAGCTGCGGAGGAATTTTGCACCAGTTCAGCACATTTCCCGATTTAGCCTGTTTAAAAAATCCATCGTAAAATAATTTAGAATTGTCGACATACTTTTAAAACCGTTTCAGTTTACTGAATACAAACAGGGCACTGTACCTAGTATTTGTTATCAATACTAATACGTTATTACTGATAAAATTTAGCGCCATCACGAAATGACGTCACCGATCAATAATGCAAGTTGTAATGTAATGTAATGGTTCCGAACCACTGCTTGCCTTATCAGTTAGTGACGTATCTGTAATAATCTGTATGTGAACTATACGTAGAATATCACATCAGTTCGGCTCATGCCAGTAATAATGCCTCAGGATTTAAATGTTCAGTTCAGTTCAATGGCAAATAGGTATCAGAAGTAATACTCGTTAAAATATCGTAAAAGTGTTGCTACTCCTAAGTGGGTTATTTGTTGAGTAAGGGGTTCCCCACAGTAAATCAATTAGTATTGTCAAATAACGATAAAGCCATTGATTATAACATTTCTTAAGAGGTCATGTTCCTCCGGAGGAATTCTAAATATCTTTGTAATTCTATATATCTATATTACTTTGCTAGACTTTGAGGGATTGTCCTTACTATTAAATATGCCCCCGCCAAGACGGGCCAAGCGAAGTGCAGGGGCACTACTACCTTTTCTCAAAGCGCTTCGTCATTTTTTTGTACCCTCATAACTTGGGTTTGGATTACACCAGATAAAATTCTCGGGATATGATGTCAACAGTGGACTCAATAAGCATGGCTCCACTTTAAATTTTATTGATATCTAAAAATACCCGATTTAATCACTGACTCGATGACGATAATTAAAATTCTTAGGGTATTTCCTGAAGTACTAAAAGCTGAAATTTGGTATGTAAGCTAGTATTAGTAAACAAACGACAAAAAAAAAAAACAAAACCTGGAACTTTTACGCCCTCAACCCCTTAAACTAGGGGATGAAACTTTGTATGAGACTTCCGCAAATTTAGATGCTTGAAGCCTGAAAGTTGATGCAGGGACTCCTTGTTATAAATAATTGTAAAAATACATATTCCAGGATTTTTAGTAAATCACCCCCCTTGCATTAAATTAGAGGATGGAAATAAGCGCGCACAAAATGCCTTATGTGTATCCACTCCGATGGATAATGAAGCAAATACAGCGCGAATATGCTATCACCACATATGAAAGTCCAGGGCTAAGTTTGAATAATGCTCTCATTGATAGTGGGTCATCCACATTCTCTTGTGGGCAGGCTAATGTTGCACTCTCGAGAGTGACTAATTTTCAAGTTGTTCACCTAATAAATATTGTCCTTGGTAGTATTAAAGCACCACAGTCGGCTATAGTCAAATATAATCGCCTAACAGCCAAGTATCGCCTTGATCTATCACTTATTATACCAGAAAACCAACAAAGAAAAAAAGCAGATGTGCAAGAAATACACCCAAAAAAAAAGAAAGTAACAATTAACAAAATAAAAAAATATTGTCATATGCAACTTACAAAAAGAGGTGAAATCCCACCAAAAACATTGTCATGTAAAATGTTGCCAAGACAAGACCACACACGGCTCGCACTGTCAAAAAGTTATCAAATCCCCTGTAGAGCCAAGCTTCTAACTCTACACGCCCCAACTTTGCAAGCCCTAACTTTACAAACTCTACAACTTAGTCAAAATTTGTGGCTTGGCCCTTTCGCAACCGTCGCCCATGTGACGTGAAAAGTAAGATGAAAAATGTATTCATTACTTTTCTTTTATACAATAGTTAATGTATTAATTACTTTTCTTTTATACAATAGTTTTATAGTAGCCATTAGTTCTTGCCGGTAATAAATATAAACAAATCTATTTTAATTTTTACAACATTAATTTCTACTATAACTTATTCCTTAATTTTCCAATCATTCAATCTTGCTGTAGTGACTAGATTTGTTCATTCAATCCGTTCTTCAGTAACGAGTATAGTTATTGTAGGTAGGAATAAACAAATCTATTTAATTTTTACATCATTCATTTTTACTACAAGAACTGTAATTGTCTAACAAAAAAGTAAAGAACAGTAATAATAATAATAATACATTTTCAACCTTACGCCCAACATGTGACAGTAGCGAAACGGCCAAGCCACATATTTTGACTTAGGTGTTGAGTTTGTGAAATTAGGGCTTGTGGAGTTAGGGTGTGTAGAGTTAGAAGCTTGGCTCTAGCTCTGATAAAATTTTGACAGTGCAAGCCATATGTTCTTGGTCTTGGCAACATTTTACATGGAAATGTTTTCGTTGGGATTATGTTGTCTTGAGAATATTGGAGAATATCTTGATAGACAAGCACCAAATGTGAATTTATATTTAATATTAAGGATATTCCTTCTTAAACAGGAAAAAAAAACATTTCAAAGTCAGCACCATAAGAATGAACGCATAGCACTCCAATTATATTAAACTAATTGAATAATTATTAAATTGAATTTCACCTCGCAACAAAAGTGTAGGATGTAAGAAACTATGAATAATAAATCACTGTTTTTAATACCATTCAATCAATCAATCAAATGTCTTTATTACTGTAGATATTTACATATTCTTAGCAATTATAATTTTTTGCCTCTTTTCTACATTGGACCACTGTGGGAGAATTAAACTCCCACATTTAAGCCATAATCATAAAAACATGACAAGTCTCTACCTATACACAGATATATTGTGTTCTCAATTCTATGATGCAAAAGTTTCAATTCAATCATAATATAATTATGTTTGAAAGCTATATGTATTTGTGGTGAAATACCTGAATCAGTGAATATAATTTCTATGCATTAAATTGCCTCTAATGATTTGAATGATGATGAATTGACAAAGTTTTTTTTTTCTAGATTCAAATATGACTTGTAGCAGGCGTATTGATATTCTAGTACCTTGGTTGGATAATAATTGCTATCATGCAGGAAATAAGGATATATAGGTATATCAGAGACTATTAGGCATTTTATTTTAACCTGTAAAAACAGACTAAGAAATGGCCTTGTGGGAATACACCTTTTTTAACATTATAAATACAGTCCCCCACAATTACTAAGAGCAGTGCTGTAAGAGCACTACTCAACGCACTACAATAATTACCTTGTAAAGTAAATAGACATGATTTATCTTATCAGTTTTGATAGCACACACTGGAGTAAAAATGTAGCTCATTAATGTACCTACCAAGGGGCATATGTCTGTATGTAGCTCATTAATGTACCTACCAAGGGGCATATGTCTGTATGTAGCTCATTAATGTTCCTACCAAGGGGCATATGTCTGTATGTAGCTCATTAATGTTCCTACCAAGGGGCATATGTCTGTATGTAGCTCATTAATGTTCCTACCAAGGGGCATATGTCTGTATGTAGCTCATTAATTCTAAGCATCCTTGAAGAGTTGCTCCCTCCAATTACCCACATCATAAACTTCTCTCTATCAGCTAGATCTTTTCCTAGTCTGTGGAAGAAAGCTCTTGTCATCCCACTGCCCAAAAATTCCAATCCCTCCTCCTTCAAAGATTACAGGCCCATATCTATTTTACCTATTCTCTCCAAAGTCCTTGAATCCATTGTCCACTCCCAACTCACCTCCTACCTTTCATCAAACAAACTTCTCAATCCTTTCCAATCTGGCTTCAGACCAGGGCATAGTACTACCACAGCACTCTTAAAAGTCAGCGATGATATACAGCTAGCCATGGATCAGAGGTTGGTTACGGTGCTGGCCCTGCTTGACTTCAGCAATGCCTTTAACTGCGTCGATTTTGACATTCTTGTCGCTATATTAACATCGCTGAATGTCTCCTCCCACGCTGCTGGCTGGTTCGACTCATACCTGAGAAGTCGTCAGCAGCGCATTAAGTCTGAAGAGACCGAAACTCAATGGTGTGATCTTTCCTCAGGAGTGCCTCAAGGTGGTATTCTCTCTCCTCTTCTTTTTTCAGTCTTTATAAACTCCATCTCCGACGTCCTCTCTTCTTCGTATCATCTGTACGCAGATGATCTACAAATTTATCGCCACTTTTCCCCCTGCGATGTAGTTTCATCCGTGGAGGCACTGAATGCTGACCTCGAGAATGTGAAAGACTGGGCCTCATCATACGGGCTGTTAATAAACCCGAATAAATCACAAGCCATGATTTTAGGAACCAGGCACACTCTTTCCTTGTTACAAAAACCCATTGTTCCCGTATCATATAATGGCATGGTTAGGTTAGGTTAGGTTGGTTGTTGTTGTCAAAAATAACCTTGGGGTTATTTTTGACAACCAGCTGTCTTGGTCTCCACATGTCAGCGAGGTCAGCAGACGGGTCTTTGCGTCTTTTCACTCCCTCAGGCGTCTGCAGTACTTCTTGCCGCGGCAGACCAAAATCACCCTTGTTCAGTCCCTTCTCCTGCCGCTAATCGACTACGCCGATGTCTGTTGGGCGAGCGCGAACGAAGATCTTCTGAACAAACTCGAACGACTTCAGAATCTCGGGATTCGGTTTATCTTCGGGCTGCGCAAATTCGACCACGTCTCTCAATTTCGCAAAGAGTTGGGGTGGCTTCCGATTCGTCGTCGCCGAGACTCCCATATTCTTTTTTGTCTTTTCAATATATTGAAAAATCCGCGCTACCCCAGCTACCTTCGAGACCGCTTTGAGTATCTCTTTTCAGGAGATCGGCAACGGAGATCTCACACGGTCTCACTCTCAGCCACTCCAAGGCATACCACTTCCGCATATGAGAACTCCTTCAGGTTGCAGGCGGTCCGACTGTGGAACGCACTTCCTTGTGCGATAAGAGACAGCCCGACTCTTTTCGCTTTCAAAAACCGGGTAAAAGAGCACTTCCTCTCTCTTTTGTGATAGTTGTAGTATGTATATTATTATTATATGTAAACTTTATGTACAGGTTTATGTATGTATTGATACGTATTTAGTAGTTTGTTAGATACGAGTATGTATTTAATTTATCGTATTTTATAGATATGTAATTTACTTATACATATGTATTTTATTATTGTTTAGATATTGTGTACTGCCTACCCTTTATTGATAAAATTTCCTGTCATGCCTTGGTTTGCTGGAAGAAATCTCTTTTTAGAGATAAGCTCGCCTTTGTACATATGTTTTCTCTTAATGTATCTTTTTTTAAATAACTGTGTTCAATAAAGAATTATGAAAAATTAATGTTCCTACAAAGGGGCATATGTCTGTATCCTGTCCAGATACAAGTAAGATTGAAAATTTTCCAATAACTGCTGACTAAGTGTGGGTTGATAGAGGGGTTTGCGCAACAGTGTGCGTGCCTACTTGGTACTGGTCACTGTCTCGCTCACTTGTTAGGTAACTTCGCTTGCGGCCTCGCTCAGGCGACCATACTTCTAAAAATATGAAACATAGTTTAGCCTCAAAACAATTGTCAAATCATAGGTTTATATACAAACATGTATAGACATTTTTGTGAATTAACAAGTGATGAATAGGAGTTTATTTTTTTGTGGTGAGACTCAATATATTAAAATTCTGTTGATAGATGATTTATCAATGAAGTCTTAATCAATTTCAGACCTACCAAGCTAAATACTGGCTGAATTAGACAATGATATCTATGCTATTTGACGACCTCTGTGACGCAGTGGTTGTGGCTTTGACTACCATGCGAGAGGTCCCGGGTTCGATCCCTGGCTGGGGAAAGAAAAAAACCCAGGTCTTGGATGTTTATGTATGTGACGTCGCTGTTTCTGGTTCCCACAACACAGGGTATCCTAGTGTGGGGTCAGAAACAATGTATGTGCCTGTATGTAAATGTTTATGTTTATGTTTTTACTATGGGTTCAGTATGTCAGGTTTTAAGCATCCCGGAGACCATCAATTTGCTTGACAAGCATGTTTGATTCAAGTAAAATTGACCGTATACCGCGTAGGCGTGGCATATTGGTATCTTGCTTTTCAATTTTGGGTCGATTTCCAACAATGTTTCAAAAGAATCATTGTCCATTCGAAGAAATTTTTTTATAATCGTCCAGCTCAGTTTCATGAAGAGTTCTTTGCAAGTGTTCATGAGTGAATCAATATCTCAATTTATACCACTCCTTACACCATTGTCTCTTTCTTTTTTTGCCATATCTGCGTTGGAAATCATTTTTATACACGAGAGAAGACAACTTTCTTGGCAACGATTGCCTGTGATGTTGCCTATCGGTAGGCAACGTCACATTTACCTACCGATAGGCAACGTCACATTTACCTACCGATAGGCAACGTCACATTTACCTACCGATAGGCAACTGTGACGTGCGCACTTGATGCAGATCGGTAGGCGACTGTTTCGTGCGGCTTGATGGGTCCGTCAAGCGTCCCATTCAATCAAAATTGATATCAAGCATGCTTGTCAAGCAAGATTGATTGTCTCCGGGACCCTTAAAAGGCAACAAGTGGAAAAAAACAGGCAAGGGGTTGATACGCTAATATGAACACCACTTCTATACCATGTCCTATCGCTTGAGAAGAGGCCTGATCTTGAGCCATAGTTTATGTTCACATACTATATAAACAGTGGTATTTTATTATTAATTTCAGGTCATTGGTTCATCTGGCTGGAGAGCGTTGTTAGTAGTCTCGTTTTTTAAATTATAGACCTAATTTACTACATTGATCATGAGTACCTATTCCATCAGCAAATTCAGAAGATAACGATCGCGCATCTAATTTTACACCTTTACGTCACTAGTGTAAACAAAAGCAGTTCTAGGAAGCAGTTAAGTTTTCTGGGAAGTTTAAACTGAAACTCACTTTCCCGTTGATCCCGAGGCCCAAGACTGTGTTTGAAATGTCGTAGTCATCAGTAATAGGCGTAGTTTTTGGAGTTTTCGTGAAATTCATGATCAAAACTTGGTTCCTTCACGGTTCAAACGGTAAACGATTGGTCTATATCAACTAGCACTGCACTCTACAAAGTCCACTCACTAATGATAGAACTTCACTGTATGGATATTTTATATTAAACACAATATGTACGTACGCACGAACTAATTGGATTTTGTAAAATTATTTTACTACTACACCCGTACAACGACCGATGACAAATCCATTGAGTAATCTCGGCTCTCGCACGCAGGGCTGCCAATAGCAAAAATGAATGGAATTATTGAGTGAGCGAAAATAGTTCAGTGCGTTCCATTTCAAAATAATGCTGTATTGTCGTTCTTTCCACACCATGGAGTCCAATGTATTACTATACTCTTTGAAGGAGTCTCAACACCATTCGACACAGAGCGCCATCTAGAGTACAATAGCTTCAACAGGAGCAATAATTATTTTAGAAATTTCAAAATCTGTTTGAAGCTGTGTGTTGGCAGGGCTTGTGAGAAATGGATTTATTTATTAATGACTAATACATTAAGGGTTAAAAAGAATGTAAACAATAAGGTTAAAAACACAACTAAACCTAAATCCTATTCAATATTACATTTTTCCCCAAGATCGCTGCCGAGCAGTAGGTGACAGGTGCCCAATATGCTGACTGACACCATTTCCTTGCTGGCAAACTGATAGATACGTTGATTGAGCGAGGTAGGTGCCAGCTCTAAGGTCTACTGACGCTTCATCGAGTCGCTTCGAGATGTATTTAAGGAACACCGGACGGCCCGAGGGTTTCCAGGCCTAACGAACGGCATGAATAGATCGTCGCGAGCTCGCCAGATGGCAGTAGTTTCGTTTTGCGTTTTGTCGGCTGCAAAACCTAAAAAATAGCGAAGATGGAGTTTGTATATTTAGGCAAGTCTCACCGAGCGATTTTATTAAACTGTCGAGAATAGGCGCCCATAAACAAGAAAGCGTCACGCCTTTACCCATACTATCCACAGTTATTCAATACTACTCCATTTTGAGTAACAGGGGTTAAGGCCATGTCAATGACCCTTTGTGTGTAGACATCTATTCTATAAACATTTTGCACAACGGTTACAAGGTTCCCGTGAAAAATATATAAATTCAATACATATTGTTATATTCATACAATAGATCTCGAAGGACAATAACTGGTGAACGGTATGTAGTAGGTACTCACAAAGGTTATTGAGCTTCGATTGAGCGGTTACCGGAATCGACAATGTGTGTGGGTAATGTCAGGATGTCATTGTAGTACACAGAACACAGTAAGTAACAGAATTAGTTGGGCCCGCCTAATTATTTATAATTATAAAAATGAAACCTTCTGCGTTAGTCTTACTTAAACTCGAAATTTGCCCGATCGGTATTTTTATAACTCTTATTTTGTTTAATTCTTCTGAGTCCGGAGGGTTAAAAGAAAATTAGGAGAATGCAAAGAGAAACGGTGGCCTAAAATGCATTTTTTGTCTATGTTCATCCTTTTCCAGTAGAAAGCGTTGGTTGCGGACTCAGATCATAGAGAAGTAAGAGTCTCGTTTAACTAAGACTTAGATTAACGAGTAACTCTTTGCTTACTTATTCTATGGTAGCAGATTGTATGTTTGACAGCTGCGCGATGCATAGACTTATTATGCAAAGAGTTTAGTTAATCTGAGACCTAATGTATAAAAACGGTCAACCAGCAGCCAGATGGGTCGATGACATTACCAATATCGCTGGGAACACCCGGATTCGATTGGCACAGGACCGGCTAAGTTGGCACAATAATTACCAAGTTTAAAACATAAAAAACCCACTTCAAGTTCAAGCCCTATTTCTTCCTCCCCTGTCAGGATGTGAATGAAGTCTTTGTACAAGATGATGATGAAACTATTTGGTCTGAGGATAAAATATAGAAACGGTTGCGCAGCCGAACCACCATCAAGTACTACATTTCAGGCAACAAGGTGTTACGAAGATGTGGAGCGTCGTATGTTGCCTCTTATATGAAGCTGGGCGGTCACAGTTCATACAGGGTACAACCCTCGAAAGAGATGTGATTGACCTTGGCAATAAAAATACAAAAGGAAAAATATATGTTGCGTTAAGCCGAGACAGAAGTTTGGAAGCACAGTCTTGCCAGATTTAGACGCCAACAAATTATTAAATCAACCACACGATGACAGATCTTTATCGGAAATTACGAGTCAAAGCTGTCTTCCGATAATAAATAATATAATAAAGCTCACTTTTCACTATGGGATACAATACAATACGAATACGCACATAAGTGAAAAAATTGCTAACAAAGAACGTTAACACCACATATAATTCACCAAGTTAAAAACTTAAAAAAACCAAGCCTATTTCTTCGTCCCCGGTCGGAATGCGCACAGACATATTTATGATACTACGGGGATGCGAATGTTTGCAAAATACACGAAAACAAGGCTACGAAATCTGTCTGTCTGACAGTCAAGTCCACACGTATCACACGACATTATAAACGAATATACGGTACCTACTTATAGACAGAATTCATCTAATGACAATGACTTTAATCACCACTGATAAGTCGCAGTAGAGCAATAATACGCAATTTCGTTTACCTGGATGATATAATAATTCCAGTCTTTTTGGTTTAGAAACCAAACTATAGGACAGATTTCTCATTAAAAAAATGGGACTAAACTGGATGGCCAGTCTTTCAATTAAAAATATTTTTTGAAATCGGTTCGTAAATAATAATAATAATAATAATAATAATAATAATACCTTGGACACTATTTACACACATTGATCTAGCCCCAAACTAGGATTCCCTGTATCTTGGGTGCTAGACAACGATACACGTGTACCAGTTTTGAGGTAACAAACATAAAAAAGAAATGAAAAAATATAACCGAATTGAGAACCTCCTCTTTTTTTGAAGTCGGTTAAAAAGGAGGTGGCTTATACCCAGCACAGCAGTGGGCGGAAGCAAGCTGCCGATGATGAGGTGGAATTAGGTTACAATAATTTGGGTTAGGAAGAATTAGATTACGATTAGACGACCCGAATGGCCTCTGCCTACGAAGCCAAGGCTCCCGGGTTCAAATCCCGGTGGGGGCAAATTTTTGTTTGATGACAACGGATGTATGTAGCCTAGTCATCGATCTAAGTATAATATTTATCTATATAAGTATGTGTATCTTTGTCTAGTACCCAAGTACAGGGAATCCTAGTTTAGGGCTAGATCAATGTGTGTAAATAGTGTCCAAGGTGTTGTTATTATTATTATTATTAGTTGAGTTAGGATGAATTGTATAGATTGTAATAAATAAAAATAAATAAATAAAAGTGCTATAAGTAGGATGAGGATAAATTTGTTTAGAATAAGTTGGGTTAGGGTGGATTAGATCACAAAACGCTGGGTTAAGATATTTTTTGGGGTAACCCTAACCTAACCTAACCTACACACAAGTAAACTGTGAAAAGCAACGTAATTTTTTTATCCTAAATTTCCAAAATTTGCAATTGGTCCGAAAAATATTAACAGATTCAGTATTCCTTATATTATATCTAATCTATTTTATTTTTATTTTACGTTTTTAGGAGAGGTAACAGCTTTACTCACTAAATACAAAACACAATATTAACTAAAGAGCTAATAATAACCTCCCACAATTATTAAAATCGTAATATTACGATAAGTTGGGTCAGGATTAATAAGATTGCGATAAGTTAGGTAAGGATTAATTAGATAACGATAAGATGGGTAAGGAGTACTTTCTCCTCGTGGGAGAGGTGCTTTTTAATCTTTCATTTTAATATACTGGCAGTATGAAAATATTTATTTACTAGCTTTTGCCCGAGGCTTCGCTCGCGTTGTTTAAGCTATTGTGTGGTCCATTGAATCATCATTCATCAAAAAGATATGTCATAAAAGAGCCGTTCTTCGATATGTCAGAAATTAAAATCTTCAGATTTCAGGCTGTCACCTTTTGGAGCCGAATTGTGCCAACTTTCAACCAAGATGCCAGATAATGACATATCAAACAAGAATCTCTATATTATAGCCTTTCTTCTTTTTTGTGTCAGAAATTAAAATATGTCGACTGCTATAAATATTTAAGACTGTGAGCCAGATTTGGCCAACTTTCAAATGAGGTGCCAAATAGTGAAATATTGGACATAATGCTTTATATCATAAAGATATGAATAAACCACAATATTTCAAAGAATAGCTTTTCTTCGATGTGTCAGAAATTAAAATTTACCAGATAGTATGATTGCAGGCTGCTAGCTTTTGAAGCTGAATTGTGCCAACTTACGACTGAGATGCCAGATATTGACATATCAGACATAATGCTCAGTGTCATATTTAATATTGATGAACCAAGATATGTCAAAGAATAGCCGTTTTTCGATGTGTCAGAAATAAAAATCTGTCAGGTGGTATGATTTCAAGCAGTTACCTTTTCATTGGACCACTGTAGAATGGCGTAAAAACTCCCACAGATTGATTTTTAGATGTCTTTTAAAAATTGGTTGTGCTTAATTAATACAAATATTACTATATTCATTGTTATAATTAATAAGCAGGAATAAATAATTACAAAACTATTAAAAGCAAGGTCTTTATTGAGGTAGATTAACCCCATACAGTCTCTTCATTTAAGTACCTACTCTTGAACATTGCAATATACCTTTTTCGACAAAGTCGTTTTAACATGCTTTTTAAATTACTCAAATGGCAATTTCAAAATCTCCAGAGGTATCATGTTGTAGTAGAGAATATCCTTGAAAGAATTCCTAACTTTCGCGAGTCTAAACCGGGGTGCAACTAGTCTGTGATTATTTCATAGGTAAACATTACAGATATCGCTAAGGTTGGATAATGTTCTAAGGTTCTTGCGTACATACATTATATTTTCGAAAATAAATTGACTAGCTACAGTTAGTATGTATTTTTTTTCAAAAAGCTCTTTTAAGCAGTCTGTGAGTTTTAAATTATATATTTCTCGAATAACTCTTTTCTGTAAAAAAAACATAGTGTGAATATTCGCTGTTTTCCCCCACAACAAGATACCATAGGTACACTATGAAAGTTACTAAAATATACTTGCCTAGATATAGCCACATCCGTTTTGTCTGATGTTCCCAACAGCGTAAGCCGCAGAATTTAATTTACCAGCTTATTTAGCTATGTGGGGTCCCCAATGAAATTTGCTGTCGATGGTTATTCCAAGAAAGTTCGTATAATTTACTAATTCGAACATGTTGCTGTCTGACACTAAATTGGTCTCAACTTGCCTGACATTTGGAAGTGAGAATTTGGAATGTATGTAGCAATGAAACGCCATGTTACCGGTACGAGTGCTCGTTTATTACTGACTAGTAGGTAGTTCTATATAAATACAGTACACTCCTCCCACATCAGTTTGGAAACCTGGAGACAATACAAAAAAAAGGCTTACAAACTCAAAAATTAAAAATAAGGGGATTTATGAATTAATTACATAGGTACTTATAATAAAATATACTAATTTCTTAACTTAGAATTCCTTTACATTAAAAAAAACTTCTACTCTATAAACTACTATTTTTCCTTATAATTAATAAATTTAGTACGTGGCCTGAGATTTGATTTGACGCGACGGTAGACCCCAGGTGACTGCCCCAGCTCAGTAGCTGCCCCCGGGGGAAGCACCGTACTTGCGCTTTCTGCGTCTGGCTGCTGAGCCTGCGCCGGCGGCGGCGGCGGCGGTGACGGCGGCGGTGGTGATGGTGGCGTGGGGTTTACCTCCGCTACTACAGTCGGTGCATCGGCCTCTAGATCTACCACCAATGGCTGCACACTACTTCTACTAGCACTACCGTTACCATCATCACCGTCACTACGTGTATTTAGCGCTTGTTGCAAAGGCACGCATTCATAAAATTGATCATTTTGATCTGCTACTGTCTGCTGGACCGTATGTTGTTCATCACTAGTAGGGGGATCAGTAGGAGGGCTGTAATATCTATACGTATTTGGTGATTGCGTACTTGAAAATGGGAATGGATCTATTAGCTTTCTAACTTGATCAACGTGACGTTTACATGTACCGAATTGCTCTACGTCTATAATAAACATTCTATTTCCGAGTATTTGCTTAATAATACCTTTACACCAAACTGGTTTTTGTGATATAAAACAACGTGTCCACACATTATCGCCGATATCAAAATGACGGTGCGATGCAATAATACAAGGCACTCGAACTTCTGGGGGCAAAATAAGATCGAATCGATTACGCAATTCTCTCCCGAACATTAATTTACCCGGTGACTCATTCGTAGAACAGTGTTTACTAATGCGATATTGAAATAGAAAAGTTGATAATTTTTCTTTAATCTGTTTCAAACTTAAACTACCATGCTCATTTACGATACATTTCAACATTTTCTTGCATGTTTTCACCGAGTTTTCGGCTTGCCCATTGCTGCATGGATGGTAAATAGGACTTGTAATGTGTTTAATTCCAGATAACCTACAGAAGTATCTGAACTGATCATTACTTATCTTTGGATCGTTATCAGATACTATTAATTCTGGTAAACCGAACGTACAGAATAAGTGTTCTAATTTTTCTATTAGGGATTTTGTCGATAAATCACTGGCCATGTGGAGACATTCTACCCATTTGCTATAGCTATCTACGACGACTAGAAAAGTGTATTGACCCAACTGCATGTAGTCAATGTGAATCCTTTCAAACGGCTTGACGGCCGGCGGCCAGCGGGCGGGCTCCGCTCGCGGCGGCGCGGCGCGGAGACTGCTGCATACGTCACAGCCCAGGATCACACGCTGAAGGTCAAGGTCGATCTCCGGCCACCACATTCTACCCCGCGCTAGAGTTTTGGTTTTCACGATACCAAGATGACCCTTATGGAGCTCTTTCAACATTTGTTCCCTAAATATGTGTGGTATTATTATTCTGTGACCGCGAAGTAAACATCCATCTTCAATGTCTAACTCCGTCTTGCATTTAAAATAAGGTAATATTTTTGGACATAGGATCTTCCTAGGCCAACCATTACGTACGTATTTAACAACGGTTTGTAAGGTTTTATCTAGTAACATAGCCTCCTTTATTCTTGAGAATGAGATCGGTATAACTTCACCATCGTTTATGAAGTTGAGAAATGCACAATTTTCTTTTATATTTGGTTGATGTGTACAATTTAACGGGGATCTTGATAGAAAATCAGCTGGCGCGTTATTTTCGCTAGATATATATTCAATTTTGTAGTTAAAAGCTGATAGGAAAATAGCGTAACGTTGTAAGCGTGATGCTGTCATTACTGGTATCCCGTTCTTTTTCCCAAATATAGCTAATAAAGGCCTATGGTCCGTTTTCAGTATGAACGGTTCACTACGTCCGAAAAGATATTGGTGAAAGTGTTTGATACCGAATATTATCGCAGCTGCCTTTTTGTGAATTTGGCTGTAGTTTTTTTCGCTAGGACATAGAGATCGCGATGCAAAGGCTAAAGGACGTTCATGACCTTCGTGACCTTGAGAGATTACGGCACCAAGTCCTGAAGGACTTGCGTCTACAGTGAGGACAAGTCGAGCGTCCGGATCAAAATGTGCCAAAACTCTTTGTGACGCAAGCTCGCTTTTTATTTTAATAAAAGCCTGCTCTTGTTTTTCTCCCCACAGCCACTCAGCATCTTTTTGGAGTAATTGATGCAACGGATGTAATATAGCAGATGCCCCCGGAATAAAATTACGATAATAATTTACAAAACCTAAGAAACGCTTTACTTCAAGGACGTTTTTGGGGCGGGAAACTTCTAATATTGCAGCTGTCTTCTTAGGACACGTCCTCAACCCCTGTTTATCAATAACGTACCCTAAATAAGTGATACTCGGCTGAAAAAATTCACACTTATCCTTTTGAAGCCGTAGACCTGCGTCGTGTAACCTTCGAAGGACCTCGTTTAGCCTAGCAAGGTGAATCTCTTTTGTGGGTCCTGTGACACTCACGTCATCAAGCCAGCAGCTTACGCCTTCTATGTCCGACAGTAGCATTTCCATGGCTTTCTGGAAGATAGCAGGTGCGCTAGCTAAACCATACACCAAGCGCGAATATTTGAATAAGCCCAGTGATGTATTGATCGTTGTTAGCTCCTGTGAGTCCTTGGAAAGGACAAATTGATTAAATGCGTTACTAAGATCAATTTTAGTATACCTTTCTCCTCCACTTAGCTTAGCAAACACTTCCTCAATTCGAGGCATAGGGTATTTTTCTATATATAAATCTTTATTTAAGGTTATGGAGTAGTCACCAGCAATCTTTACTTTACCGTTTTCTTTTAAAACTGGCACTATAGGCGTTGCGTACTGAGAACATTTTACTGGAATTAATATACCTAATGATACTAGCCTTCTAATTTCATCATTAACTTTCTCTTTCAAGGCAAAAGGAACAGTCCTTGATTTGAAAAATTTTGGTTTACAACCTTCTTTTAGCTGTAATTCTACTTCGAATTTATTAAATTTCCCCAAACTATCGCTCCATAAAGCCGCGTACTTATCGAAAAAATACCTAATTTCGTTATCATATTGTGACAACGAAATGTTATTGTTCTTTAGAGTAGTTAGCTGTACGTTAAATTTAGCCATAAAATCTCGGCCTAGCAGAGGTGGACCACCGTTTTCAATAACAAAGAATACAATGTCTTTAGTCACATCTTTGTACTTTACTCTAATATTAAAGCAACCTAATGGTGTTATTTTGTGTCCATTGTAAACACACAGTTGTAAATAACATCGTTTGAGGGTAGCGTTAGAAAAATTATTAACAAAGTAATTATGCGACATGAGCGATATACCCGACCCCGAGTCCAGCTCCATTGAATAAGCTTTGCTATTTATTTCAACAGACAATAGTATAGGAGCATAATTCTCATACCTTATGTTAAATGCATTGCATTCCTTACAGTTCTCACACACTTCGTACGTACTCGGTGTAGGTTCTTCGACATCTACGTTGTTTACTCTAACCTTACACATTTTTCTGAGATGGCCTTTCACACCACATTTTTGACACTTGTAGCTTCTAAATTTACATTTCTCCGCAATGTGGTTCTTCATACCACACACAGAACACTTATGAGCACTATTATCGCGTTGATGATAAGACGAATCCGCCGAGGACGTGCCGCGCGGGAAGGGCGCGCCCGATCGCCGCGAACCTTCTCCTTTTTGCCCTCTTGTCGTTGTCGCGCTGAACACCTGTTCCTCTTTAATAGTAACCCCGTACTCATTAGAAACTAACGCCTTAGCTTCTCGCGCGCACTGTGCTTGTTCCGCCATTTCTACCGCACTTGTCAAGGTCAAAGTCGACGCATTTTGCTCGAAGAGTTTATCGCGCTCGGGGCCCATGCCCAGGCCGAGGACGAACCGATCCCGAAGGTTCGATTCCAGAGCGGTGCCGAATTCACAATAACATGCCAATCCACGAAGTCGCGCCGCCCATTCTCCTATTGATTCGCCAGGGTTCCTTGTTGCCCCGTAGAATTTCGCCTTGTCCACGAAAGAACACTTCTTTGTTTTAAAATGCCCGTCGAGTGCGGTCACGAGCTCGTTATAACTTAACGTTTCATTGTCCTTTGGATATACCAAATTCCTCACTAAACGATAGGTATCGTCCGTTAAGTGGGTAATCAGCACTGCACTTTTGTTCGCTTCCGTTATGGTCGTATTAATTTTAAAAAACTGTGTTAACCGTCCTTTAAAAATTGACCATTCGCCTGACTTATAACCAAAGCTCGGTATATGTCCGAAAAGAGCCATGATCACAGGTGCAAATATCCGAAAAATCCTCGTTAGCCAATGGAATGTATGTAGCAATGAAACGCCATGTTACCGGTACGAGTGCTCGTTTATTACTGACTAGTAGGTAGTTCTATATAAATACAGTACAGAATTTGATACACTTGGTTTTACCAGAGTTGAACAATAAGTTATTAACTGTGAACCAATTCAGGTTAAAGTAAATACACCATTAACATCATCAAAATATCATCAGCAAACCATACCATGTCAGCCAATTTCTCCACCATGAAAGGCAGGTCATTAATATAATCCAGGAATAAGAAAGGGCCTAATATGGAACCTTGTGGAATGCCAATTTTTATGCATAAGATTTAACGCCGTTGACTTCTGCTTTTTGAATTCGATTGCTTAAGTATGGTCTTGGTAGATCCAACGCTTTATTTCGAACTCCGTAATGATTTAATTTCATCAGTAGCGTTTCAAGATCAAAACAATCAAATGCTTTCGACATATCGCAAAAAACTCTGATAGCATCCTGTGTGGCCTCCCATGCAGAATAAATATGAGATATAAGATATAAGGAACTTATAATAATAATCTTTTCAAATATTTTACCTTTTGCAGGAAGAAGAGATATTGGTCTGAAATTTGAAGGATCACCCTTATCCCCCGACTTGAATAGAGGTATCAGTTTACTGTGTTTCATGAGGTCTGGGAAAGCTCCATCGTCAACACATTTATTGCTATATAAGCTAAGCTGAACCAATGATTTTGACTGATATACCCCAAAGGTCTTCAGTATTTTTTAAGTTAAGTAATCTTAAAGTTTTGACAATGTCATGGGGATATAGGTACATGATGAAATTTTAAATATACATTACTGACGCTAGTGTTGTTTTTTTTAACAAAGTCTCTGCTTCATATGGAGATTAATTTAGACGCTCATTTATGAGTAAGGGTACTTTGGTGAACAATGTTTTGAAACCTCGAGCCACCTCAGCGTTAGATTTAACAACATCATCACCTATCTTTAGGCAGAAATCATTGTCTCTTGCCATTTTCATTTATTATTTGCCAAACTATTTTCATTCTATTATTAAAACTTTGTATTTTTCTATTAATGTGTAGTTTTTGCAGTTCTACAAACCAACTTGAAAGTTTTGGAATATTTTTTAATATAGTCATGATATTTTCTATGAAAGTTTTAGGTTTTTTGTTCATAAAGGTCATACAAGATAACTCTACTTTTAGTAATTCCAGAAGGTGCCCAGTCATTAAATTTAGATTTATCGTTGTTGTCACTGACTTTCTTTTATTTAAAAACTTTATCGAATTGTATTTGAATAATGTTGAAGAAGAAGAAGATTTCGTTTGGGATCTTTCCATTAAAATCCGGTACGGGCAAATTTATATCTAAGTTTTTCGTATGCATCTCTAGTCAATGAGATGTAATAGGCCTATAAAATGATGGATCAGTATTATCCTTACTAGCAATAGGGAATGAAACTGTTTGACCGCTGTGATTAGCTGTGGTAAGCAGTTAATTACATTTTTGCTTATGAATGCACAGTCACAAAAACGTTATCTTAGCAAGTTTGCAGCTAATGATTTGAATGATGTTATTTATCGTTGTTTCAAATTATTGTTTTATTTAATTTACTTTTTTCTTTTATTAAATAGTTATATATATTAGTTTAGTGATGACTTCCTCCATCATTTTTTCAATATTTCGCAATTAAATAATTTTCAGCCCTTGGACCTCCAAGGGCTGAAAAGACCATGGTAATTTCGACCTCACCTCGACCTTAGACCTCTACGGACACACAATAATATGGCTATCGAACTCAATACAGGATACCTCTATTTGTCTTTCAACAGTAAGTGCAAGAATGTCTTTCCGTTGTTTTACCTTAATTATTATTTTTCAACTAAGATTAAAGAACCACCTCTATCAGCAGTCTTTTTATTATAACAACTGACAATTTTGTTATTGTGTATGTTAAAAGAAATCTTATTTTCCTTTAACTAGTGTTCTGTAAAACAAATAATTGCCATTGAGCATTTGATTCAGTTGTTTGTTTCCGACTAGATTAGGGCCGTTGTCACTCCACATATGAGCACAATGCCCTCCTCTCGCAGTGAATCTCTTGAAAGCGGCCACAAATACTTAACAATCCAGGCTCGTTACAATCTCAATGTGTATGGCCCTAGTTACCATATATATAAATATGGCGATATACCCTTTGTGTGTCTTGCATCCTCTTCCCTTTTACATCCGGAATTCGGTCCAGTATAATCAAATGCGCTTTGTAGGAAAGGTCAGCTCGGTGTGACTCTCTGCTCTGGAAGGGCTGGCATTAGTTGTGTTCTTGTTGCTGCCTGTTGTCTTATGCATGTGACATACTTGTGTACTTCTCTATTGACCATGCCTTTTTCGCCGATGATCCAATGTTTCTGACGATAATAACTCATCATGAGTGTTGGACCACCATGCAGTCTTTGTTTTGCACTTCAGCAATAATCAGTAGACATCCATCCATTCTGGCAGTCATTTCGAATTTATTGGTAGTAAAATAGGTGCGTTCTTGGTAATCGTTTAAACATAAGCCATTTCTGACGCGATTGTATGTTTCTCGTGTTCGTCAACTGCTAATTGTTGTAATGTGGGCGCAGGCAGTACCAAATTTAACACGTGTGTTACATTTGGTATTGAAGCATATAGCTATATTCAGTCACCTTGACTTGTCTGTACATCTTGGTTACATCAGAAATTAACACAATTTTGTGCGGGCGCCATCGCATGATAATGTGTCGCAAGTAAGTACTCGTGAAGTACCTCTGAATAAGCCTTTTTCAATAATGGTTCTTTCACGAGCCTTCTTTCTAACTGTAGCAGTCTTCCTTCCTCGAATAACCATATTGACAAATCGGGTTTTCCGTCTTGAATGGTAATGATATCACATATCGAGTTGCTTCATCTCTGTAGTGAGTGTCTTTGTAATGTTTTTCACATTTCGTTTCCTTTTCTGTAAGCACTCTTTTGCTTGTACATGCATTGTCCGATTCTATTTCCCAAAACCGCTTGAGAAGATCATTGTCTTCAAATATGTACATGCATGTGATTATTTTGTTTGTGCTGAAGCTTTGTATAGTCTTGTGTACCTAGCCAGAAATAATCCACCCAAGACGCGTGTTTTGTGCTATAGGCGTGCCTCGGGAACCTTTCTTCAAACCTTGCAATATGATTACTCCATATACTTCTGCACTCAACAATAAATCAACTTTCCCAGGCGTGGCATAGTGGTGATCTGCCATTAGCAGATGCTGTAGTCCCAGTCCTAAAATTGTGCAGTTGATTGGAATTCTCTTCAACCCAAGGAGCTGTGTCGCTGACTCTGTTATAAGAGAACCATGGGATCCTTGATCAACCAACGCTCTTAATTCTTGCGTAGTGCCATTTGTATTGGCAATCTTAACAAGTGCTGTGGCCAACAGCACCTCCTTGTTGAGCTTCATCTCAGCGCAATGAGCCGCTACGTTGTTGATGACTTGTTGTGTATCTACTCCTACATGTTGTCTCTCTTGGTGAGGTAGAGAGTGATGCCGTTTTCCACAACGGCAGCACACAGTTGTTTGCTTGCATTTGTATACTGTGTGGTTGGGGACCAGGCACTTGAAGCGTAGTGCATTTTCCTCTACAAAGCTCCTGCGGTCGGATAGTGTGAGTTGTATGAACCCTTTGCAGTGGTAAATGTAGTGGTGTAAATAGAGTGGTGTGGTTACTGTTGGAATTGCGTACTAGTGTCTTAAGGTTGTTGGTGTCAATGGTTGGCTATTTTCTGAAGATTCTAAAACTCGATTCCATAAACTCAGTTAGTTGCTTGAATGTGGGCAGTTCGTTGGACATTTCACTCGTGGCGATGTGCTGCTCCCACAATCTGATAGAGTCTGCGTCCAAGTTTTGAGTTTTTACATCCAGGTTCTCTAATCCACTCAAACATTCAGTTTTTGTATCAAGCAGATTCTTCAATGTCGTAGAGGATTCTGTTGAACAAGACTTTTGTGACATAAGTCCCTTTAAGAACCTCTTGTTATTGAATATTTTTTTCAACAGAGTCCATGCATCTTCATAGTTCGCTTCAGTTGTGGGTATGCCACGAGGTAACGTCTCTGCTTCACCGCTCAAGTTCGACTTCAAGTAATGTAACTTTGTGAGTGCTGCGTTGTTGTGAATTAGAATAAGAATTGTTTTTAGAGTTTAGTAAAGTCGATATTATGTGTCTGAACATTGGTTCTGAAAAAATACCTTGTTACCATCTATTAGGAATTACCATATTGCTAGTTATTGACCACTTACAATGAAGATGACAGATAATGACATAACAGATATGATGCTTTGTATCATAGAATCAATAATCAACAACGATATGTCAAAGAATAGCCATCCTTCAATATGTCAGCGGGATTCCGCTTTCGCGTCTGTTGTTCATCACACGTGTCAGAGGGATTTTTACCAAACTTTTTGGCTCCCCTTGAGTGGAGATTGTGTTTATCTGGTGGTGGTTGTTTTGTTTAACGAGGTAAGTAGTTTTTGTGTGTCTAGAGCCCTCCATGTCTTCGGACGTGGAGGGTGAGGGATTTTCTCCCCCGGCGGACCCTGGCGGGACGGATGAGGCCAGGGATCCTATGGGGGATAACGAGCGCATGGAGTTGACCTTATTCCCGGATAACTCCCCCCAGATCCTAAATCAGAACGGTAAAAGGTCCTATCCAGGGGTCAATAAAGAAAATGATTCTTCAGCTAAAAAAACTGTGACGGCTCCGGGATTGCAATCGGCATCCGTGATCACCACCTATACTCATCCCAGCCTGACGGGGGATCTCGTTAGGTCATATAGTGAGGGGGACATTGGCCCATATGTAGTATTAGTGGAAAGAGAGGCTGATAACTCTACAACTTCATTCAATCCACTGAAATTCGGTCAACTTCTATTCAATCTAAACATAAAAAACATAAAAAAGGATGGAATTAAAAAAACCGGTAGAAATAAAATGTCTGTGACATTCTCAAACTATTGGGAGGCAAATAAATTCCTAATAAACCCGTTACTTAAAAAAAATAATACAAGGCCTATATCCCTACATATGCAGTATCCCGAATGGGCTTTGTAAGGGGTGTACCCGTGGACATGCCGATGGATGAGTTTGTGGAGTCAGTGGATCTTCCAACAGGATGTGGCGAGATCCTGAAAGCACGCAGATTGAATCGCAAACAGTGGCTGGATCATGTTGCTTCTTGGGTTCCTACACAGTCTGTCGTGTTAATTTTTAGAGGCCAAGTCTTACCTGAAAGAATTTTCTCCTACCACACGTCCCTGCTAGTTGAATCATACCAATTGCCCACAATTCAATGTCATCAATGCCTTCGCTTTGGCCATGTCAAGGCTCAATGCCGCTCTAAACCCCGTTGCTTCCGATGCTGTCAGCCCCACCTAGGTGAAGATTGTACAGAATTGATTACCGACCCAACATGCATTTTCTGTTCAGGCAACCATGTTGCCACAGACAAAAACTGCCCTGAACAGGGCAGACAAAAATCAATAAAGCTCATGATGACCCAAGAGAACATCTCATATGGAGAAGCCTCTATCAAGATCCCTTCAACTAAAAGATCCTATGCAGACATGCTCAAAGCCCCATTGGTCTCAACTCCAGCCCCTACTACCTCAACATCTTATAAAAAAACAGTTTATTCCCAAAGGTCCAGACCTCCTCCACTTAAAGGTTATGACAGATCAACCCATAATATGATTATTGCAGATCCAACATCCTCAGTTCCTAATGGGTTCTGCCTATCTCAATCATCTCAATCTATATCCCCAAACGACAACCTCATTGAAACCCTTTTGTCCCTCATTGTAAATATAATATCTAAATTTAGTGATTCAGTACCGCCCAACGTTGCACAACAATTAATACAAATTTCTAATATCCTTAACAATGTTCCCCCAAATACTTCAGTGGAACAGTCAAAGCATTAAGATTAAAAAACCAGAACTTCTTAATCTGATTGATCAATATAAACCTGCCGTCGCTGCCGTCTCGGAGACGTGGTTGGTCCCTGGCTCCCGTTTTCGGGTTCCTGGTTACTCATGCCTTCGGGAGGACAGAGACGACGGGTATGCAGGGACCGCTTTACTAGTAAAACGTTCCCTTACTTTTACCCAAATTCCCCTCCCTCCCCATGGTCAGGAGATCAATGCCATAGCTCTTAGAGCTCTTGGTGTGTCTTTTCTGTCCTTGTACATAGCTAACCCAACAGCCTCACTTATTCCCTCTCTACAAGCTATAATTTTCTCACTTAGTCATGGGAGACTTCAACTCCCACCATATCTCTTGGGGTTCCTATAAGTGTGACCCCTTCTCTCATCTTCTTCTTGATCTTTTGGATAACTTAAATCTCTGTATAATTAATGATGTTTCCCCTACTCGCAGAGTCCTTCCCCATCAGAACCCCAAGTCTGCTATCGATCTTACTATTACTTCCCCCTCTCTTTCTTCTTCATGTCTCTGGAAAAGGCTTTCTAGTACTTTTGGGAGTGACCACTTCCCTATCCTTATTTCTCTTCATTCTCAGTCTTATATCGCCATTGACCCTTGCCCCCTTGTTAGATACAGGTTGTCTAAAGCTAACTGGGATGACTTCTCTTCCTCACTAGATGTTAAAATGGATTCAATTCCTCAATGCACTTCTAATAACTTCCTATCAATATATGATAACTTTGTTGATGCCATCTTGTTGAGAATGTGACCTCTAATGATCCGGCAGTTTGGCTGGACGCTTTTGCTGACAGACTTTCTCCTCCATTCTCTCCTAATTCTTATGATCTCCCCTCTCCCCCGTCCTTTATTTCTGCATGTGGGAATATGGACGCCCCTTTCTCTATCCGCGTATTAGAATGCACACTGGAAGGCCTTGTCGACTCTTCCCCTGGAGTCGATGGGATTCCTTACTCTTTCTTAAATAAATCCAACTCAAAATGTAAATTTAAATATTTGGAATTAATAAATTTCTTCTTTGACTTTGGTTCCTCCCCAACTACATGGAGCAAACAAATTATAATCCCAATCCTCAAACCCGGAAAGAATCCCTCTGACCCTAAGTCCCGTAGACCTATTGCCCTTTCATCCGTCCTATGTAAAATTATGGAACATCTATTGAAAACCAGACTTGAGTGGTTCCTTGAGCATAATAACATCCTAGCTAAATCCCAGTTTGGTTTTCGTAAGGGTATGAGCACTATGGATAGTCTAAGCATCATTGTCACTGATATCCACCTGGCATTTAAGAAGAAACAGTACTTGGTGGCAGCATTCCTTGACGTAACTTCTGCATATGATAACGTCCAGCTCTCAGTTCTCAGGCAAACTATGCAAAATCTGAGTATTCCTGAGAAGTTGACTCGATTTATATGCAATCTTCTCATGGAAAGATCTATATCCATAAAAAATACTAACTGTCCACCTACAAGCCGTACTGTATGGAAAGGTCTCCCCCAGGGATCTGTCATGAGCCCACTCCTATACAATTTATACACGTACGATCTTGAAAGATGCGTTACCCCCTTCTGCAATATTTTACAATATGCTGATGACTTAGCCCTTTATTTGGCTGTAGATTCATGTTCAGTTGCAGAATCTCGCCTAAACTCGGCGCTGATGTATCTAAATGATTGGCTCGATGCTCACGGATTATCTCTTTCGGCCTCCAAGAGTTCCTCAGTTATTTTCACAAAAAAAAGAACCATTCCGGATTTGGAACTTCTCATTGAAGACGATCCTATCCCTACCGACAATAAAGTCAAGTTTCTAGGAGTGATCCTCGACTCCAGACTGACTAGGATCCCACACCTGTCCTATGTTGCCCAAAAATGTGAGAAGGGTATTAACGTTCTTCGCTCCTTATCAGGAGTATAGTGGGGGGCCCACCCCTATTCTCAAAACTTAATCTACAATGCCATTATCCGTAGCCACTTTGATTATGGCGGTTTCCTTTTGGACCCTTGTAATAAAGCTGCTACCGTCAAAATTTCCAGAATTCAAGCTAAGTGTCTGAGAATAATTTCAGGAACAATGAAATCATCCCCAACTAATGCTCTCCAGGTTGAATGTGTCGATCCTCCACTTCATCTCCGCAATCAGTATTTATGTGATCGATTTTTCTTTAAGCTTGTTCAGGTTTCTTCTCACCCCTTACTCTCTAAACTCCAAAGACTCTTCCAGATCACTACGGCTCAAGGTTACAGATCCCTGAGGGATCTTCCTTGTTTACTTCGAAGTTTCATCAACTTTTTCCGTATCCGTCACCCCATATTCCATTATGAAACTTTTCCCCTCTTTTCGTTCCCATATCATTGTCTTATTTTTAAACCTCAAATCTTATTAGATTTTGGCATTCAAAAAGATTCACGTCAACCCAATAGGCAATTTAATAGAATAATTACAGAAAAGTGCTCAGAGTGGCTGCCCATATTCACGGATGCATCCAAGCTTTCCTCTAGCGGGAATGTTGGAGCAGCCGTGTGGATCCCTAAATTCCGAATTATCTTAAACTTCAAACTACCTCCGGGTTCCTCCGTTTTTTCCGGGGAGGCGACGGCAATCCTTGAAGCCATCTTGTATGCGGAATCCCATTCGTTGGATAACACTTTAATTTTCTCGGACTCCTTAAGCTCTCTTTACGCAATTTCTGCTAACCCATTTAAATCAAAACTTAAGTCCCCTCTTGTACTAAAGATTCGCCATGCTCTGTTCAGGTGCCTCTCTCGGGGTATCAACATTATACCGGCTTGGATTCCAGCTCACAGTGGTATTTCGGGTAATGAAATAGTTGACTCTTGTGCAAAGGAAGCTGTGGAATCTGGTGACTTATCACACTTCAAAATTCATACCCAAGACTTAGTATCTTCGGCTAAGACTCGTCTGGAAAAATCATGGGAATCTTCATGGCAGTCATCTAGAACTTTAAAGGGTAGGCATTATGGCCAAATTCAACCGTTAATACCTAAAAAACCTTGGTTTTTCAAGTACAGGGAAATGCGTAAGACTGTTACATCAACTATCTGTCGGCTTCGACTGGGACACTCCTGCACGCCAGTACATCTCGCTAAAATTAGGATAAGGGATAGCTCTCTTTGTGAATGCGGCCTGGCTGACGGTACTCCCGATCATTTGTTTTTTGAATGCACTAAACTTCAAACCTCATTGTATGACATCCTCCCCGGTAAGATCCCCCGTCCCGTCAATCTTAAATTCTTATTGACTCTTTCGGACCCTTCCTTTATTCACATTCTTTCTAAATTTATAACCTCTAACAAGATTAAACTGTAGTTAGATGTAGAATTATTATTTTATTTATGTATTTCTTATTTTTATGTCTAACACCCTTAATATGTAATCACTTAACATTTAAATTATATGTTAATTTGTGCTGTCCTAATTGTTGTTTGTCCGGTCCTTTTGTTATAGAGAGATCTCAACTCAAAGGAAGTTTCACCGATAACTGTACAACGTGATCCCCTTCGTGTCATCTTCAATACGTGATATTGGCGGAATTACTGTAGGGATCCACAGTAGAAGCCATCAAACCAAAAAATTGAATTGAATCAATATGTCAGCAATTAAAATCTGTCGAATGTTATAAACATTTTAGGGTGCTAGCTGTTAGAGCTGGATTTGGCCAACTTCCAACCAAGATGCCAAATCCGGCCATCATGACATACATGATACTATCACACATAGTATCATGTATGTCATGATACATGTACACATAGTATCATGACATACATGATACTATGTGTGATAATGACTGTTAATCAACCACGATATGTCAAAGAATAGCCGTTCCTTGGTATGTTAGGAATTAAAATTTGTCAGGTGGTATGATTTCAGGCTAGCATTTGGAGCCGAATTTTGCCAACTTATAACAGATATGCCAGATAATGACATATCAGACACTAAGGACCGGAGTGGATGCCGTGGTAAAGAAGAGGCCTATACCCAGCAGTGGGTGAATGTGGGCTGATTGATGATTTATTTAGGCAACACAACATGCTTTCGCGCCCTTTGGACTCCAGTCTGTAGGGGGGGGGGCTGGCTGCAACGCCTCGTTGGCCACACTCCGGTGGGAGTTTTGGTTTTGTCTGGCCATACGGAGCATTTTATTTCGGCATGTTTGTTGTCTGTCCACCAGAGTGGTACATCAGAGTCAGAGTCAGAGTCATTTTTTTTATTGAATATAAATAAATAAGTTATCTTATTCAACGTCAAAATTATACTTACTTATAACAACAAGTAATTTTTTTATATATATAAAAAAAAGACTACACCGTTTCGGAAGGTGGGCCTCGGGGTTAAGAAGAAACGGCAAGAAACTCCCCCATACCTTTTTTTTTTAAAAGTTACTTTACAACAGGTACTGGTCTCGGTCTAAGGATATTCGCCGGCGAGTGATAGTAAGTAAGTAAGTAAGTAAATTAGTAAGTAAGTAAGTAAGTAAGTAAGTAAGTAAGTAAATCGTTTATTTCCTTTACAAATATTTTTACAAAATTTTGGTACTTATTCGCTATAATATAACTAATGGATTATTAATATTTGTAAAAGCTGGAGCCTAAACTAGGATACCCTGTATTTTAGGACTCCAGGCCTCCATTTACACAAATTATGGTTAGTAATTTAATATAGTGTGTAAGTATGGTGAAAACGTTGGCTTTGAAAGGAAAACTGATAATAAAAAGAAAAGAAAAAAACAAAATTCGGATGAATTATAAAATAAAAACTACGAATAATGAAGCTTTTTGTAGAATAAAAATAACAAAATGAATGTTGCGTGTGTTTGTGAATGAGTGATTGTGAGTTAGTGTGTGTGTGTGTGTGTGTATGTGACAGTGTGTGTAAGTGTATGTGTGCGTGTGTTTGTGTAAGGGTGAGAGCGCGAAAAATTATAGGGAGTGCAAGTCTAAGCTAGGCAATAACTTCAAGAAGTTTTTCGGTCTCTTGATAATTTAAAGTTAGCAACCAATTAACTACTGCATTCTTACATTGGTAATTGTTCATAGGATATATTTTATTTATTAGGTTACACTTATTATATAAGTATGTACCAAGAAAATTGAAGTATCTTTTTGCAAAGGAAGTTTTATGAACTCTGGGATGACAAACAAGATCGAATCTTCTTTTGTTTTGAGAGAATGATGGGTCATAAGTCAGAAGACCATGTTTTTTGGTTATAGTGGTGGCAATAAATAGTTGTCGTACTGTTAGGATCTTGCATTCATCATACAGCTTAGAGGTCGGATATAAGAAGGGTCGAAAAGTTAAGACTTTTGATACTGCACGTTGAGCAACCTCTAATTTATTTAACGTAGTTTTAGGAACGCCGCCCCAGATAATATTGCAGTAGGATAATATGGACTGACACATCGCATAATATACCATTTTCAAAATTTTTGGGTCAGCCGAGTGTCTTAGTATTTTGAATATGAATTTTAATTTTCTAGTTCGGGATGAAAGTAACTTAATATGTGTTTGGAAATTAAGATTTTGATCTATATTTACTCCAAGATATTTTGTGTTTAGGACATTTTCAAGACAGGGACATGAGCATTGTAAACGTAAGCTGGACAAGAATGGGCTATTAAGTTTAGGCTGTGGCAACGGGATTCTGTATTACGGATGGAAAACAGTCTGTAATTAGTTTTGCTACTATTTATAGTAAGTAAATTTCTACCGAGCCAACGCAAAACTATGTCCAAACCCTCTTGAGCTGTATGAAAAAGTTCCTGTAGGGAGTCTGCTTGAAATATCAGTGCTGTCTCATCGGCGAAAGAGACGATTTTGCCATTACGGAGGGGGATGCAACATAATTCATTAATAAAAGCCAGAAATAGGGATGGGCCGAGGATGCTTCCTTGCGGAACGCCATAGGTAACGGGTAGGGCATCGCTCGTTACATTGTCAATTTTAACGATTTGACTACGGTTTGATAAATAACTATTAAATAAATTTAGAGTCTCACCTCTAACTCCTAACTGTTCTAATTTATCTATAAGGAGGGGAATCGAGACCGTGTCAAATGCCTTTGCGAGATCTAAAAATATAGATAGGCATTTTTTACCTTCATCAAGATTGGTGACAACAAAATTAGTTAGATCAAACACGGCATCAGCGGTAGATTTATTCGCCCGAAATCCATATTGCTGGGATGCAAGCAGATTGTTGCTTTCGAGATAATTAATCAACCTTTTATTCATGATTCGTTCCAAAATCTTTGATAGAGAAGGCAATATAGAAATCGGTCGATAATTAGTGACACGATCTCGATCCCCCGCCTTGAAGATGGGCTTTATAACAGCTTTTTTAAACACATCTGGGAAAACGCCGGCAGCAAGACTCAACCTGCAAACATGAGTGAGTGATGGAATTATTAAATTTTTATATTTTTTTAGAAACCAAGAGGGGATACCATCCCAGCCCGTGGCACAGTTGTTTTTTAAGGTCATGATTATATTTTCAACTTCAGTTTCATCCGTGTCGAACATTACGAAGGAATGAGCGACGTTGGACGAGTTTAAATTATCGGGCCACTGTTAAGAATTTGAGTCTGCTCAGCCAGCGCTTTGCCTATGTTGGTGAAGTAGTCATTTACACTATAGACAGAGGAAGACGGAGAATCTGAAATGTTTAACAAGTTCGAAGCGGGATCCTTAGGTTTCGCCATATTGGTATTAGCTTTAATTACATCCCAAAGTTTTTTGCAATTAGCTCCAGCATCCTGAATTTGCGCTTTAAGGTATTCACGTTTGACTTTCTTTAAGATGTCATTGCAATAATTGCGGTATCTACGGTAAGTAATTTTGAGAACGGAATCATCTGGAGTAAGCTTAAGCTTTTTGTGCATATTATCATGGTTGCGCATGCACCGCATAAGTCCGATAGTAATCCAAGGTTTGATAGTTCTAGTCCGCCGGGGTAGCCTTAATAATTTTGTTTTAGAGACTAGGGCCTGAGCCAGGAGACTTACCAATAAACTTGCAGCTTCATTAGGGTCATGCGATGTTAGGATAGGGTCAAAATTCAGCGTACTCATAGTAAGATCTAATCCAACATGATCTATTTTTGAAATAGTTAAAGGAGCACTTTTAGGTTGATTACCATCTATACAAAAAATTACTGCGTCATGATCGGTTAAAGATGAATGAAGCACAAAGTTTTTTAGATTTAAGTATGAGATGATCCAAGCAAGAGGAACGCCTAGTCGGGAGAGTATGAGTGGGTAACAGTCCATGCATAGCCAATAGATTTAGGTAGTCCTCATGATTATTTTCTGTGCTTTCAGGAGTAATATTAATATTAATGTCGCCCACAAGAATGATATTAGGGAATGAGACAAGCGACTCCAGGACAGTATTTAGGGATGACAAGAAGAGCGTGACGTTCTGTTTAAAACAGTGGGGTCGGTAAATTGCAATGATAGCAGTGTGGGTAGATATTTTGATTATCAGGCAGTTAGTCTCGGGAAATATTGGTTCAGAAACAGAGCACGACAATGAGTTATTGGTGTACACAACCACCCCGTCGTTTTTATTATAGTTGTCAGAAGACAGATGTGCATGATAACCCTGTAAAACCGGTATATTTTTTTGTCAAGGTGAAACCCAGCATTCAGTAAGAATTAGTAAATCGAAGCCTAAGTTGATTCGAGATAATAGAGTCAATAATCCGTCAAAGTTGCCAACTAAGCTACAAATATTTTGACGAAGTAATTTAGTTTGTCTTTGGGGTTGGGGAACATAAGATAATACTTCCTCAGCAATACAAAAAATAGGGTCCGAAATTTCAAACCTATCAAATACTGTAAAGGAGATTATTTATGTCCGCGAATTTTTATAAATAGTGCAGAAGTGGTTTTAGATACAATGGTTTTTAAATAAGTAAAAATTAATTTGTGTCGATTAGATGTTTGCCGAGAGAAAGTCATAATAATTTGTTAGTTTTCGCTTTGTAAGTGTTGTGTATCAAGAAACGGGAGTGTCATGAATGTGAATGCGTATGCGTGAGTGTGTTTGTGTTTGTGTGTGTAAGTATGTAATGAGTATGTATATTTGAGAACTGTTGAAGGTGAGTTATAAACAAAAACAGTCTTATTGCATTTAAGTAAAAAGACAAATAAAAGGACTAAAATAACTATAGCTAGTCACAGTTCACAGTTCACAGTTCACAGAAAAGGTTGGCGTGCCGCGCTCAGAGAGTGAACAGTGCCCCGTGTCTGTTCTGTTACTAAATTGCTAAAATTGCAGTAAATTAGCTCGATTTCCTTCGAAAGTTATTCTAAAATTAACACTAAATGTCTGTGCGTCTGAGTGGAAATTATAAATAAAGTGTGCAGTGCCTAATTCGGTGTAAAACACGTGTTTCATGTGCAAATCGAAGATTACGTAACTGACCGGGTCGTCGACCGCGACAGCTGTTAACGTTGGATTTGCTACTGTGATTCGTCATTTGCTTGTGTGTGTGTGTGTCTGTTCACACGGCGCCTGCCGCGCGCGCCCCACCCGCCTCGCCTGCACGCTAGCTCGGTGAAACTGGTCCTTACACACATACGGACACACTTCCTCACAACGCTGCGCTTTGCACCTAGCACCACAGATCACCGTTTCTTCACTTCACACTGGAGCGGGGCGCGTCGCACAAAATGAATTGCAAGGCATGTAAATCCTCTATAATGCTAGGAGAGCAGCTTCGCTGTGTAGCCTGTAGGGATTACTACCACTTCGGCTGCCTAAATATGACATCCGCTCGATTTATGGCCAATAAACTAAAGTTGGAGAAATCTTGGCTTTGTTCCGTTTGCTCGAACGTTACGGCGCGGAAGGTATACAAAGATGACACACCTGTGCGAGCCGCTGCTGCGCCGCCTCCGCCCCGAGATGTGCAGTCACAGGCTGATATGTCTGTCTGTGACGTATCTCTGCACAAACCCGATGACGTCGCGCACCATATTGGACTTGAAGAGTTAATTAACAAACTGGAGTCCCGTCTTGTAGCCAAAGTTGATGACGTCCTCAAGGAAATTCACGCAGTGAAGGCTGAGTTTACGCGGACCACTGACTTTCTCAGCGAGCAGATAGTCGATCTGACGAAGACTGTCCAGGCGGTCACCGGCCGAGTGGCCCACCTCGAGCAGGAGAACGAGCGCCTAAAAAATGAGCTCAAAGCCGTTTCTCGGGTACGGCGGGAAACAAATACATCTGGGCTCCAGGAGGTGATTGAGCAGCTGCGCTCTGACCTAAATGATCGAGAGCAAGTCACCCTCCTCAACGATGTGGAGATATCAGGAATACCCGAGTACGAAGCCGAGTCTTGCGTCCACATCGTCTCCGCGGTGGCCTCTAAGTTGGGGATCTCTCTGGATCAGCGGGAAGTGGTAAATGCGGCTCGCGTCGGGCCGCGCCGCTCAACTGCGCTGCCGGGCGAATCAATACCCCGTCCGCGACCCATCATCGTATCCCTGGCCAGACGAGCGCTGAGAGACGACTTCATTCGGAGCTCCAGGGTGCGCAGAGGCACGGTCACCACGGCAGATCTCGGCCTTCCGCAGCATGACATACGCCGTATATATGTAAACGAGAGAATGACCAAAACAAATAGAAAACTATTCAGCCTGGCGCGCGAGGCATCTCGCGTCCATCACTGGCGGTTTGTTTGGTCGAGAGAGGGGCGTATTCAAGCCAAGCGCGATGAGTCATCTGCGGTGCACCGGATCCGTAACGAAAAGGACCTACGGGTTTTTGAAAATATTACTGTTAGTGCTTAATTTTACTTCTTGCATTATGCTTTGCTTGAACTTGCTACTAACCAGGCTCTCAACCGGATTTTGTATGCTTTCGGACTATTATATTTTGCATTTCTATTTTTGTTCCCCGCTGCTGTATTTATTTTTACTTGTTTGTTTGTTTTTGGCAATTCCTGCCGCATTATTATTGTGCGAACTCGCGAGGTTGGTGTGGGTATCTGTAATTGAGGTATGGCGTTATAAAATCGTAAATCTCCATGAACAATCTTATAGAGAAATAATTATACTAGCCGCTATAATTCACATTTTAATTTATCAATGTGACTGCTCATTTGACATTAGACATATGTTACTAATTATTTATATCATAATCAATTATATATCTTTTGACAACTGTATATATTTATTTCTAAATAATACATATTATTCCTGGACTGCATCATGCTTGCTTAATTTAGTTTACCCGTACCCGGAATGCCACGTTGTACAAGCAATTTCTCCATTATCAATTTTGCGCAATGACTACCAAGTCTAAGCACTTCAAGTTGGGTCTTTTCAATGCCGGCTCGCTGGGCACAAAGCACGACGAGCTCGAGGTCGCAGTTACGCGCGAATCGCCTGATATCCTTGCGATAAATGAAACATGGCTGCGCGCAGGCGAGGAAGCGCACGCGCCTACTATTCCGGGATACAGGTTACGTCATGTCCCACGTAATCGTAAAGTCCGCTCGGGAGGGGGAGGAGTAGGTTTTTATGTCAAAATGGGGATTTCTGCACGAGTATGTACTCATCCTCCTGCTCCAGATTCCATTGAACAGTTTTGGCTTAGAATGACTTTAAATACGCGTAAACTTATTGTAGGAACAGCATATCGGCCTCAATGGGTTAATACAGATGTTTTTCTTGATGCGATTACCGAATCCATCTCGTCTTTTACAAATTATGACTACATTATTTTGATGGGGGACTTTAACATAAATCTGCTTTGTAACAACAATACTACGAGCAAAGTTAACCAATTTCTCGACTCTTTAAATCTTAAAAACTGTGTTACAGAGCCAACACACTACACCTCTCACAGCCAAACTTTGATTGATCTGATTTGTACGGATGCGCCCGTAGGCAATGTCTCAGTGCTAAGTATCCCAGAGCTTGGTGGTCACGCATTGATAACGTGCAGCCTTAAGATAAGGAGGGAAAGGATACCGCCCAAAACAGTTACTTTTAGAGCTTTAAAAAATATAGACGTAGCCCAATTTAACGAGGACATTTCGAAATTACCCTGTCTAGATGTCAAAGCGGATTCTAATTTCGATGTAAATGCCGCTGTATCGTTTATTACCTCTTCTTTGATAGCCTTGTTTGATCGTCATGCGCCTGAAAAAACAAAAACAATTAGGGAGGAAAATAAGCCGTGGCTCACATCTAACATTGTCCACATGATGTACCTACGTGATAAAGCGCATATCAATTGGTCCAAAACAAAATCAGATGCACATAAACTATACTACATAAATCTTAAACATCTGGTCAACTCCAGCATGTTTTTTGAGAAAAAGGCCTATTATGAACAGCACATAAATCGCAATGTGACTAATGGTAAGGCGCTTTGGAAAAATCTAAAAAAATCTGTGTTACCGGATCAGAAATATGCACCGCTTCCAGAACATCTCCAACATCCTGACATTATAAACAATCACTTTTTGAATATTCCCAATAATTATAATTTTAACTTAACTTATTTGACATATCTTGAATCTAATAGACATCGCAATAATATTTATCTCAAATTAAATACCATTGATGAATCAGAAATCTTGAAAATAATTTTGGATTTACCATCAAATGCCATGGGCTGCGACAAAATAAATAGAGACATGATCATTTTGTCTCTTTCATTCACCCTGAGTCATATTACTACTGTGGTAAATGGGTCCATTCTATCGTGTAGTTTTCCCGATCAATGGAAGATAGGGACAATCAACCCACTTCCCAAAAATAACAACCCCTCAGATTATACCGACCTTAGGCCAATAAGCATATTACCTTATTTTTCGAAGATTTTGGAAACGGTTGTATATAAGCAAGTGATCGCCTACTGTGAGGAAAACGATGTCCTGCCGGAACGCCAATCTGGGTTTCGTAAGCATCATAGCACGTCCTCCGCCTTGCTTGACGTTATCGACATCATTTTGGGAAATCAAGATAATAAAAATGGTACGATTCTGGCTCTTCTAGATTTTTCTAAAGCGTTTGACTCCTTAAACTTAGAATTGCTGATCTCTAAGTTAGTTTATTATGGGTTCAATAATGAAACGATCAGGTGGTTCCAAAGCTATTTATCCAATAGAGTGCAGCAAGTGGTCATTGCCAAGGCAGATGGATCTTTAGTTAAGTCGGATTTGCAACAAGTAAGAAGGGGAATTCCTCAAGGGTCAATCTTGGGTCCGCTCCTTTTCAGCATTTACACAGCTGACATAGTTACATGCATAAAATCCTGTAGTTACCATCTCTATGCAGATGACCTACAAATATTTGTCTCTGCAAACACTAGTAACATCGATGATGCAGTACACGCTTTGAATGAGGACTTAGATCGTATCTACAGATGGTGTGTACAAAATGGCTTATTACTAAATAAAAGCAAGTCTAAAGCAATGATTCTGGGTACAAAAACACAAACCGATAAAATAATGGCACTACATCCCGCGATTATGATTGGGAGGGAGCCGCTGAGCTTTGTAAGTGAAGCGCGTAATTTGGGTGTGGTTATGGACTGTCACTTAAGATTTGAAAAGCATGTGGTAGAGGTAGCAAGAAACTGTTTCTTCCGGCTTAGAGTCTTGTACAAGCTCCGAAGATATCTCAATGTAAACACACGAATACTTCTCTGTGATTCTTTGGTGATGTCCAAAATTAACTACGCCTTTACTGCTTATGGCCCTTGCTTAAATGCTAAATCCCATAAACTGCTTCAACGCGTTCAGAATGCCTGTGCCCACTTTTGTTTTAATATTCCTGCTCGCACTCACGTTACTCCTTTCATAAATAATGCAAACTTGCTAAAAATGAAAAACCGACTTAAGCTATTTATGGCAACACTTATGTTTGGAGTCATGAAACATCATAAGCCAGAGTATTTATATAAGAAACTTGTTTGGCGCTGGACATTAAAGGGAGATCGCAACTGTATCAGACTATGCACAAAGCCGCTTAGTACTCCGCGGCACCGGACTTCTGCGTTTCATGGTAGCTTCCGGTTCCAGGCTACTAAGTGCTGGAACGACCTACCTCCGCCACTTAGACAGCTTGAAAGTAAAGTAGCCTTTAAGAATTCATTAAAAAAAACTCTTTTGGGCTCACAAAAGATGCTCCCCTAGTCCCGCCTGCATTATTAATACATAAATAAATTGTAATCAACTAATTATAAAATAAATTCAGCTATACTCTATTATTATTATTATATTCTATATTCTTTATTATCTACATAACAGTATTCTATATAGTATTTAATTAACCAATACTAACTAATCCTACTAATATTATCAATTTGTATAGTATAAACTTATACCTTTTAAACTAAAAGTATACACAAACAAATAAGTCAGGTACCTTCTGTTAATGCTCTCAGTTGAGCACGCCGTCTCCCTTGTTCCGGTACTGACGGAAGATCAGCACCTGAGGAGTCTACTTCTTAGGCACATGCTGAGTCAGAACCTTTTTGCAGATGCCACACCACCCTCAGTTCTAATGCGATATAGGTACTTTAGTACCTATGTCCTACCTGTCTCAAGGTGTAATTACTTTAGGTAACTATAGTTTCTAGTTGTTTCTGAATGTTTATAAGTATGTATTTTTGTTTTCTGCGATGTTATTTTTGTTAAGTGGTACCAATGTTATTTTTTGTTAAGTATCTGCAATGTTTTGTGTGTGGGTGTGCGCTTATGCAAATAAATAAATAAATAAATAAATAAAGTTCATTCCTCATTTTTGTTAGTTGGTCTTCACTTTTAACCAGTATAGCTGGTCCACCCTCACGTTTTCTTAGATAAACTTTACCGCCTGCCGACCAGCAGTAGCTAAATGCTTTGTCAGTCTTCAGGGTTTTAGCTAAGTAGAAAAGACGTCTACTCTTGCTGGTTAGACACTCAGATATAAAAATCCTGTCATTTTTTTCAAGTCCTAGGTGCGAGGCTGTAAGCTGGACAGAATTAGATTTGTAGAACTGCTTGCTGGCTTCTAGTATATTATCCTTGAAATAAGTATTAGTGAGTTCCATAATTATAGACGAGGAGTCGCTCTCTTTCTTGCTATATAGACGGTAGGTATCTCTGATGTGCTCATATTTAAAGTCTCAAGGGAGACATACAACTTATTGCAATAGTTGTATAAGTTCGATTTAGTTTCATTTTTTACCTTGGGGACATTACGTATTTCAATGCTGGTTTTGATAAAATGTTTTTCCAGTTCCTCACACTTACCTTCAATCGTTATAATTTGCTTCGAAAGCTGTTTACGATCCTCCTCCAAGCGAACAATTGAATTCTGAACTAATTCTACGCGGGCCGAAACATCCGATATTGAATTCTCAATTTCACAGCTTGTCTTCTTAATGGATTCATTTTGAGTCGTAATAAGAGAAACTTTTCTTTCGATCTCATTTAGACGAGAATTTTGCCTTTGTTCAAAATCGCTAAACATCGAACGTAGAGTATTTTGAAGTGTAGCACATATATCAGCTGGACCGGTGACCGTTTCGGATTCATTATCAACATCAAGTTTGCGTAATCGGTTTTTGATTCGGCGGGTGATGTTTTCCGAGCCTCCTGTAACATTTTGCGAGTCGTGGGCGGTCGCCGCTGCCGGCGTCGCTGGCACAGAAGGCGGGGGGGGGGGGGGGGGGGCGAGCGCTGAACCTTCGGCATAACTAAAATTCACCTCACACGTTCGATCGTAGCCTTATAGCTACAGAGTTCGTAGTTGTAGCGGTGACGTCAGAGACTGCAGCGCCTCGTAAATAAAAACAAAAAAGCAAAAAAAGCAAGCGGTAACTGTCGGGAATCGAACTCGGTATCTCTGGGACCACAGGCAAGTGCTTCACGGCTGCACCATTTGTTCGAACGGCTGCAACGACGAAATTGGCGGACGGGTAGTACCGTAGCAGTGATTCACAAGCGACGACCACTGGTTGTCGGGCTCGCAAGGCGCAACACCGGTTGGTGACTCACCGGGCCGCTCCGTTGACTGGACACCGGGTGGCAACAACAACAGTTCACCGGGCACTTTAACCGACGGTTTAGGCTAGATTTTTTAATATCAAGCACTTCCTGTGTAATAGTCCAATATAAGTGATAGACTTGATCCATCGCCCCTCGTCGAATTTCTGTGCGCTGAGATGGTATGGACCATGCAGTTTTGTCATCTAAGTATTCCTTAATACTATAATAGGACTTTCTTATCAGCTCATTTTTAACATAGTTTTTGAACCTCTTTCCAGGAAGGATCAATGATTCCTGTGGTATTTTATTGTAGAAGCGAATACAGTGCCCCATGAATGATGTGCCTACTTTACTTAGTCTAAATAATGGTAGTGCTAACCTATTTCTATTTCTAGTGTTAATTGTATGGCTATCACCTACAATTTTAAATAAAGCTATGTTTTTTCTTACATGCATGATATTCTCGTATATATATTGACAGGTAACCGTAAGTATATTAATTTCTTTCAATTTTTCTCTTAATGATTCTCTAGCATCTAATTGATATATCGCCCTGATCGCCCTTTTTTGTAAGACAAATATCGTATTTATATCTGCTGCTCTCCCCCAGAGCAATATTCCATAAGACATAATACTGTGAAAATAACTAAAGTTAACCAATCTGGCTGTTTCAACATATGTAAGATATCTGATTTGTCTGACCGCAAAAGCGGCTGAGCTAAGTCTTCGTGCGAGATTAGTTATGTGAGGACTCCATTGAAGTTTCGAATCTATAGTGATTCCGAGAAAGATTGTGTCTTCAACGAGGTCCAATCTTTCAGATCCTATTCTAACACTACTTTCAACCTGTCGTACATTAGGCAAACAAAATTTGATACATTTAGTCTTCTTTGAGTTTAATAACAGGTCGTTTACATTGAACCAACTTAACACATGAGAGAGTGTACTATTTGCGTCGTCTAGAATTTCTTCTTGTCTTTTCACCTTGAAAATAATAGATGTGTCATCAGCAAATAGAACAATCTGAGTCATTTTTTCCACCATATAAGGCAGGTCAATCATGTACACTAAGAAAAGGAACGGACCTAAGATAGAACCCTGGGGTACACCAATATTCATATGGGTTCCAGTGGACTTGCATCTGTTTATATCTACTTTTGGTAATCTTTCCATTAAATAAGATTCCATTAATTTTAACGCATTATCTTTGATACCATAGTGTAGAAGTTTGAGCAAAAGAGTTTGATGGTCCACACAGTCAATGGCCTTGGAAAGATCACAGAAAATACCAACCGCATCCTGTGATCCTTCCCACGCACTATAAATGTGTTCTACTAGCGCTACTCCGGCGTCTGTTGTTGATCTGCCTTAAGTGAATCCGAACTGTTTTTTGTGGAGTAGCCCAGATGCATTGAAGTGAGAGAGTAGCGGACTCAATATGACCTTTTCAAACACCTTGCTCAACACTGGCAATACAGATACAGGTTTGAAGTTGGCATGGTCTTGTTTACTACCGGATTTGAAAAGTGGTATTAATCTGCTAATTTTCATGAAGTCAGGAAAAACTCCGTTTGCTATACAACTATTGAATGTGATTGCCATGTATGGTGCACTCACATCGATTACTGATTTAACCACGTTAACCGACATGCACCATAAATCTTCAGTCTTTTTCATGCTAAGAAGTTTAAATGTTTTAACTATAGTTATAGAGCCTATTGGCTTGAAGTTAAAGCCATCCTTGTTTTGGGGCACATTTTTAACCAAGTAATCCAAAGACTTTTCAGAAGAGGATGGTAGTGCTTCTGTTGTTATTATTGGTATGGTACTGAAGAACTTTTCAAATGCGTTAGCATCTCGAGCTCGTTGCTGACTTTTCGAATGAGGCCTTTGATGCTGACTTGGACAGATTTGTTTCCCGAAGGGGACTGCCAGCTTGTAGGTGCAGAAAGATACTTACGAGAGTAAGGTAATTTTTCGAATGTTCATATGGTGGATGTTGGAACGGCCCTCTCCCGTCGGGGTATACAGTGGACCTTCAGTCCTCCTGGTCGCCCCCACTGGGTTAGGATTTTTTCAAATCGTAGTTGAGTCAGCTAGGGCGTATTAAGGGTGTATAGTAGGTCAGACCTGTAGAATCCGCGACGTTGGTTTGTAAGATCGAAGCCGATTTCAACTCGTGATCATTTATTGATCGGACAGCCACTTAATGCGCTGCCCGAGCACTCCTTCGAGGGAGTGAAAATGCATCGGCTGTTAAGATGATGTCGCAGCAGTTTACTCAGTATTTGTGGAAGCGTCAGTCGCTTGAGTATATGCAAATCTTGCAACAGCGCCTTATGTGAACTGAAAAACTAGTCCCCAATACCATTACTAATTGGTAACCTCCACAGATTTACAGAAAGCCTCACTGTAAATGAGGAAAATCTCTTCTGTCTCGGATTTTGCCCTTAAGGCGCCACTAATGTTAGTTTCGGCTGTTTGTGATGCCATCTCTTTTAAATGTAGCCTCGTCCAGCCACAATATTTAAAAAAAAAACTGGCACGTTGCCCACGTTCTCGTGGAGATGTTGCACCCGCTGATAATGGTACTGTTGAAGAACCCCTTCCTCAAAATTCGCCAGATAGTTTTCTAGCAGATACCATGTTGCAGAGCCAAACGTCTAGTGCTGGTGGCTGGAACAGCATAAAGACACCTTTAGATCTTCTTCAATGGCTTCGATTATGACAAATGTTTCTCGACGATCACGATTTGATCTAAGTCCAGTCGTGGAGAGTATTTTAAGCACTTCTTGGAAATTCCGTGCGTATGTATGCGATTCGAACGCCTCTCGACCTTCCACGTGCTATACCATAATAATTATGGATGTCGGCTATTTCAGCCGGAGACAATTCACTTAAACGGGGAACATCGAAGAAAGCTTGAGCAGTAGAAAAATACTAGTAGCAATCAGGGCAACTGACCAAGTTTTTCTGCATAGTTTGATGAAAAATTCACTGAAAAAAAAAAACAAATAAAAGAAAAGCGTGCGTGTTTCTCGTAGTCGAAGCAAGGAGGTTGGTTGTATTTGGTCTAAAACCTTAAAATTAACAAATTAATTAACTCTTTAGTGAAAATATGTTTCGCTCAGCAGTGTGCCTTCAACAATGAGGAAATCACTGAAAATTTAATGCATCAATCTGTTTTTGTCGTAGCTATGTAGATTGATGTCCCTTGTACTTACATAGAAACATAATTTTGGTGTCTTTTGAAAGCTAATGAGATGAAAAATAATATGCCGTAATAAAATAATTATTTTTGGGGACCAAATTTTGTTGAAAACTGAAATTACTAAAAACCTTTTTTAAAATTTTTGTCGGTAATAAGTGGTCCTCTCCTCTCTGTGTTCGATATGTACACTTTATATACAAATACTCACACTATATACTAAAAGAAGGAAGTAAGCGACGCATGAAGTCCTACGGCATTGACGCAACATGCAGCCTGCGTGACGAAAACAATGCAAAACCGACGTGTACAGGTCTGCGGGGGGAATTTGTGCATCGGCAAACTTAATTCATAAACCATAAACATAGAGGCACATACTTCCTAGGATACCCTGTATCGTGGGGAACAGAAACAGCGACTTCACAAACATTCGAGAACCTGTTTTTTTTTCATCCTCCCCGGAATTCAAATCAGCTTGCTTACCAGAGTCTCGCAATTAACAGTAACGCCACAGAGGTCTTTTTTTGTATTGTGCAGTAAGAAACTGAACTACCTACCCGGATTCCAACGCGCGACTGAATCTTCCTTCTTCTTCATAATCATCTCACGCACCCCTTCTGGGGCGTGGGGAGTCGGGGTCAGGTCGACGGACCTCTTCCCGAAGAATCGCCTCTGTCCACTCCTGTGGACAGGTCATCGGATGGCCCCTGCGGGCGGTGGTCTTCTTGTGGCGCTGGTATGCAGTGGGTGATCGCCGGCTAGGCAACCAGGTCGCGTGGCAGGCGGCGGCGGTCGGGCGGGCGCGCGTGGTGCGGCGCCAGTTCGGCGATGTGCGGAAGGTGTGATGCATCCGCACGCGCGAACATGCCCTTCGCCAGCCTCTGGACAAACTGGTCCACGGTTTCCCATCTTAGGTCCCTCTGGATTGTCGCGTTCCTCACGTAGCGGGGGGCGCCGACGATGGTACGCAGAGAGAGGTTCTCTTGGGCTCGGAGTCTCCGTTTGTTCGTCTCCGAGCACAGGGCGTACCATGCCGGAGCCGCGTAGGTGAGGCGGGATCTCACATAGGTCTTGTAGATCCCGAGCTTCGCCCTCAGAGGGAGGCTGGAGACGCGACTGAATCGATTTAGCTGTGCGCTTTTGTACAGACACAAATCCACAAATATTCGTAAGTAGGCACTACAGGGGCCCAACTCTGCTAGCGAAATGACAAAGACACCACGATGACGGTCAACTTTAGCATCCATCTTTAGCAAAATTGTGCGATATGTATTCTGTAGTACTGTACCTACTGAATACGAAATCTATGTGCACATCATAATGATATTTTAACAATTAGTAACAAAGGAAAGGACACAGCACTACCTTGTGAAACTGAACTTCAAATGACAATAGACTGTGGCCTTATGAGAGATTTTTTTCGTCATAATTTATATTATTAACTACCCACTTACATACTCTGCACCCGGAATTGTAGGGTTCTTTTGACCTTTGTGCATATTTATTATATTATTGTATATAAATTGATTGCTCGTGCATTAATAAAAATACATAATCCATAATTCAATTTAAGACATGTTTTTATGTTATTTTGTTTTATATATCTATTCAAATTGTTGAATCACACAGCATACTATGTACTATCGACTGTACAACAGATAAATCACGGCTTAGCAGGCATCTGTGCCAATCGACGAACCAGACATTTTGTGGTCATATAATTAAGGACGATTTGGAGTTACAGATTTTTTATCTAAATCATGTCATGTGTAGTTATATATTCCTTCTTAGAAGTAACTATAGTCATGTTAGGAATTACCTCCTTGATTAGAGCAAACGGGATCAGGATTAATGAATAAAATCGCTTTCCTTTTTTTTACAAATTTAATTTATTCTCTATAACAAATTCAAATAGTAATGAAGCTGGACAAATTATTAAGAACGACTTATTAAACTGCTCAAGAGTTGTTTTATATGAAACTTAGATTAAATAAATCAATAATTAATCTGAAGTGTGTAAAGAAAACAAGCAATTTATTACATTTTAAACTAATGTCAATAATAATAATAATAATAATAATACCTTGGACACTATTTACACACATTGATCTAGCCCCAAACTAGGATTCCCTGTATCTTGGGTACTAGACAAAGATAGACATACTTATATAGATAAATATTATACTTAGATATATAAACAACCATGACTAGGGTACAAACATCCATTCTCACTAAACAAATATTTGCCCCCACCGGGACTCGAACCCGGGACCCCTGGCTTCGTAGGCAGGGTCACTGCCGACTCGGCCATTCGGGTCGTCAGTAGTTAGTAGCACGTCCATGGATTTTAATTACTGCTTTACACCGGCGAGGCATTGACTCAAATCAATTTTTGACATTTCGCTTGCAATGCTTCCTTAACGGTGCGTGCAGTATGCTTTGGATCATTGTCGTGCTGAAATATCCAAATAACCGGAAGCACAAGGTAACATTGTTTCTTCCGGTATATTTATGTATTGGAATTGATCCATGTTTCCTTCTATCACCTTAACAGGTCCAACACCATGTCCAGAAAAACATCCCCAAATTTTAAAATTTCCGCCACCATGCTTTTATTTTATGTGTACTTAACTTAGGGTCGAATGCTTTATTCGGAGGACATCATACATATATCGTTTTCCATCAGAACAAACCCTGTTTATTTTTGTCTCGTCAGAAAAAATTACATTTTTCCACTGTCTAGCTGTCCAGTTTTCAAACCTTCTTGCAAAAGCAAGCCGGGCTTGCCTATGGCACCGTTTCAACATGGGCACCTTCCTTGCTATCCTTCCGTGCAACTTTTTTTCTACCAAACGCCTTCGAATAGTGCGTGCCGAGATTACTGAAGGATTATTTTCACCAAAATATTATTTTCTCAGCTCATTAGACCCTTTCAAAGGATTTTGTTTTGCCAAAGGAACTATATTTCGATCATTTCGACGAGATGAATTTCTCTGTTTAGGTACACGGGGATCATTTGAAGTAGGTAGTTTGATATGTGGCAAAATGCTTGACAGCGTGGAAAACCATCCGTTTTTGTGCATTGCAGAAATCAGAAATGCAGGCTATCTTTTTATACGACCAATTCTTCTCGCGAAGTTTTATTATTACTTTCCTTGTAGATTTATCACAACTTTTGTTTTTCCCCATTGTTTTCATACGAACCTTTAAGACTTTTACAACACTAAATGGCGCCAAAATTATACGAATAGTGACCTACAACCACAGAGCCATTTAACTTCGATTTACACAACACACAACATTTAAATTCGAATAAAAAAAACACTAATTAGCGTTCTTAATTACGTGACCAGCCAGTAAGTAGTAATACTATAATGCGATTTTTTATTTGAGGCCAGAAATGTAAACAAACAACTGTCATTTTCTAGAACAAAACCGTTGACTTTGACATTCATATTATACTTTTTGTACTGGAAAATTACAGTTGTTTGTTTACATTTCTGGCCTCAAATTAAAAATCCTAGTATAGGTTCAGATCTAATGTACAAAGTTTATCTAGTTTTTAGCCAATCATTTGTATCAATGAATGTAATGCTAGTACAGAAAAGTTTTGCGATACCGAAAGAAATACAAAAAAATACATGCAAATAGTTATACTTGTTAGTTTGAAAAAATCTTCCCTTCAAATAAGCGTTCTTAATTATATGACCACCACTGTATATAAGTTGAATAAACAAAACAATTATATTATTTCACAGTCACCTACTCAACGCTATATCTGTTCTTAGCATCAAGGTAAATTTTTATCAGTACCTATCAATGCTGTCTATGAGAACATATTTTCAACAACTTAGTCATGTCAAAGGTGTCATCGGTTTCCCGGGATTATCATTATCACAGAATGATCCTCCGAAACCGTTTCGATAGTTGTAAAACTTACCTTCCTTTTACTTTCGGTAGTAGTAGATCCGCGTTATTCTATAGTAAAATATATAAAATAAAAAAATCCGGTTTTTCGTTACGAAAGTTGCTACACCAATCATGCTCAATGCCTACCATATAGTCGACTACCTTTATTTGTTATCAGTTATCTTTGTAAAAGAGCACTGCTAGCCTTAACGATTCGATTGTGAAAATTCGAATATTATAAGAGCTATGAAAATGGTACCCAACAACATCATGCCAACATCGGTATGTTATCAAGAAGCAACTCTCTTGGTTGCTTTTTAAAAAGAAGCGGGTGATTCCCCGCGTTTTGTGTATTGGTCTGTGGTCTCGCTCTTGGTTTAAAAGCAATTGTGGAATGTGCTGAAAAGAGTCTGAAAACTATTGTATTGTAAGGCCACACGAGCTATTTTTTTGAGTTGTAAGTCGCGTAATTTTGGTTGCGATTTTTCTGCTCAGCAGAAATTCAGTTGTTCGGCCACACGAGCGTAATTTATTCAGCTGCAGTTCAACGGTAATTTTTGTCGTGCAATGGAAGTATTAAAAACGTTGTGTATTAACGAAGCATATCTATAAGACACTCAAGATGTTAATAGAAGAAAATGCGGGGTGAATCCACTCAGTAGTGGAAGACTGATGCGCGGACATTTTCATATCTTGTATAGGTATAAACGTTTATGTGCAAATCCAGATATATTTCAAAACTACTACCATATGCCATATACATATGTTTTTGAAGAATTATTACATCTCTTAAAATCTTTTATTACTAGTCAAGCAACTAGTGTTGTTGCGATTGTCTACAAACTGTCTGTAAATGAATACAAAAACCTAAATTGCCGTCTTACATAATACCGTAGTGAAAAGCATGCCGAAACCAGGCAAGGACGACTATACTGAACCTAAATCCTTCAGACCTACATATAAGTCTCACATCATTCATTCTGAAACCGTCAAATCAAATCAAATCATTTATTTGTGAAACATAGGTAGGTAGTAGGATATGTACATTCAGGTGTTATAAAAATATTATGTATCTCTATGTCTAGCCATCGGGCATACAAATATTTCATACAAATGTAGGTAAGTACATATTAATAGTTTTAACAGAAAAATCAATTGGATTCATATTACATTACATTTGTCAAATATTACCATAAACTTACAAATTATTATCAAAAAGGTATTCTGATATGGAGTAATATATTTTGTTGATTAGAAGCTTACGTATTTCCCTTTTAAATTGCAATATATTGTCGACATTACGTATATTATCAGGTAATCTATTAAATATTTTTGGTGCCATACCAAAAATACTGTTTTTAAATAATGCTGTATGGTGTTGGGGCATACTAATTTTGTTAAGGTGTCTTTTGCTATTAATTTTAGTGTATAGATGCATGTTCGTCTTGACAAACATAGCTACCTCAAGAATATATAGGGATGGCACTGTCAGAATATTGAGCCTCTTAAAATGTTGTTTAGCGCTATATCTACGGCAAAGACCACATACGGCCCTGACACATTTTTTTTGTGCAATTAATACAGATTCTTTACCTACTAAGTTACCCCAAAAAATTATTCCAAATCTTAGTGTAGAGTCCACATTGCCATTATATGCCATCAGTACAGCTTCTTCACATACAGTTTTTGATAGTTTGTATAGGGCATATGCAAATGTATGCAATTTTTTACAAACTTTATCCATCTGTGTTTACCATTTGAGATTTCGGTCAATGTAAATTCCCAGAAACTTTGTTACCTCCGTTTGTTCAACACTTTGTCCTGAGTAAGTTATGTCCAGATTGTTAATTTTATTATTATTATTATTTTGAAAATTTATTATTTTGGTTTTACCAATGTTAACTACAAGATTATTTTGCTCAAGCCAGTAAATAATTTTATGTAGAGAATTATTAATTTCATCTTCAAATTTATTTGGATCGTCGCACGGTATAATAACCGTGCTGTCGTCTGCAAATAGCACCATAGGATGCTCTACAACATTGGGTAGATCGTTGATGTAAGCTAAGAAGAGCAATGGGCCCATCACACTGCCTTGTGGTACTCCTTGCTCTATGTCTCTAGGTTTTGATGTGTAGGTTTGTTCCATTTTTGACATAGTACATATCTTATTTATCTGTGTCATTTGCTGTCTTTTATTTAGGTATGATTTTATAAGTTCTATCGCGTTCCCCCTTATTCCATAATTCTGTAATTTACTTATAAGGATGTCATGTCTTACAAAATCAAAGGCCTTGCTCATGTCCATGAATATAGTCACTACTGGATTTCTTTTGTCTATGTTAGTAAAAATCTTAATAAGAAAATCATAGATAGCCATGTTTATGGTCTTATTTTTTCTGAACCCTTTTTGTTCCGGCGCAAATAGATTCTGCTTTTCAAAGTAACCGTATATATTTCTATAGATCACCTTTTCTAATATTTTTGCAAGAATGGGGATTAATGCTATAGGCCGATAGAAATTCATATTGTATTTGTCTTCCTTTTTAAATAATGGCTTGACAACTGCAATTTTCAGTTCATTTGGGAACTTCCCGTGTTCCATACATTTATTTATTATATGACACAGGACTGGGGAGATTATGAGAACAACATATTTTAAAACCTTAGTTGTTATTTCATCATAACCAGCGCTGTTCGTGTTCTTTAATGATTTAATGATTTGGAAAATGTCAAAGGATGTCACTGGGTTTAAAAATATTGAATTACAGGAATTGATTGAGTATAAATTATTATTGTTATTAGGAGATGTCAAGATAGATTCATTATTATTATTATTAGATGTCAAGTGAGGTTCACTTTTATAATTATTACATGTTGAAATTGCATTATAGTTATTCGTCCTCTTGTCAATTGATTTATTATTATTCGATATGTCAATAAAAAAGTTATTAAATGCTTCTGCTATTTCCATTGGATTTGTGATATTTTTACCGTCTTTAGTGATTTTTTCAATATATTCCTTTGGCAAGTTTGTTTGAGATTTTTTTATTACGTTCCAGGTTTCTTTACATTTATTATCAGCGTTTAGAATTCTATAGTTGTTTTGAGCTTTTTGTGTCAGTTTAATAATATTTTTTAGCTTTTTTGTATATACTTGAAAAACTTCTTTGTTTGCCAAATTTCGGTGTCGTCGATATTTCCACAGCAGTTCTCTTTTCCGCTTGCAGCATAGCCGAATTCCCTTGGACATCCATTTCTGTTTGCGCATTAAGGAAATTCTTACCTTTATTATAGGAAAACATAATGTATAGAGTAGGACGAACATATCATAAAATTCCCTAAACGCATAAATAGGATCGTCGGATTCGAATACTTGATGAAAAGATAAGGAATTGAGGTGTTTCGCAAATTTTAACATATTCTCTCCACTATAGTCACGTTTCAGTACATGCCATTGTTTAAGAGAGTAACTTTTCTTTACTGGGCATTCTAACAGTTGAGCGGAATGATCTGAAAGAGCGAATTCTATTACCTCACTCTTGCATCCACGAATATTGTGCATTATATTATCTAGACATGTCTTGCTGGCATATCTAGTAGGCTGATTGATTTCGATTTTGAGGTTGTAACTCATAGTTAACTGTTTGAACCGAGTGCTATTTTTATTAATTTTCAGTAAGTCTATGTTAAAATCACCACATAATATAATTTTTCTGTCGTTTTTGTACATAAAATCATGTAGAATATCGTTTAAAGCACAGAAGAAGGTTTCAAACGACTTAGTATCATATAAAGGGACTCTGTAGATACATATTATAATAATTTTATGTTCAGTTAGTTCAATAGCACTGGCTTCGAATATATTACTAATATTGAATTTATCAATGCTTTTAATTTCTTTAAATTTATGAGGATTTTTAATGAGTATGCATGATCCACCATGTCGGTTTTTTCTACAAAAACATGAAGCCAATGTATGGTTAGGAAACGTCAATTGATTCTGGTCACTATCTATCATATTATGTTCTGTAATACATATTACATCTATATCTGTATTTCTGCCCTCAAGTTCGTTTAAATGTATCATTAGCTCGTCTGACTTCGTAATTAGACCATCTATATTTTGATGTATTAGATTTAACTTTTTATACACGAAAAAGCTGCCTACTATTGGTATTTCTGTCAATGTTCATTTCTTCTCTACATTTGATATCTTCAACTTCCACTAGTTCAGGATGGCACTCTTTGTTCTCCTCAATCTTATTGACATTGTGGTCCGGTTCTGTCTGGGTATATTGGTCGATTTGCTTGCTGTGGGTCATGTTGATAATGTTGCTTGTGGAATCAACTTTATGGTCTAGAAGTGATATTTCTCTTAAAATTAATGTACATAGTTGCATGTTATACATTCTCGGAGTCGGTCTAAATTGGTTGCTGTCCATTTCGATGAATGATAGGTTTATGTGCTGGCTGCATATAAACTTCAATTCGTAGTTAAGCTTCATTTTGTTTAGGTATTTGTTGTAAGGGATGTTGCAGACTATGACATTTGTTTTAGTTACCGTGTTGATCCAGCATTGGAAATCGAACTGAAATCTGTACGGATTAGTATCGTTGGTTCCTCCAAGCATTACTACATAATCTTTTTCTGTCATTGTTGAAATCTCCTGTCTTCCCGATTTGACGACTTCTGTCATTGATGCACCTGGTTTACTATAGCATATTACTATGTATTTTTCTCCAACTAATTCTTGTATGATATTACGAATATTTCTCCCTTGTTGATCAGCTATAATCATTATTCTACGTTTTTTCGGCTTAGTCTCTACATTGGTTTTCGTCAGTGGTGGCGTTCGCAACTCTACATTAGCCTTTTGTATTTGAGCTGTCGGCAGTACTTCAGATTCGTTTGTGAGTTCTATAAATGATTTCTCCAGCTCTCGACATACGGAATGTGAGTATTGCTTTTGTAAGCCTCTTGTAAGACTTAATGGTACCTGTCGGGACATTGTTCTATACGCCGGTTTGAAGGGAAATGGCATTGAGGATCTTCTTGGTGTTTTAGTGGCATTAAGTATGTCTGTGCTTGTGACTTTCTTGTACAATTCGATATTTTTTTTGTATGTTTCATTTTCACATTTTAGGTCAAATACCTCTCTCACAAGTTTGGCAATTTCTTCGTTTGCACTCTCCAGGTTGGTCTTTAATTCATCCACTTGATTTTTAAGATCTAATATCTGTGATCTGTCATATATTGAGAAGTCTGGTAGGCTAGTGGACAATGCGTTGTCAAAGAGTGTAGAGTTCAGGAACATATCATTTTCACTTAAGTTCTCGTTACTTGCACTCTTAGGTCTGTTAAGTCTTCTGATCGTCACATTTTCGTTGTTAGATTGCATCGTTATTGTTAAAAGTTAAACAAAAAGTTGATACTTAAAATTCACGAACTCGGGAATCGAACCCGAGTTGATTGGGTTTGAAGCACTGGTGTTGCACTTTACGCCATGGAAGCAATACCAATCGCGGCGAAAGTAGGTATTATAATCTCGCACAGCACAGGTGACCTCTGTTGGCAATTGGTGGTATCACGTAGTGTATTTTTTCCAGCAGGATGTGTTGCAGAAGTACTTTGGTCGGAGTTGCTTCTTTTGGTGTTAGGTGTCGCTACTGATGTGTCGTGATGGCAATGACGGTTAAGGTACCGTTATCTTGATGTTATGTGAATGTGAGAATTGTTAATTTATTCACTATTTATGTATGACACTGGTTACTTTGGTCACTTTTATCTTTTGTGCAGATATGATAATGTTATGGTCGTCACATTTACTAGGGTTTGCTAGATTTTACTGTCACTTTGCACTCACTTATAACCACTCTGTTATTTTATTGTTTGTACTGTTTTTTATCACTGGATAACAACTCCACGTCTGAATCGGTTTGTTATTTACCAAAAAATTCTGATTTTATATAATTTTAAGTAGATTTAGTTATTATAATGATTTTTTAACACGGAGCTCAATGTTTACGGCTATGCTAGCGCCCTCTCTTAGACAGCCTCCTTAACCATTCGGCTAACGAGTGCTGTAGGTGATTATAAAGTGAAAAATGAAAAATATTAGACTGATGGTGGGACTCGAACTATGTCCACCTTGCACAGTTTAGACAGCCTCCTTAACCATTCGGCTAACGAGTGCTGTAGGTGATCAGTTGAATATGGTCTTTGCATCCAATGTAGTTGAAGGTCGGAAGAGGTGATTCTGTGCGTTATGTCGTTGGTGGACTTTGTACTGGCACGATATTGTCACTAGATTTACACAATTATCTAAGCACGTTATGCCAATATTCACTGAGTTTTATGATATTTGTCTTGATATGACATTGCTTATCAATGCTTTTGTGTCCATGCACTCTTGTAACTGTTCACTGTTTCATTGTTTGTTGTTGTCTGGTAATATTATCTTTCTTCACTTAAATCACTGGTTTAGTCCGGTTTATATAGTTGATTTTATATTGTCTATACTTAATTAATATTATAACACAAAAAATAATAATTGATTAAGCTTAATTGTACCACTAATAATTTTTTAACACGGAGGAGCGTTTAAAGCGGTGTTAACTTAGTAGCGCCCCCTGGCGGATTAGAAAGAGTGTGTGATAGATTTATAAGGGACGGTCCCATGAGAACCAACACTATACACCCAAACCAACATGCGTACCAAGCGGGAAAATCCACAGAGACCGCCTTACACGCAGTAGTCAGAAGAATAGAAAGCTCAATACTAAGCCAACAGTCGTGCCTGGCGGTATTTATAGACATCGAAGGAGCTTTTGATAAAACAAACTTGAGTAGCATCAGAACTGGATTGGAGAAACTAGGCACCAACATTAACATGATAACCTGGATAACAAAAATGCTGGAATCAAGAATAATCTCTTTGGAAATCAGCGATAAAATAAAATGCAAAGTGGCCAAGGGCTGTCCACAGGGGGGTATGCTATCACCACTACTGTGGGTACTAGTAGCTAACGACCTGGTGACACAACTCAACACAAGAGGATTATACTCAATAGCATACGCCGATGACGTGACAATATTCGTGAACGGCCTTTTTATAAACACGATGTTTGACCGCATGCAATTAGCACTACGGTACATAGAAACATTGTGCAAAAATAACAAACTCTCAGTAAACCCCGCTAAAACTGAGATGGTACAGATGATGACTGATGGTATTTACAAAAAAAAATAACCACGGCAGTTACAGGCTGCCCAAACTCTTTAATAAAACACTAACACTATCAAAAGACGTGAAATATTTAGGTGAACGGCTTGACCACAAATTAAGTTGGAGCAAGCACATGGAAGCAACACAAAAAAAGCCACCATATCGTTCTTCCGGTGTAGGAAGATGGTATGGAACGGATGGGGACTCCAGCCCAAAATATGTCGATGAATGTATATGGCTGTGGTGAGACCCATCATCACATACGGCTCCCTGGTATGGTGGCAACGAACAACACTATGCACAACTGCAACATAACTACAGCAGTTCCAGAGAATGGCATGGCATGGCAGCCATGACAGGCTGCATAAGGTCAACGCCATTAGCGGCACTAGAAATCATGCTAGGCATACCACCATTGGACCTATTCGTACAGCAGGAGGCCAAATCGGCGGCCATAAGGCTATACAGTACTGGACAATGGAAAGGACAAATAGCAGATAAAGGACACTACACAATTCTAGAAAAAGCATTCGGGGAAGTTTCGGAAGCTATTGCTAATACGAATTGATCGCATAAAAACAGAATTCCTATTCGGTAGGAAATATGAAATCACAGCCAAGGGCTTGGAAACACCAACAATACCAAATCAAAAAAGCATAACAATATACAGTGATCGCTCAAAGAAAAGCAAGAACACAGGCGGAGGTCTTTTCTCGCCGGAGCTTGACATTAAACTTTCCCTAAGCTTCGGAAAGGAGACGACAGTGTTTCAAGCTGAAACACTGAGTCTCCTACACGAGGCAATGCACTTGATAAATGATGCAGAGGGGAATGACATAACCTTTAAAACGGACTGCGCAGCTCACTAAAAAGACCGTTGACAAAATCAAAACTCATACTATAATGCCACAAGGCACTCAACAGGCTAGGTGAGAAAAACAAGGTCACAGTCCAGTGGGTAAAAGGTCACCAGGGTGACCAGGGCAACTGGGAGGCAGACAAGCTAGCAAAATTAGGGGCAGAAAGGCCAGCAATCGGCCCTCCACCATTCTCGCCCTTATCAGCGGAAGCTCTACGGAAAAGGCTCAGAGAAGCCACAGTACAGCAACAAAACCTATTATGTTCTAGCAGAGAAGACTGCAAAAACACAAAACTTTTTATAGACAAGTATAACCATAAATTTACGAATAACTTAATGAGACTGCCACGCAGTAAAATAAAAATACTAACAAGCCTTATTACACGCCATTGTACACTAAATAAACACTTGACAATTACAGGTGCAAGGAGGTGCGTGGAAGTGAATGAAACAGTAGAGCACATGCTACTGGCATGTCCATCCACAACAGAAACCAGGATGGCTATCCTAGGGGCACAACAAACACCCACGAGCTCCTAGAACACCCTGGCCTCCTTCTCCAGCTGGTGCAGGAGTTGGGATGGCTGAAGTAGATGTGCAGGCGAAGGGGACATGCACAAAGGCCCCGCTCAAGTGGGCCAGGTGCAGGCACTACAACCCCCTTGTAGAAGATAGAAGATAGAAGCCTGCCGTATACCGTATAATCTCAAAAAAAGTGATGGAAAGCCGTCTATTACGGATGTTTAATAACAATAGTATTGTCAATTCGATTCCCTCCCCTCGCTCCCCTCTTGCCGCGAATGCAATGACGATCATTCGCGTTTGGAAACCAAGTACGCAATATTAATAAGACACCGAAAACAAATATTGTGTGAAAAAATTATCGCAATCTGATAAGAAATGACGAAGTTACAGCGATTTTAGCGCACTGGTTCCAAAAAAACGGGCACGCCATACGCTTGACACGTCACACCATCCGGTGACCCGCGCGCTTGGTTGCCGCGCAATAGCACCTCAGTCTGTCTCAGTGAATGTTGTGTGGGCGTGTCTTTTTATGGTTATAATGTCGAAATACAAATATTGTATTGTCGCAAAGTGTAAGAGTACGACTGTGACCGCGCCCAAAAAATATTTTTTTGTGTTCCACAAGACGAAAAACTTAGAAAGAAATGGTTAAGCGCTATGAGAAGAGACCCTCTTTCAGTCAAAAGTTTCGATCGCATTATCACCATGACTTTCGCGAGCAGATTTTTAGTACACAACGTTTAAATAAGTATACTTAACAATTTGACATCTAGTAAATAATGCCTCATCTAGCTACTATAGAATATTCATTAACAATCAATGACAAGCAAACTAAATCTCGACTACGTAAAATGGCGTCTAACGGCCTCCATGTTAAATTCTTTGCGAAATTATATAGCCTAAGGTATTCTTTGGTTCAGTAGTTTCAGCAATGCGAAGTGACGTACAAATGCTCGATGTACTAAAATCGTAACCCTCCTTTTGGCTTTTACGTAGTCTGATAAAATGACCAACCTTACTTTTGCAAATCATGCTATATAAATACATAATACACATTCGATACATATATAACTATAATACTGTAAACACAAACTATTTTTACTAATAGTAGAATACTCGTACCTTGTAGCAGGTACCTATTTCTACTAAAGTAGTCCTTTTACTACCTATGCCCCAATACTAAACGACTGACGCTAGACACTAAACGACAGTTTGAATGGGAACCGGTTGATGGACCTTTTGTTACGATGTTTAGGAGGTTTAATTGTTCCGTATTCACCTACGAGAATAATTAGCGCTTGTGTTGAGGTACAAGGTCTGAAAGAAAAATATATCCAAATACTACTAGTTGATGATCACTTTATCAATCACTCAGTGTTGCTAGGTTAAACATTTTCAGAATGTCCAGCAGTAGGAATATGTAAAACCGGCAACGATAATGTATTCAGGAGAGAAAATGCCTATGATAATGTAAAATGTTTACTGATTTGCACCACTGACACTGCGATTACGCTTGGTGAAATTATAGATATCCCAGTGAAGAGTGAGACTGCATATACTGATAAGGTGTACATAAATGAAACCATACAAGGGTGCAACGAAAATGTATATTATCTATTGCCGGGAGATTACGAAGTTATATGTGGTACTACTGGGTTATATATTCAAAACATTGGTAGCAATTAATTAAAGAAAATCAATCGATGATTTTGTAACGTGTAGTCGATGAAATACGTGTCGATGAATTGATTTGGGTTCTGTCGAGTCTTCAGATGAAATAATGCTGAGATGTGGTGATGAACTGACTGACGAACAAAAGGTCTTCTTGAAGTCATTTTTGAAGAAGCATAGTTCTCCAGAAGCATTCGTGCTTCTCATGAAACTTAAAAGATCAAATATTCACGACAGGAACTTAACTGGTAATTCACTTGAAGGACACAGATCCTGTAGTATATCGTTCTTACACATTATCATACACGGAACATAAATTAGTGCAAAATATGGTGACTGAAATGTCTAACATTTCAGAGGTATTATCAGAGAATCTACATCATCCTACGCCATTGCGATCTTATTGGTAAACTAGAAAACAGGGGAAAAACGTCTTTGCGTAGACTACTGAACGGGAACATAACCCGTTAACTAGAATTTAAGGCCAAATTGATCAGAAACTCCTCTTTTCATAAAAATTGATTTAGCATCAGGGTACTATCAGATATTGATAGTGGAGCAATCGCAATCGATAAAACCACATTTGTGACACTGAACGAGCAATTCAAACATAACACAATGCCTTCGGATTAGTTAACGCCCCCTATATTTCAATGTACCATGAATAAAATCATCCACAAATCTGCGTTGTCATTGGTCTCGCAGCTACCAATTGATGACGCCAGCTTTTCAGTAGCCCTTCAATTGCTCAAGGGTAGATATGAGGATCAACGACTACTGGTAGATATGTATTTGGCACGTATTGCCAACCTACCAGTAGTGCATGATGACGCATCATTGCAAACTCATTTTTATGATCCTTTGCTCGAGTCAATCCAAGCCCTGGACAAATTGAAGCAGTCTGTCCAGGAGTGGTCATACTTGTTAGTGTGTTTTGTTTTGCACAATTTCCCCACAGGATCCGAACCTTGTTCGAGGAAATTTATGGCAAGGACGCAGACGTTCTGCCTACTATTCATCAGCTGATGGAGTTATTGGAGGAGCAATGCCGGGTTCACCGGGCCGTCTCCCCAGTGGCTGAGATGGTCCCAACAACACACCGTCCAATGGCAGCAAGTCATTCGGCACCAGCCGGGCGCCGGTCACCACCATTTGCGCAGACTTCGCGCCGGCTAGGCCGTCAAGTATTGCCAGCGAGCACATCAACACCATCAAATATGTTTTGTTCGCACCGACGCACACACTGTATACTTGTAGTGACTTTGTAACGAGGCAGTGGCCCAAGTGGGCCAGGAAAGTTGGTCTATGTTTTAAATGCTTGAGACAGCAACAGACTTGCTGTATGCAAGTGATTGCTACAATGGGAATTGGTACCGGCCATGTGAAGACGAGAGTCACAACTCGCTGTTGTGCAATAAGTCAACAGGTTGCCCAGCCCCTAAACCATCAAAATCAAGGAGTTTCGCTCATCGGGTATTGGTGTCTCCGCAACCCGCACGGCGTGACACTCAACGGAGATCACCTACCCAGAAACCGTCACCAGGTATTGTAAGTCCAGCATCATCATCACGAAAACTCAGCCCAGAGTCATCGAGCTCTGCCGCAGCACGTCAAGTACGATCAGCGGCCCAGCTGATGGCTGGTGACAGGCCATGCCCACGGTTTGGAGACTGTGTGCGAGCTTCCTAAGAGCAGTACCACTCATTAAGCCAGGGAGCCAGGAGGTACATCCTAACGACAGGAAATATCAGCTGATTCTGTGGCGAGAAGACCCGTTACAAGAAATTCAGTTATACGAACTCAATACTAATACTTACAGATTACGATCAAGTCCGTTCATCGTAATCAAAACGTTCTTGCGTCTCGCCGAGGACTGGAAGATAGAGCACCCGAACTCACCTGTTCGCAAGGGATGATATCCTCACCGGTGCAGACTCCGTAGAGGGGCGCTGAAGCTGAAGAAGAAAATCAGAACTCATACAGGTCATGCAAACCGCAGGCTACGAGCACAGGAAATTGTCATCCCCGGAAATCCTAGCTGGTTTGCCGGCCGGGCATTATGAGTTACCTCATCAATTTGATTCGGATGATAAAACCTTTGTCAAGGTACTAGCGTAATAGGAATTCAATGGAACCCAGTCATAGATACCATGGCCTATCAATTTAATATTACCTTCGGACAGCCTGATTAAAAGAGGAGCGTACTGAGCACTATAGCCCGGCTATATGATCCATGTGAATATTGTACGCCTATCATTTTCAGATTCAGGGTATTCCTTTAGTTATTGTTCTAAGACTGAGTGGACTGAGACCAGCCCACAATGAAATTCAGCTAGCACGGTGGGATGAACTCATGCACGACATCAATCATTTGTCCTGCTTGCAGAATCCAAGGTGTTTCGCATTACCCGAAGTGGTTTCATATTTATTGCAAGGATTTAGAGGCACGTCCGAGCTGGGTACTGCTGCGAATATCATAGGATTGTTATTGTTAAATCTCGCGTAGTGCCGAAGAAGGTCAAGCAAACCATACCGAAGCTAGAATTGTGAGTCACCGCAGTGGTTACATCATGCCATCCTACCTTCCAGGATTCAAGCGACTCGTCAACGTCGTGGTTCGAGAGGAGTCTTGGGAGGAGGCGCAGTTGTCACGTGTCGGCTCAATCAGTAAGCTCATCAATGTTACTGCTTATTTACTAAGATTTTGTAAAAATGTCACCATGCGTAAGACAGCACGAAATCTATGGGGCACACACAATTTAGAAGAAACTTGCGCAGCCACGAGTCGTTTGGTCCAAAAGGTATGAAAGTATGACGCATACAAAGTGGAATTCATTTTAATAAAAAAGGGTCAATTGGTCTATAAATCGCTTCAGAAGCGCAGCGACGAGCGAAGCATTGACGACCATACTTTATCCGAGTTGGAGGCCGACTACGTAAGTCCTAACTGTCACACGGAGCGAGGCGTCCCTATCTCATACCTAAGGATGATAGGTGACCTCAATCGTTGATCACTCATTACCATAAGGCATATTGTCACGTTGCGACATCACGTATAGGTATTCTCAGAAGACTACTATACATGTACTCGGTACCTTCTATAAAACGTCAAATCTCACGCGTCATTAATCACTGTTTATCATGTCTCAGATTCAACGCTTCAGCTCAAGCACCGGTCATGGCTGACAGAGTCACAGCGGCACGAGTATTCTCCCGGGTAGCGACTGAATTCGCCAGCCCCTACTTGATCAATTTTGTTTGCTACGAAACGCTAAATCAAAGAAGGATTATCTGTGTGTTTTTGTCTGCCTAGGTACGAAGGCGTTGCACCTGCCCTCATCCGGTCAGAACGAGGTATATATATTATTGGTGCTAACTCATATCTTAAACAGGTTCACCAGTTCCTACTGGATAATGAAATAATTACTTTACAAGAATTCCGTCCTCAAACATTCAATGCGAGTGAAAACCTTCCAGAGCCCCACATATGTCAGGTTTAATAGAGGCTGCTGTCAAAAGTACTAAAAACCTCCTTAGGTTAAGTGGAGGAAAGTCAAAATAGTAGAGCTAGGGTCACTATTTTGACTATTGAAGAGCTTTCGACGCTTTTAGCTAAAGTAGAGTCAATTATCGATTTACTCCTACTGACACAGCTGTCAGAGGACTCTTATGACTTACACGTTCTAACCCCCAGTCATTTTATTATTGGTCAACCTTTGGTGGCTATACCTGAATCTTCTTCGAAGGACACTAAAATGTCGCGCATATCACGCTTTCAATTGATTCAGAAAATGTATAAATCAGGTCACGTTGGTACAATGATATCTTACTAACTTGCAAACAGGTAGTAAGAGTTATCAGCATTCTTAAAATGTAGAGTTATGATTTGGTCTTTGTCATGGATGAAAATGTAACCCCGCTTTACTGGCGCTGCGGTAAAATTGGAGTGCTTTTCCCGGGCTCAGACATTGTTGTCAGATCTGTTAAGCTTAGGACTCAGCATTGTGATCTGGTCAGACCAGTTGGCAAATTGTGTAAGCTCTAAATAGATGTTAGTGTGTGTAAAATTTAAGTCATTTGTGTTACTCTTCATTATGTGTTTTGTCTTGTATTTGTTCTTATCACTGTTGATATCATTGGGCCTGCATGTATTCGACTCAGCTTTCTCGCTGGGGGCGGAGGAATGTTAATCCAAATTAACATGGGATTTTATTTCTAATGGATCGTTACTAATAACGACCGATCGATTGTCATCAGTGCACTATCTGTTTGCTCATATTGTCACATCACTAAATCACTCATTCTCTTTTTCTCTTGCAAGACGCCGACGTCGACACTGTTCGTGTATTTTGTTTTAATCTCTGTTTTTCAACGCGGTGTGCGTAACTTTTATTTTCATAATTGAACCGTGTTATAATTTCAATTAAAAGTCGTGTAACTATCAACCAAGTCAGTGTTTAACTCCATCAATCTTCACCCCGTAAATCTCAACCTTCACTATCATTTTGGAGAGGGGCGTTCGCGGGTGCGGCGACAATTTACTTCGTGAGTGGAGGTGGTGGTTTTATCTATGTCCAGGTGCAGTTGGGATCTACCCCTTCATGCTGCCGTTATCCGTGGTTTTGGAGCGGACAGAGCCACGTGCAGCAATCCGTTTGGAGTTCTGCATTCGGGTGCCACGAGGTGACACCTACCCATATCAGATACTAGATGATGTCATCATTTAGGCTCCCGGAACCTGCAGTTCATCGAACAATTTATGGCGATCCATTCGGGACAAAACCGCCCAATCTCCGATCAATAGTTGACCAACGTCATGGGTCATCTTATTTAAAGTTATGTGATTACATACACATTACCAAAGTCATGGGTCATCTTATGTTAAGTTATTTATTTTAGTTCGTTCGATGACGTCATGGGTCATCTCAAGTAAACTTATTTTATTTCAGTAGACCAAGATCATGAGTCATCTTATGTAATGTTATGATATTATGGTTGACCAATGTAATAATAATAATAATACCTTGGACACTATTTTACACACATTTATCTAGCCCCAAACTAGGATTCCCTGTATCTTGGGTACTAGACAACGGTACATATACTTATATAGATAAATATTAGACTTATATAGATAAACAACCATGACATGTAATGGATCATCCTTGTAAAGTTATGCTATTATAGTTGACCAACGTCATGGCTCATCTCAAGTAAAGTTATATTATTACAGTTGACCAAGTTCATGGATCATTTCAAGTGAAGTTACCCAGTTAGTCACTTGCCGATATCTATATAATGTCTATTCAAAATGAATGAACTCATTATTATAGATAATGGTTTCCATCTATTAGTTCAACACCATAGGCATATATCATAATTTATGTACTGTTAAAGCTCTTAATGCTAATGAAACAAGTGTTTAATATTTATGCTTCGGAACGCACCTTTTTTTGTTGCGCGACTCTGACCGCGAGTGATCGGAACGGAACTAGCAGCTGTCACTTGTATAGAAACGAGATGACGAGTTAGAGGTTACTTTTTTTGCACATGGAGAAAATGTCGGCACATGGCATTCGGGCCTTGGATGTATTTTATTTGTAATAATTGTCTAACACAGGTGTCGGGCCTGGTCGGAATGTTAATTATAATAGGCACGGAACAATCGTCGGGAAATAAGTAGATTCACGTCATCGGAGTGAGTGCTTCGTGTTGTGAAAGGTTAAAGTGATTCGGGGATCAATTCGTCGCATTCGGACAGCGACTCTTTGTGTCGGCAAGCAACACGACGGCGACAGCATCGGGCTACGACGAGAGTAAGATTCGACTCCTCTCCCCCCAGCCTTGTGCTCCTCATCCCGTGTTCCTGCCTCGAATTGAGCTTTCGAATTCCGGGTCCACGGCGTCAAAGGTCAGTACTCCTGGTGAAAAACAACCCTACCAGGATTCCACGCCCTGTCGGTTGAGGCGTGGAATTTAATCACAAGAGTCAGTTAGATCGTTTCATTACTGTAGTGGGAGTAAACGACTGTCCTATGACAGATTTCGTAGCCTTGTTTCCGTGTATCTATTATGGCATTAGCATCCCGACCGTATTGTAGAAATGGGACTTGAAGTCGTTTTAATTTTAAAGTTTGGTGAATTATTCTTAAATCACAGCTCGCCCACTGCCAACTCTGCAAACATTGCATCTCGCCTTTTCCCATACAAGGTGGCAACAACTTTATCCTGTTATTCAATAAGTACTCCATTTTGCTGCAGCAACGGAGATAATAAATGGTTCCTCACTATCTTTTCATTACTGATAGTACGTCCGTATAATGGCTATGATAAACTACTTATTTCATCGGTACATGGCCAGCACTCGATTAGAATCTGCCTGAAAAAACGAGCGTGAAATCGCTAGACCATGGACCAATTATCACAATCCACTAATGAGTTAGTGACAAAAAGGTGATATACTTAGATTTTAATTTAATTCAAGTATTCGTTTTTGTTTCCAGTTTTTGCCGCTCTGTTACGTAGATCGCGTGATTGAATGACAAAAAACCCAATGTAATGGTTGGGTAGCTTGACATAATAGCGTTTTGTTTGCGTCAAAAATCTAGTTAGCCCTGAAGTTGGCACGTATCGCGTCGCATTAACGTAAAACAACAACTGCAGTCAGTCTCCAACCAAAATAACGCCGCCCCGCCCCGCCGCTGACAAGCCAAATACGGCATTTTGCGCTCTTGGGAGCACTCGATATAATATTTTATATTCGTGTTTTATAAAAGGCTCGGGGCCCTGGACGACGGCGTCGATTCTGCTAAGAAAATGGTGTCTTACTACTCCATTTTAGTATTAATTTAGTTGCTAAAGCCTTTTTGTGCACTTAATTGTAGAAGTTACAGTAATTTCTAAACATAAACAACAATCAAAGGGAGATTTTAGAAACGTTAGTTAATGGATACCTAAAGTCCACCATCATTTTCATGTCAATAAAATGACAATCATCATTTTATCAGTAACATCCAGGCCCAGGTACAGGCCGCGTCAAGTATCTTTCCAAGCCTGCTCACTCAGAGCCAAATAAACTTGGCGCGACCTGTAACAGTGGTACACCATCTGTACTGAATCCGCGGCGGTGCGCGGCAACTTCAGAACTAACTTTATATTTGGCGCGAAGGTTACAGTACCGTACCACAGTACAATCCGGTCACATTATCTTTGCATCTCGCTGGAACGCAATGACCTTAGAGCGCCATAATGACGTCACGAATCCAGATGCACATATATTGCGACCGTGCTGTAAGTTGGGTTGGTATGTACATAAATTGTAATGAATCAGGCAAGCCAGTATTTGGTGAGGTTATCGAACGATCCGGTACAATGACATAGCTTAACTCATGACGTCACGAAAATATGTGCAATGCAAGAACCGAGTTTTTGTAGTACAATAACTCTGGGACGGTGGGATGAGGGGAATTTATAGATTTTTTTAGAACATCGTCCCTTTTTTGATTAACGGAAGGTCGGTTGAAGGCTTTATAATAAGCGTATTGATATTTAATACGCTTTTATCTACACACGTATCATAAACCCTCTTTACTATGTGTGTATAAAAACCGCCCGTTACGACCAGCATAATGATAAACTTTTTGGTAAAAACTCATTTCTTATCTGAACCTGAAATTATGACCATAATGTACCAAAATTTGTCAAATTACAAATTCGATACAATTCAAATTTCGAATGCCGACGCCCGCCTGCGTGCCGCCCCTAGTTTGTCTGTGAAGTTGGTACTACTGAACAAGCTAAACAATTTCAGAGCAATGATAAATGCCACAATGCCGGTCGAACATGAGGTTCCTGAACACATCAAAGAGAGCTTATGATATGTGTGTAGATAAACTCTCTCGATAAATCACTGATATTATTATGAAACTCGCCTTCGGCTCGTTTCATAAACCCACTCTTGAGTTTTAGTGCCCTCCATTATGTAGCAGTCACATAAACTACAACTTAATAGCAGATTATGATAATAAAGTCGTAATCAAGAACGTTAATTAGTCGCAGAAAAAGTTTTATTTTTGTTACTCGAACGAAATTAGCGCCATGTGTTTTCTTATATTCTTCGTCCATCTGGCCCGACAGGCCAACGTCTTGAGTCCAACCATACAACAATTCACAATTATTTATTATAAATAATAATAATAATATATTATTTATATACGACCCGAATGGCCGAGTCGGCAATGTCCCTGCCTACGAAGCCAAGGGTCCCGGGTTCGAGTCCCGATGGGGGCAAATATTTGTTGATGAAAACGGATGTTTGTACCCTAGTCATGGTTGTTTATCTATCTAAGTATAATATTTATCTACATAAGTATGTGTATCGTTGTCTAGTACCCAAGATACAGGGAATCCTAGTTTGGGGCTAGATCAATGTGTGTAAATAGTGTCCAAGGTATTATTATTATTATTATTATAATTCCATACCCTACGCAGTAATTTCAGGAATTTTGAAGCATGTTTTTTTTTCAACCAATATAATGATCACCAAAGTATTTTTTTCCTATTCTAAATGGGTAAAGGATCACCAAAAGTTGCGGAAAATATCAGGGCAAAATACTGCGGTAGCTTAGGTGAAGGCTAAAGGGGGTGAGCGAAGCGAAGCCCCGTTTATTCTTCGTGTTAGGTTGAACATGCAAGAACAACAAAAATACTTAAAACATAAACTTAACTACACAAAACATAAAAAGAAGTTTGGTGCTCAGTTATCCAAACACAATTTGGTGGTCGTTTACTAATTCTGGCGGTCGCTTCGAATTTATTGATAGTAAAATAGGTGCGTTTTTGGTGATCGTTTGAACATAAGCCTTTTTTTTGCTCAGTCGGGTATAGAACCCGAGACCTCCGTTGTCCGTTGGCAAAACATAGCATTACTCATTTCCCGATGCGGGGGGGTGCAGTTGCGCAAACTTTAAGGCATCGACTACCACTTTTTGAGTGATATGGGGCTTGCCCATCGCCACAGCCATGGAGATAAAGCGTTACCTTTCGATAGGTATCTGTGTCAGCTTGTTGCTTACTTAGGTAACTAAGGGCGACTTGCATCAGGCTTTTGACAGCCGCTAAAAAGACAATGACGACGTCTGTGGCGCTGCGGTGGTGGCTCTGCTTACCATGCGAGAGGTCCCGGTTTCGAGCCCCGGCTAGGGATAAAGTAAAAAATAAATCTCCAGGTCTTGGATGTTTATATATGTGTGACGTCGCTGTATCTGGTTCCCACGACACAGGGTATCCTAGTGTGGGATCTGATGTAATGGTTGTGCCTGTATATAATGTTCAATGCTTAAACGGACAAGTTTTGAGTCAATCATGGCAAGTTTATTTGGTTAGGTTAGGTCAACATAGCTTACTTAACAAAGCCATGTTGTATTTAAATGGTGTTTAACCTGTATTAAGCAGCTGTCAAAAGTCTGGTGCAAGCTGGCCTGAGCACCATTATTTCCCAGATTACCATCAGAAGGTAAGCAACATGCACTGGCCCATAAAGTTGGTAGCTACCTACCTCATTTTTTCTGTCGATTTTCGCAACTCAAACCCTGAAGAAACCATCGTAAAATATACCCACAAACGCGCTCACAGACTTAGCAAAATAATTTAGATATCTCTGAAGAATTCTGCCTATACAGGGAGTCTATTTTCAGGTGTTCTAGAAATATCATTCCAAACATCTTTCGACTGAAACAGATTCGATCAGCCTGTCGATTCTATAAAATCGTTCACTTCACTTCACTTCGCATGTATATGTCACCGGAAAATAATACGATCCGCAAGTTTATAAATTTACTAGGAAATTTATAAACTTCCTTCTAGATTATATTAGGCTAGGTTAGGTTAGGTTAGGTTAGGTTAGGTTAGTAGATATGTTTATAAACTTGTGGAAAAAAAAATAGGAAATTTATAAACTTACGGATCGTATTATTTTCCGGTGACATATATAAGCTACCCTTGCGAGCGTGGCAGCGAGGTGAACTAAATTTTGAAAGATAATGTATGAGATGAAGTGAAGTGATCGGATTTTATAGAATCGACAGGCTGACCAACTTCAGTCATTCAGTCAGACAAACTAGTACACCACCACCCTCTCACACCCCCGACCTCTTGAAGTTTATCGGATGAACAGGTGGAATTATTATAAATACAAATAAAACCGACTGCAATTAATTTTAATACCACATACAAACTTATGAATGCACCTGGTTACGAACATGGAGTATGAAAGTAGCCACACCAATAACTTTGTTACCGTACGGGGTTATCCGCCATTTTGAAAAAATCAACAAACAAATTTTGACGAGAATCGGTTGGAAAATTCGATCTGTAGAGAGGAACATCTGTCAGCCGGTCAGCCGGATAGACAATCTGAACGGAGACGCTTCGCTCGCCTGGTCAGTCAGCTAACCGCCCGGCCCAAAATGTAGTCAAAGATGAAGTTGCTCTGATCAAATCGCTTTCAAAGTAAAAGTTGTTCAGAATGATGTCCCTAACAACCTCTTAAAATATGACTTAATACCTTTATGTTATACCCTGTATGGGGTGCAGCAAGCTAAGCTAGACAAACACTGGCAGACTATTCTACTATATATATGTCACTTATTTCACTGCCTTATCGCTTGCCAGTCGCTGTACTCTTACTGCCCTGAATGACTTTCTCCCGTCTGCTACTGAAACAATATAAAGATGAACCGGTCATGACGTTGTTGATGGCAACTTGTTAAGTAATATTTTTTATTACCAGATTCTTTACTTATCTCTGCCACCAGATGAAAAGTTTGAGCTAAAACAGACTTTTTTGGCGGTGAGTGGACCAGGCACGTCTAGTGATAGACTAGTGACTCAAACTGAAACTCAATCTACCTAGAATCTGAAACAAAACAATACAGCAAACAAAGCGGCCATTTTAGACAGTGAGTTCTGCAGGCGTGTTTAACACCGTGTCAGAGTTTATTGCATCCAGTGCATTACCGTTCACTCCCCCACGCTTACTGTCCGAATAAAACCTCGCCGCAACATCCTACGTAACTCAGTATACGCGCGCGCGCGAACGTGTCAAAAGTCACCATACCGACGCCATCTTGGTTTATTTTTCCTCCTTTCCCGCCGCCGTCGTTAGGTGTTAGCAGCCAGTATGAAGTTCTTTGTGGTATTCGCCGTGTTCGCTGTCGCGCTGGCCGCCGACGAGAAGGAGGAAGAACGGCCGAAGACCTACAGGCGGCTCATCCCGGCTGATGTGTTGAGAGGTCAGTGCGTTGTGAAAATCATAATTAAAAATTAATACAGCTAATCCGCGGGTGCCTAACTAATCGGCTGCATAGCATGGAACTGCCTTTTTTTAATAATGAATTTAAACAAATCTCGGTCTTCCGGGATTGTCTAATAATCTGATGCATATTTACTAAAAGTTAATTTTAATTTACGATGATATGTAATTGAAATATGTAATTGTTCAGGGTATAAGAGGAGCGGCATTTTTTATTCGTTAAAATATAATTTAAATAAATATTTTATGAAATTTATTACTATATCCTGATTGGACATAAATATTAGCTTGGTAAGAACTTAAATCAGTATTATCACTTTAATATAGGATAAGTATGCATCCGATTCTTTAGTCAAAAAACACATAATTTGTCGCTTCCGGAATCGCAGATTTTTTGCGCTCGATACACAAGTGCATTCCATATTAGGCAACACCTGAACGTAGGAAATAAAAAATCCGATTCCATAATATGTGTAGGAAGCAGGAATAATTACACGTCGAAAAAGTATGCGAATCGAACTGACAGTACCACTTATTTACAATGGCATAAGGTTAATTTTATCTATACTTGAAGTAATTCTCTCTCTGGTTTTCTTCCTGCTTGAGCCACAGAACACTAAATTTGTCGATCCCGGAATCGCGGGATTTTTTCGATACAAAATGCGTTCTACAATAGCCAACACATTAAGTAAATTTGCATCCGACTATTCAATCTCTGCTGACATCTTATAAATGTATAAAACGAAGTCCGATTAATACATCAATTATAGCTATTTATAACTCAAGAACGGCTGGACTGATTTTAATGATTTCTTAGTTGTTGGATTTGGCTCCGCTCCGAAGAGCAGAAGAACCATATATAATTATTTATAACTATTAAAATATTAAATATTTAAGGTACTTTCCCCCATGTGGCAAAGCCGTGGGACACATGTATAGATAGGGAAAATCCTATTTGTGATGGTAATTACAGACGCATAATATATGTAGTAGGTATATGTACTAATCTTATAATGAAAATATGCACGAGAAAGAATGAAATGCACGTAAAACCGTTAAAATATATTAATTAAATTCTAAACAATAATACAATTAAAACTAAAACTCGTTCCGGTAATGTTAATGAAGTGTTGACTGGTGAATATAACAAAGGAAAGTAGGCTAAATGAAGTGTTGACTGGTGAATATAACAAAGGAAAGTAGGCTCAATGAATAATTCATTTACGAAACATTCAAGTCAAATGTTTATAAATAATAAGCAGTTGTTGTCTTCAATCGCACATAATTACGAATATTTACCAAAATCGCTTAAAACTTCTGATTAACACAAAATCGAAACAAGTATGAAGTATTGCAGTGTAACATCAGTAACATTACTTTCCAGAACTCGATCCTTTTTTTTTATCAATTGTGACCTTCCGAAGATTATATAGGCTTATGTTTAAACGATCACTAAAAAACGCACCTATTTTACTACCAATAAATTCTAAAAGACTGCCAGAATGGATAAATGTCCACCAAATTGTGTTTGGATAAATGATCACCAAACATTTTTTTATGTTTTGTGTACTTAAGTTTATGTTTTAATAATTTTTTGTTGTTCGTACATCTTCAACCTAACACGAAGGATAAAGGGTGCTTCACTTCGCTCACCCCCTTTACCCTTCACCTAAGCTATCGCAGTATTTTGCCCTGATATTTTTTGCAACTTTTGGTGTTCATTTATACATTTTGGGTAGGAAAAAAATATTTTGGTGATCATTATATTTGTTGCCATATAAAAACTCGGATTTCGCCATGAAAGTTCACTTGAAAAATATTTTTCCTACAGTGTGTGGTCCATCACACATAATGTTAATGTTATTCATATTATCTCAGCATAACAACCATAAAAAAATATGACATTGTATGCACGGGCGCACATTGCCATGGCCAAAAAAAATGTGCACGAAGGTTAATGGTCACATTAATTTTAATCACAAAGAAAAAAACTATGTGTTGTGCTGAGTGGGAAAAACCTCGACCTATTTTTTGTTGATCAGCAGACATTAGCACAAATTGGGTTTTTGCACGCAATAGAAAAAAAAACAAAAAATTGGCAGCTTAAAAAAATATATGCCGTCAAATTTTTGATAAGGAACTGAAAATATTCATTGATTTAATGTTTAATTAATTAAAAGTTACCTCATCTTAATATAGTGACAAATCTTCTGTCATTATAACATAACATAAACATTAATATACAGGCACATACATCTGCTCCTGGCCCCACACTACGATATACGACAGGACCTCTCGCTTGAGATAGATAGTGCAGGTATTGAGATATGAAAGTGACAAGATATTGTCCTTAACACGAATACCCTTAAGGCGATACGAAAAAATGGAGGTTTTCCGAATCAATTCACTCCACTAGAAAGTCATCTACAGATTTGATTTTTTAATTAACGTTTATAATATTTGATTAAGATTCTCACTGAAGGAAAACGCGATTGGATAATAATTTCTCGATATAATTTTATTACGAGAAGACCTCTAAAATTGTTTTATTTCTTCCTGTAATTCTGAAATCCTAACTAATTACATTCCGAAATTGCATTCAAAATATAGACATAGTATTCGTAAACTCTCCTCAAAAATGTTTTTGTCAAAATGGCGCAGTTTTTTATGTGGTTTGGCGCTACATGGCGCTACTCTCTTTTCTTTCTTATGTGGAAGTAATTAACGCTGTCACTTTCCTTAACATTCGTGTTCCTTTTATACATGTTTTTTCGTATCACCTTAACATGCAAACATGTAATGGTTATTGCATTTCAAAATCCCCCTTTAATCTTTATTTTCATGCTTGACTAATCTATAAAATGTCACAAAACTAATGACACACGAGTTAACACAATCTAACCCACATGCTCGCAGAGCGGCAAGAGGATGCTAGCAATAAAACCGAAAGTAAACCCCAAAAGTACAATGGCAACATTAATTGCTAATTAGAATTGACAAAACACTGGATATGATGCAACGACCGGGCAGAAATCATCGGACCTCACTGTAATTTGCTTCCTCCAAGCTGATATTGCATCAGGTTGTAAGTACAGTCAAGTTCAGGAAAAAAAAACACGGTTTTTTCCAACAATTTTCTCCACTTTGGAAGGGTCTATCTCTATAATGATTTACTTTGAGGAAAGATAGTTTCAGGAACCTTAACGTCATTTTTAAAGATCTATCTATATGATGAATAAAATGACTTGAGTTCCATGTATAGGGAGAACCCTTTTTTTTTGTATTAAAATCGTAACGCGGCTTACAGAATACATCTACATACCAAGCTTAAACTGTTTAGGTCTGATAGTTTCGGAATAAAGTTGCTGTGACATACGGTCGGACGGACGGACAGACGGACTTGATGAAACCCTGAAAATATTGCCAATTTAATCCACCTTGTAAATGTTCGATTCATGGGGAAAAAAAACTAATGCCATTTTATTTTTTGATATTTATTTTTATTTGTGATGAATACTATAGCAATAAACTGAAGGAGCAAGCAAGACCGAACTATCGACTGTCTCTGTTGCTTCTTAGTATTTTTATATGTCTACAAAAATGGTCTAATATGATATTATATAGAATTTTTTTCGGAAATAATATTTTCCTTGTCTTTTTTTTTCCATTCGCGTTTTTTCACACGATTTATTTTTTCTTTACGTTTTTAGGGTTGCGTACCCAAAGGGTAAAAACGGGCAATTTCTTCTGTTTCTTTTTGCTAGCCATATTTTTCCTATTTTCTCAATACGTATTTTTCATATAAACAGTCAGGTCATAAGTTCTGTCACACAATAAAAACTTTTGAATTTAGAACGCTGGCCACAAAAAAGTTTATTGAATTCGAATTTCGAATTTTTCATGAAAATGAAAATGTGTACTTTTTAGAATTTTCCTCATTTTTAAATATGCAGTGGACACTTACAGAAGACCGTGTCGCAGTTATTGCGTTGCATCGTTGCGGTTACGCGCCAATTCAGATTTTCGACTTACTGAAAAATTTGAATATAACCAAAAGATTCGTTTATCGTACCATAAAACGATACCATGAAGACTCTAGTGTAGATGACAGGTCAAGAAGTGGTCGCCCTCGCTCTGTTAGGACTCCAGCAGCGATAAAAGCTGTGAAGGCGCGAATTCAAAGAAATCCCATACGTAAGCAGAAACTGTTGGCCCTTCAGATGGGGTTAAGCAGGACCACGGTGAAAAGGGTGTTAAATGAATACTTAGGGCTTAGGGCATATCGAAGAAAAACAGGACATCGTTTGACGCTCGTTTAATGGACCTGAGACTGAAGAGATGCCGCGCTTTGTTGAAGCGGTACGTGGGAAAAAAGCATCGGGAAATTATTTTTTCGGATGAAAAAATTTTCACCGTGGAAGAGAGCTACAACAAACAAAATGATAAGGTGTACGCACACAGCAGTGAAGAAGCGAGCAACCGTATTCCGCGTGTCCAACGAGGTCATTTTCCATCCTCGCTCATGGTTTGGTTGGGAGTCTCTTATTGGGGCTTAACTGAGGTACATTTTTGTGAGAAAGGCGTAAAAACGGATGCAGTTGTGTATCAAAATACAGTCCTCAAGAACCTTGTGGAACCTGTTTCTCATACCATGTTTAATAACAGGCACTGGGTATTCCAACAAGATTCTGCGCCAGCTCATAGAGCGAAAAGCACACAAGACTGGCTGGCGGCGCGTGAAATCGACTTCATCCGGCACGAAGACTGGCCCTCCTCCAGTCCAGATTTGAGTCCGTTAGATTACAAGATATGGCAACACTTGGAGGAAAAGGCCTGCTCAAAGCCTCATCCTGATTTGGAGTCACTCAAGGCATCCTTGATTAAGGCAGCCGCCGATATTGACATGGACCTCGTTCGTGCTGCGATAGACGACTGGCCGCGCAGAATAAAGGCCTGTATTCAAAATCGCGGGGGTCATTTTGAATAAACTTTATTACCATAAGAATCTATGTTTTATTAAGTTCATTTTGCTATATAAATGTTTACATAAATAATAAACATGTCTAAATTATTTCATATTGCACATGTGACAGAACTTATGAACTGACTATGTACATATGTTTCACGATATATACATTTTCCAGGCGCTAATTATTCCCTCACACATTGTATCCTTCATTTAACATACATGCATACACGTCACGCCTTTTCCCATACGGTGAGGCGGAGGCACGGATGCGCCACAGTTTTACCAGTTTTCTCTACTCCTTTTTGCGTGACACTCACAGTGAAATGCAAATTCTGTACAAGTGTCGCCCAGAACAGCCGACGAATCCAGACGAATCAGCGCGACGCGAACACGTGCATTCGCGTCGCTCTGAGTTTTTAATTGAGGACTTCCATAGCATTCGCTGAATAGTGTTAAGGGTTGTTATCGGAACAATGTATTATTATTATTGCGTTTATGATTGCTGTGAAACAACTATAGCTAGATAAATCCAACTAATATTACAAACGTGAAAGTACCAATGTTACGATGTTTGGATGTTTGTGTGTTTGTGCCTCAACCACGCTAAAACGGGTGGACAGATTCGAATTAAATTAAGCAAAGATATAGTTTACGAGCTAGATTAACATAACAATAACACGGATACTTTTTATCCGACTGCACCAGAAGAAGGGTAACGATATCTCGGTGAATGATTATTCCTAGGAACACGCAGATGACGTTACGGACATCAGTTAGTAAATAAATAAATAAAACCATTCAGACAACAGTTAATTATGCAGAAATCATTAAAAGGAAATGAAAGTCGGACGTATACTTAGCCAAGTGCTACTCAGTTCTCAGTTATTACTTACACACCAATGTCAGTTTATGAGTGAAATTATTTGCTGTACTTACTACCAGATGCACGACCTGCTGGTCAAGCGAAGCGTTACTCAAATATAGCAATATGTCGCTGTTTTTGGTTCCCATCGAAAGAGGTTATCTGTGGGGCCAGAAGGAACGAAGCCTTTAAACTGTACACTCCATAACTGCGGCGATGGGCTGGACCCCTGTCACGCAAAATGGAGTATCGAATTTGTGTTTTTAACATATTGCCGGAGTCACTTTGACTAGGATTCCGATTGGACCAGAGTTAGTTATTTTTTCGCTTCTACAAACGAAGCGGTTCACAGAATAATGAGCTTGTCCTATTTAGCCAACTGAGCGATGACGTCACACTAGCATCACTGAGGCCCGAATACGGCGACGAGCTCTGTGACGCAGAGGTTGTGGCTCTGTCTACCATGCGAGAGGTCCCGGGTTCGATCCCCGGCTGGGGGTAAAGAAAAAAACCCCAGGTCTTGGATGTTTATATGACTGTGACGTCGCTGTTTCCCACAGGGTATCCTAGTGTGGGGCCAGAAGCAATGTACGTGCTTGTATGTTTATGTTATGTTAATACGCAGTCCACTCAAAGTTTGACGGCCATTAAATGTCATGCTGTCATTATCTCTCGTTCCGGAAATGACAGTACCAGTATGGTATTTAAGTTGTACTTTATTTGAGTAGTAAGCGCATAATACTAACAATTTCAAATATAAGTCGGTAATGGTCTATTGTCTTTTGATACCTATTCATTTTTCTCCTCGGTTGGACTTAAACTTTAAACCATTAGCAAGATAAGCAAGCGCTTAACTTACTAATCACAAAAGTGATCGTTAATCCTCAACCCAGTTGGACAACTTTTATTATACATCTACAAGGATATATTGGCAACATTAAAAAAGTATTGAATCTCAATTTATCCATGCGTTGACAGATAATTTGAAAGTTATGTAACGTCATAAATTCAATGTCTTTATCGAGCTCTGGTAAAATGGTGGTATATGATCCCAAAGTACTACTTTCATTTCACTGATTAAAATGATAGGTAGATAGATTAATTAATTTATTCATTACAACATGGTACACACTCAAATATATAATTATAACTCCAACTTTAAAAAACATTCAACAAAAAGAAAACAACACAGCAGTTAAATAAAACAATCAATAAATAATAAATTTATACAAGCAAACATTGAGGTACGGTAAGGATCACAATGTGGTATTGGGACTGTACCGTACAATGAAATGGCCCTGACTCAGCAATGTCACTCAATTGATGTATGTCGAAAAATGTCAGTTATCCCACTACTAAAGTGTCTCTCTCTCTCTCAGTTTAGCATTGAAATTTCGTCAATTTTGCTGTGGATTGGAAAAACTGAATCAGTGGGTTGCCCCTAAAAGGCAAGATGGCACGCACGATGCTCATGATACAGATAAATGCATTTCATTTATAGCCAACTTTTCTTTTGTAGATGAAATTTTTCCATCTACTGATTGCAAGACCCTTCGAAATTATGGCAACATATTTTTACACGACTGGGCACGAGGAGCACATGCCTTAACTGGAACTCAAGTAAGATTGAGCCATACTTCATCTCAGCAAAAAAAAAATAAGTTATTGGTTTTCGTTTTCGCCGCAGTGTGGTCGTATAAACTTCAAACAAAACAGTGACAATAGAGCCTTGTCAATCTTCAGCAATTTCTAGCGACTTTAGTAGGTTGATAAGTATGAATAATTCATGAGTTAGTACATAATCGTGGTAACTATCGGCCAATAGTGGCTGGTTTAGTTATGTAACCCGATTAGCGTAGACACCTTGTTATATGACGATATTGCTGTCGCCAACACGCGAATTCGCTAAAACAATATGGTTTCAGATCGTAAATGGGTAAATACCTATATACAGACAAAATGCCTATCAGTTTGGGTAAATTCAATATTGGCAAATTGTAACTTGTAAATTGTAAATTGTAACTTTGAAACGACATTTTTGGGTGACATTGTGACACTTGGAAGGAACGCACAGTAAGTTTTAATACGCTTTATAATAACGCTGTCAAGTTAATATTACATTTGTAATAAAGAACTTCGATTAGTCAGAGAAAAATTTAATAAAACATGTTTATACATATAAATTAACTATACTTCATTAAATACATTTTGTGTTGTGAGTTTCGGAATGCACAAGATGGCGGACAAACAAATCTACTTGCTTAACATACGCATTGTGTCATTATTTTTAGTCTTCGTCCAATTTTAATTTATTTAGTCGGGTTTTATTTATCTCTGTGGTTCGTGTATTTACTTCTAGCACGTTACAATTATTCGTCAAAACATTTCGTTATTCTATTTCCCACTTAGGGTGGCAGAGGCACGCTGCACCCTTGTTTAGTTAGTCGCTAATTCAATGACCCCATTTTGCCTGACAGGAGGCCAGCCCATCGCTGCAGCAATGTTATATTAGTTCCAAATGTTAATGGTATGTAAATATTGAGTAAACTAATGAATAATGGAACACGAACCACCTAATAATTAAGTCGACGAGAAATATTACCAGTTCGTAAAGCATTGGCATGAATAACCTTAGTCGGCCGCCACCACCCGGCAGTGTGAAGGAATGTTAATTATGAATAATGTTTCAAGAAGTAACTGATACATGACGTTTGCAAAGCATGTTCTTTTTGGTACCTCCTTCCTCCTATATCTGGCGAGGGGCTATCGCCTCATTGATTTTACTTCCTTTAAATGTGAGTATATCATGATGTGGAATAACACTAGCCTATAATAAAAAAAAAACGAAATTGGTTCAACCCCGGAAAAAAATCCTTTGCAAAAATGCAACCAAATTTAAATAAACAAGTCTTCGAATGGACGAAATCTGCAAGGCCGAATTTTGCACTTTGGTTTTTTAAACGAGTTTTGAATTTCGAACGGATTACGGTCAATGACATTGTGTGCTAAAAATGTATGTCGTGCCAAGATGGCCGCCATAAAAGGATGCAGTTCTGCAACATGTTGCAAGCAGACGAAGACCAAAAATATTCATAAAAATTTCTTCAGATGGCGTAGATTTTGTTTCCATATTATTTAGATTTCTTTATATTTCTTTATATTACGATTTGAAGATATGTAGGTAGACAAAACTAATGCAATAAATCTTTTAGGCACCAGACACCATAAAAACTTAAGATTTTGTTTTAAATCGTTACAAAAACGTTGCATTGCCCCATCCTTATAAAAATAATGCGATAGAAACTTTTTCATGCAAACAAACTATTTAAAAACTCTTTGACAAAACAAATTCATTAATTGATTAGTTGAATCACTTATTTATCAGACAGTCAGGAACATGTAGAGCATTCTGAATGACTAAACTTCCTGATGACCTTCATAAAGTAAAAGTAAAACTTGCCAAGTCCATAAAATACGTCATGGAAGAATAAAATATCTCCAAAGTGAGTGGTCTGGTTTTTGACGTAACCTTGGAATGTTCTAGAACTATACTGTACTCCACGTGTGTGTTCTGAAATTGAAAGTTTGAATGATTGACAGATACTTTGCAAACCTAGGTAGGTAAAGTAGCAGTTTGCAAATCTTTCATTCTACACTGACGAGCAATGAAAAAGTTCCAGTGACATAGCACCAAATTACTCCTAAACGGGAAAGGCTAGCTTAATGACGCCGTCTGCAATATTGAAGTACATTTAAATAGCGCATCAGAATATTACCAATTAAAAACGTACTTTTTGATTTATTTAAACGGTAGTGGTCCACCAGTCATCAGCTAGAATTGTTGCCGCCTGAGGGCATCTCAGAAACTATTTAACCATTTTTGATGCGGTTTTCGCATTATAGATTTGTTTAATTAATCATATAGGAGTATATTTTGCATTGCCATTAGAATATATAATAAACGCCCGCAATCTGTTAAAGAAATACAAAATGAACATATATTGAAAAAGTTATAAGTCTTAGGAGATATTAAGGTGTTTGTCGGCATTTTGTGGGTGGACCTTTTTCATTGCTCGTCAGTGTATATTGGGATAGCGCTTTTTGCTTATATAAATGCTATATAGTGGTAGAAACGATGCTATAAATGCAGCCAATGGCAAAATAAAAACGGAACCGAGAAAAAGAGAGAATGGGAGTAAAGCAGTCTCTACTTTCATTCTCTTTCATAATTCCGGTAAATTATTTGTAAAAATATAGGCAACAAATATATAATGATCACCAAAATATTATTTTCCTACCCAAAATGGGTAAATGATCTATCCATTTTGGGTCATGGGTAAATGCTATATCAGGGCAAAATACTGCGGTAGCTTAGGTGAAGGTTAAAGGGGGTTAAAGCGAAACCCCCTTTATCCTTCGTGTTAGATTGAACATGTAAGGACAACAAAAATACTTACTTAAAACATAAACTTAAGTATAGGTACACAAAACATAAAAAGAAGTTTGTTAATCATTTATCCAAGCACAATTTGGTGGTCGCTTATTAATTCTGGCGGTCGTTTCGAATTTATTGGTAGTAAAATAGGTGCGTTTTTGGTGATCGTTTAAACATAAGCCAAAAATATATAACAACAAAATTTTGTCAAAATCTGATACCTAACGAACCTCGCACTCTGCCTGCGTCAAATATCTGATACCTAACGAACCTCGCACTCTGCCTGCGTCAAATCTGATACCTAACGAACCTCGCACTCTGCCTGCGTCAAATATCTGATACCTAACGAACCTCGCACTCTGCCTGCGTCAAATCTGATACCTAACGAACCTCGCACTCTGCCTGCGTCAAATATCTGATACCTAACGAACCTCGCACTCTGCCTGCGTCAAATCTGATACCTAACGAACCTCGCACTCTGCCTGCGTCACATAGTTCGAATGCAAATGCTATTGAATTATAAATTTGAATTACATAATACTGCTGTTCAAAAGCCTGGCGTCTTTTTTGACATATGTCAAATAATATTTATGTGTATATAAAATAAAAAATGTATTTATTAAAATAATCAAAGGGCTTATATAATTTGTATTGACGTAATATGTTTTATAGGCATGAGAATATTTAAATAAAAATTCAATGAAAGTTTAGGAAAGTCACAATACACATTGGTTTTAATGACCAGCGCTACATGAATAGACATAAATGTGTATACGTTTCTCAAGGCGCTACCAAAGATATGTTATCATACTCCCTAATCAAGATATCTTTTTACAAACTTCTTGTTCTTTGTTTTTAGTCTAAGAAGACTATCATAAGAAGATCATAAACAACCAGAAATATCTACACAGCCAAAGTGTCAAAATTATGTCAAAGTCCATGTTAACACAGGATGTAGGATGTGTTGATCTATTTAAGTAGCTTGCGCGCTTATATATATCTGATGCTGACTGTACCAATAAATAATTTCAAACAAATCTTATTAGCGCCAATTGCAAACGATATTAGGCACCAAGAGAGTGCGGAAGCTGATTCAGAACGTGAAGTGAAAAGTGAAAGTGAAATTGGCTCTCGGTTCAATAGCGAATCTAATAGTCACCAGACCGTCTATAGGTATACTGCCACTTTCGAACCTATAATCTGGGAGTCCGGCAGTGCCCCCGCCAAGTAGAGCGAAGGTACAGCCTACCATCCTTATATTGAAGCCATTCATGTTGTCATCTTGCTAACTGCTGGCAAAACGTCATCTAATCCTATTTTTTTCTATTCTATTCGGGATTTTTTAAAATCTCCAGCGGGGGATCGAACCCGGGACCTCTCGCAACAATTTGGCATAAAAGTCAAGTCAATTTAATGACGGGTAGAATTTAATTGCACAGGCGAAAAGGATCAGCAAAAACACTTTTTATGTTTTAGGTGTTTTTGTTGTTCTTACATGTTCAACCTAATACATGTTCAACCTAATACGAACCCTTCACCTAAGCTACCGCAGTAATTTGCCCCGAAATTTCCTGTGAAAATCAGTACATTTGCTGTGGAAATCAGTATTATTGATGTGCAGTTTAATATTTCCCTTTAATGACTACAATTAAACAAAGAAATTCTTTAATCTGAGCTTTACTCTGTAGAGTGAAGCTAAACTAAAATATGAATTGTAATATAAATAAATATTAAATATATGTATATATATTTATAAATACATACATATTCATAGGAAATGCTACTTCACGCGACTTTAAATATTTTCTCATGTCAACCTTGAAGCATGTTTTGTTTCGGCGTCTGTGGACATGAGACGGAGTTTGTGTGACAGGCCTAGACCGCAGACTTAGCTTAGTAGTTTAGTATGTGACCTACCGCAGTTCAGTATCTTGCAAATTTAATTCGCACAGTCGAATCTAGGCCGTGTACCAAGGCTGCCAACTTACATGCCGAAGAGGGTCTGATTTCGCAACCGACCTCCTTGCTCTCTTGTTGGGTAATCTTCACAGCGCGGGGCTTAACGCATAAATAATCCGGCGGTTAATAATGCACATCGGCACATGATGCCAACATTTGCAAAATACTGCGTGTTTTAAAAAAGGCTAGTCGCAAAATCGCAAATCAAAAATACTGATTTGCCTGTGCAAAACAGGATCAGCAAAAACACTTTTTTTGTTTTTTATTTTATGTGTACAAGTTTATGTTTTAAATATTTTTGTTGGCTCGTAATCGCACATCAAAAATACTGATTCTCACAGCAATAAAGGATCAGCAAAAAAACTTTTTACCTTTTAAGTATTTTTGTTATTCTTACATGTTCAACCTTATAAGAAGGATAAAGGGGGCTTCGCTTCGCTCACCCCCTTTACCACTTCGCCTAAGCTACCGCGCAGCATTTTGCCTGATATTTGATGTGCAAATTATTTTTTTTATGTCCATTAACAAATAATTGACTGACTTATCTGATAAAATACGCAGTAATCCGATAATATGTCACTTATGTTGCCATTTTTAACCTTAAAAAAGGAGGAGGATCTCAATTAGTCTGTTTATGTTTGTGTGTTTGTTACGCGATTTCTCCGTCAATTATTAACCGATTTCGATAATTATTTTTTTGATCGGTAGGTCACACTTCAGAGGTGGTCCCATATAAATTTTATCAAAAATCAACAAATGAAAAAAATATAAACGCAGCGACGTTTTGGTTTGTGGTCCCGTGCAGCAAAAGTTTTGACGAGGACTTTTCATGTATATACAGTTAATTCGTTTGCCGACCGGGGAGGAAGAAATAGGGCTTGAACTTGGAGTCAAGCTTCTGAAGTTTTTAATTTGGTGATTATTCTTTCTACATTTTTACTGATTTAGGTTATTTAGATTTAGGTTTTACATTTTACAACAATAAGGCCAAATATTTTATGATTTATTTCCATACAAAGCAATCCACAAATAATGCGCGCGTTTTATCCCATTCGAGATGGCATAGGCACAGTGCCCACACTGGCCAAACAGCCAGTTCCTTGTTATTACGGAATACACTTTACCACTTCTAGACAGTAATAGTATTCAAATGAACTGAAGCTTAGTCATACCAGCAGCTTTCTAACAAGTTAACCAACAGCAAGCCCAAGTGACTCTTCAGAACGAATGTAGTCCTTATGGCGTAGGAAATAAAAGGTTCAACTGGACGAGATTGCAACTGTAGGCGAAATGGTTCGCTGTCTGTTATTTTCTAATAGTGGTATGAAATGGCAAGAGAATTGTTACGACTTTATACGGGATGTAAGAGAGAGATACGAAATATCGGTCGGTGCGGGTTGCGAGGCCAACGAATGCTTCTGTAGCATCGTTCAAAACAACTTGAGGACAAAAATAATAAAACAAAAGAAGTTTATCTCTGACGTTTGACTACCCGAATGGACTAGTCGGCAGTGACCCTGCCTACGAAGCCAAGGTTCCCGGGTTCGAGTCCCGGTAAGGGCAATTTTTTTTTGATGAGAACTGATTTCTGTACCCTAGTCATGGCTGTTTAACTATCTAAGTATATTTATCTATATAAGTACGTGATTCGTTGTCTAGTACCCAAGATACAGAGAATCCTAGTTTGGGGCTAGATGAATGTGTGTAAATAGTGTCCAAGGTATTATTTATTTATTTATTAACTAGGTTTCGAGCCTCGCACCAACTCCCACGACTAGAGCACGTCGTCAAGCAATTGCGTCAAGCCATTGTCGATAACATTTGAAAGACGCTGATTTGGTCGGCAAATAATTTGGGCTGGGATAATGAAACAACTCTCGTGTATATGAAGACCCCCTTTATTGGATAGAGTCTCGTACAGTATTTCATTTGTTGCTGTAGAGGCAACAGAAGTACACGTTCTGTGAAAGTTTCAACTTTCTACTTATCATAATATGAACCATATGTTACGTTCATCAGATTGAGCCCGGTGACAGCAGGCAGACAGACGGACGGACAGCGGAGGCTTATAAGTAATAGCGTGCCGTTTGGCACCCTTCAACGGGATATTTTCTTATAAGACGAAACACCATTGGGCCAAATCAATAAATTAATGATTAACTTTTGATATTTGAAGGAATTTTATCATTATCATTGATATGAGCAAACGCCAAAAATGAAGCATTTCCCTCCAATGAGAGTTGTACTTTTATTTATTCAATTAGCCCATACATTTTTCTGTGAAATGTGCAGAGATAACTTTTTATAGCTACCTAGCTAGTTGTTAGTTGCGGAAAAATAATGCATTATGCTTTATGCTACATGAACCCTTTAAACGAAAACCGATGTTTGACAGGTAAACGATTTCACCTGTCAAAAATAGTGATACCTTCCAAAAAATAGTGACACCTGTCAAATATACCTATTGACACCTGTCAAAAAGGTTAAGCTGTCTAAAACCATCGCCTACTATTTTTCTATGCCGGTGGGTCCACGGAGAATTTATTTTTACCCGTGACCCCACTTGCAACGTTTTGGCAGTCAGTGGACCTAAGGTTATATCCATTCCCTGTGGACCAACCAGTGGGTCTAGCCAGTGGATCCACGGGTCGAAACCAGAAACCCGTCAAATATCCAGAGCTGTATCATGAACTATTGAATAACTTACTCTACGTGGGCATTACTGTGCCAATGCCACCTCGTACGGAAGAATGTTGATGATGCTGATATATCACAGCGATCCTATCTTCACCAATGTGGAAGCAAACTGCCAAATTAGTTCCACTTACGGACGATCCCAATAACCTATCTCTATCCGTGATCTGCAGATGACGCGTCACATTTGACAGTTGCGCTATGGGATTTATATCAGATTTGACACTAGCAGTCTCAAATCTGCAGATTATGGATAGAAGATAGGTTATTGGGATCGGCCGTTAGAGGGCGCAAAAGGTTTGGTGAGGAAATAAGTGGACTACTCAGTCATGCCAAGGGGAAGATAACCATGATTGATGTGCATGTTTGTAAAACAACGAGTTTTATTCATGAGGTTAGTAACTTGATAAACATTGTCAACACCAACAAAGAATATGGTTCGTCTGAGGTTACTTACAAAGGACTACCGGTTTAGCCTAGCGGGTAGTGACCATGCCTACGAAGCTGGCGGCCCTGGGTTCGAATCCCGGTTGTTTCTTAGTCTTGGATGTATTCTATGTATTTACTTAAGTATTTATCTATGTAAAATATATCGTCGTCTAGTAGCCATAACACAAGCCTTGTTGAGCTTGTAGTTCGATTTGTGTAAGATTTTCCTCGAAAATATATTTTTTTTTAATTTAATTTAATCACAGAGAAGTAAGTAAAGCTAATTTATGCAAACAGTTTCTTCAATATCCAGATTTACATAGAACTTGAGATGAATGAAGCTCTTTGTTGCTGATGACAATGTTTATCAAGTTACAAACCACATATGAATTAAAAACTTTGTTGCTGACAACAATATTTATCAAGTTACTAACCTCAGATGAATTAAAAACTTTGTTGCTGACAACAATATTTATCAAGTTACTAACTTCAGATGAATTGAAAACTTTGTTGCTGACAACAATATTTATCAAGTTACTAACCTCAGATGAATTAAAAACTTTGTTGCTGACAACAATCTTTATCAAGTTACTAACCTCAGATGAATTAAAAACTTTGTTGCTGACAACAATATTTATCAAGTTACTAACTTCAGATGAATTGAAAACTTTGTTGCTGACAACAATATTTATCAAGTTACTAACCTCAGATGAATTAAAAACTTTGTTGCTGACAACAATCTTTATCAAGTTACTAACCTCAGATGAATTAAAAACTTTGTTGCTGACAACAATATTTATCAAGTTACTAACTTCAGATGAATTGAAAACTTTGTTGCTGACAACAATATTTATCAAGTTACTAACCTCAGATGAATTAAAAACTTTGTTGCTGACAACAATATTTATCAAGTTACTAACTTCAGATGAATTGAAAACTTTGTTGCTGACAACAATATTTATCAAGTTACTAACCTCAGATGAATTAAAAACTTTGTTGCTGATAACAATATTTATCAAGTTACTAACCTCAGATGAATTAAAAACTTTGTTGCTGACAACAATATTTATCAAGTTACTAACCTCAGATGAATGAAACTCTTTGTATTACAAACATAGTGCCCTCAACCAATTTTTTTTTATGTAGTCTTCCCCATCAGCTACTTGACTAGGAATAGCATAACAAATCAAAATATTATACATATCAGACGTTGAGGCATTGTACGCAAAAAGACTCGTCGATATCAGAATTGTATATATTTCCAGCAGTTATGTTTTTTAAACATACTTTTGAATGAATGGATAAACGACGCCACTTAGTATATGTTTGTATACAACACTCGAAGTTTAACAGTGTTTTGACAGTCCATAAAAACACTTTCATGCCCTTTGTCTAGTAGCAAATTAGGAAATAGGTAAGATGCCTTTAAGTAACTGGTAATTTTGCCCCCTTACAGACTTCCCAGGCATGTGTTTCGCATCCACCCGCTGCGCCACAGTCGAGCCCGGCACCACCTGGGAGCTGACCCCCTTCTGCGGACGGTCCACCTGCATCGTCAGTGAGGACCAGCCCCCCAGACTCCTCGAGCTGGTGGAGGACTGCGGACCCCTGCCGCTGGCGAACCCCAAGTGCAGCCTTGACACTGGTAGGTCATTATTTTCACTTTTAGCTTTCACTTTATTTTTTTACTCTCAGCCTTCAGACTGTGCTCAACATCTCAAGATGTAAAAAAATATCGTTCGCTATACTTTGTCTATGAGCACGTTCACACTGGTGCTATAATATATATTACATCATAGACAGTAGATACACACAAAACAAAAGACAGCTGGATATGTAATGCATATAACATCCTAATGTTCGCAGGCACCTTCACTTTCCATATAGATTTTACGACACCACAGCCGCTTTCGCATTGAATTGTTGGAAATATTCTTATCTTAGAAGAACTTAAACATAACTTTGGGTAAATTGTGTAAATTTTTCTTTTTTGTTATTGTCGTGTACTTTCATGTGTCATTCAGATCTTTTTTCTTTTTCTTGTAATTGTAATTAAAAATTGTTAACAAAATTTGGCATGTGGTCACTTGTAAATGGGTGAACATTCAGAAAGTGTAATTCATATTATGAAAAAGGTCCTGTTAGCGAAACGAAATAAACTACTGTCTCATAAAACCCGACATTTGATCAAAGAATCTCGTTTCTCTATTGCAGAAGCGACGAACAAGACAGCTGCGTTCCCTGTATGCTGTCCGACCTTCAAGTGCGAGGACGGAGCCAAGCTGGAGTACCCCGAGATCCCCACTCCCCCCCCAGAAGAGGAGAAAAAGGAGGAAGAGAAGAAGGAATAAAAAAATAAAGAAATCTAAACATGTCATTTAAAAATTCTTGAACGCTGCTGATGATATTTTTTATAAAAAGTTTTGCTGTGTGGTGGCCAGATTTGATCTCTTTAAAAACTGGTTTGTATGTAAAATCTGTTAACATTGACAATGGGTTTTAGCCGTTCTCTTTACAGCATTGTCTACTTATTTGGGAATTTTGGCAACTGACAATGGAATGACGAGATCGTTCCAAATTCAAAAGCGGCTTCCTTCCTACATCCTGTTCTTTATTTAAATTAAAATATTGCGAGATAGCCGTGTCATATCCGTTTTGTATTGTTCAAAATAAAAGAATGAAAGAGATAAAGTAGGTGAAAGTCTCTAAAGAGGCGCGTAACATTGTACCGTGATTTTTTTAGAAATTTTATCGTATTTTTATACTTGAATACGTAATGTAATATTATTTGTGATATTGATACATAAGACAAAAAATGTTCAATAAAAATATTAAAATTTAATTGTAGATTTTATTGCACAAATCACACCTTTTTTGCTTTTCTTTTTCTCCTTTTTGGCCTAGAAGAAAATATCTAGGGACAACACCACGACCCGAATCGCCGAGTCGGCAGTGACCCTGCCTACGAAGCCAAGAGTCCCGGGTTCGAGTCCCGGTGGGGGCAAATATTTGTTTGATGAGAACGGATGTTTGTACCCTAGTCATGGCGTTCCTGTGCAATTCGTACAACTATCTAAGTATAATATTTATCTATGTAAGTATGTGTATCGTTGTCTAGTACCCAAGATACAGGGAATCCCAGTTTGGGTCTAGATGTCTGTAAATAGTGTCCAAGGTATTAGAAAAAAAAAAAACACTAGCCAAAGACACCGACGGGAAAAGTGGCATATTATAAGTTCCCAGCTTCTGTCTGTCTGTGTGTCTGTTTAGAGCGCGTCTGTATCTAGTGCTCAAACAGATTTAATAAAGGTTTTTATTAAAAATGCACAAATTTTAACTCAATATTTTAATTGCGATTAATAATTAACGTCATATAATAAATACACAATTAATTAGATACAATTTCAACGACTTAATACAGATATATTATGTGTAGTGCTTACACATATTGTTAAAAAAAGGTGAAATATTGCACACAGACCCTTAGAAATACATACAGAATGTAACAGGAGTGAATACATGATTTAATTAAGGTATATATTAGTAATAAAATGTCTTCTATTTTATTAGTAATATATACCTTAATTAAATCATGTATTTAATGACCACTCTGAACAAATTATTTCAAAAGAGCGAAAAAATTACCTTTCTACACACACAACTTTTGCCGACTTAAGGAGCCAATGGGGAAGATTACGCAAATATGTTTGGTATAGGGCACTGCATGTTTGTAACACAAAGAGTATAATTCATCTGAGGCTTGTAACTTATAAGCATTGTCAACAGCAACAAAGAGTTTTATTCATCTGAGTTTCTATGGACATCTGGATCAATTCATATATCTGAATAACTAAACTCTGCATTATTTTGGTTTACTTACTTTTAGTGGTTTAGTCTTTGATTCATTTTGAAGTAAATTCAAGGTTACCTCATATTACGCCATGGTAACCTCAGATAAACGAAACTCTTTGCTTACTTACTCTGTGTATTATTGATTCCCCTTTGATACGCTTTTAGGTCTTGATAACATTTTACAGAATTGTTTCCCTCTATAAAATTGCTACCTGTTCTGTTACAGCCTGTATTTTAAGAAAAAATAACGTTTTTAATGCAACTGTCATCTTCAAAATACAGATGTCAAATTAATTACAGAAAAATATACTAAACAGACGTCCAATGTTTAGATGTAACAGAAAACAGATACAAACGGAACACAAACAAACATTCACTTACATTGCTCGTGGCCCCACACTAGGATACCCTGTGTCATGGGAACCAGGAGCAGCGACGTCACACACATATTAACATCCAAGTCTGTTTTTTTTTCTTTTTCCCAGCCGGGGTCGAACCCGGGACCTCTTGCATGGTAGGCGGAGGCCACAACCGCAGCGCCACAGAGATGCGACCTTATTTAGGATATGTTTTCAAAACGCTATCCAACGATACATCATTTAAAAATGCCAAGTTTACTTTGTGGCGTAGTACTTTTTTTTATTAGATACTCCACCGATTGACTGATATACTCTTTTCTGGTTGATATACTTTTTATTACTCGTCTCAGCAGGCTTTTTAAAAACCCAATAGATGGCGCTGTGGTCGCAACATACCATTTTTTTATTTCGCGCATGATGAAGTTGGTAATAAGTGTGTGGTATACTTGTTCCCTAAAGCGACTTAGCGAGATTAGCGAGATAGTTGGAAGAAAAAATATCTCAAATATAGATCTTCATTTTTGCATCGATTAAATATCGCCGGCTAATCGAATTCGAAGTTTAAAATGTTGAAGTGTGAAATAACCAGTTGAATATGTTGTCATATCAAAAAATATGAAATAATAAAAAAAAACTAAGGCGAAAGAACTGAAGGAAGATAAAAACAGTGTACTTTTTCTCAAACCCAACAGTCTATAAGTCTATAACTAACACCGATTCTTACTTCACTATGATAATAATAATTACTTTTAAATGTTACGTTAACTATTATAATCAAATTATAACATAGCCAACTATATAGTTAAAATCACAATTCACCTAAATATAACATTTAGAGCCGGTTTCACAATGTTTGGATAAGCCCTATCCTACAGATAAATAGGTATGTACTATCGAACCATCTGAATCATGACCCACCATAAGCTTATTTTGCTAAACCCCTTAAATGCAAGTAGGTCGAAATTCGCTTGAAGGTTTCCTTGGTAACGAACTTGTTATCATTTGATTAGACACTGACATTTTGATAGATCTTACAAGTTTGAAAGTTTCAAACGAATTATCAGGCAAAAGGGTCATGATTCAGTTGGTTCGATAGTACATAACATACATGTAGGTAACACTTTGTATGTAAAATCACGACTTATCTTTCGCATTAGGGCTTACCCGAAATTTGAGAAACAAGGCATTAGGTATATTATGTTGCACGTTTTATGAAATAAAATAATAAAAAATATAATTTCGAGTATAGAGAGAATAGCAACTAACTTCTTCTCAGGTAGTACTTTTATTTTACAGACACTATTTCGTCGATAGGTACATAAATACTTTGCATATAGGTACACATTTATTTAAAAAGCGTCTGACTACTACTTACATTTTCAAAAAGTTATGTCTGTCATGCAGCAAAAATATTTCTGTATCTCTGTTTAAAATTATAATTTCCAAAAAAATATATATTTTCCTTGAAGTACTTGTATTTGGAACTCAACGTTTTTTGATATGTTTTTGTTTATGTGTTTTGTACATCGCATTTCACGATTCTTTGAGAAATTAATCAGCACCGTGCTTTACGGATATCCATTTAAATGAGCTCTTATTATTTATAAGTACAACTGAAGGTAAATCAAAAGAAAGGCAAACAAATACACTGACATTAACCGTTGCACATCAAGATAGTGAAAATGTCAAAAGGTTCCGTTTGTTGAAAATGCTTGCAATAAACACTATTTATGTACATTTATAAGATAATTCCTCTCATTTTGACCTTTCATTTATTATACTATATTTCTCTAAAATAACCGGGATATGCACTCGACGAGTGATGAAAAAAACTAGATTAGAAACATTATATCTAGAGTGTAAGCATTAATAGCGTACACTTAGCCAAAAATAACATTTAAAATGCGTAGCAAAAATAATTGAAAAGCACACTTTCAAAGACATTAACGGGGACGAACGTTAAAAACACGTTGATTTTGCATTCAAAACACGAGAGTAAAAAATATATAGTATATTCATTCGAATAATTTGAATTGATTTAGATATTTTATTATTGAGTCAACGCAATGTAATTAACTTAATACGAGATTTTGTACCCTCATCGACACTTAAAAATCTTCAAAGAGTTCATATTGGCAACAATCTGCTACTTGCAAGATTGCCAAGTTACACTTCCTGTTACAACTTTATATCTGCCACGGATTATATGGCTCTCAGGTTAATTAATCGCGAAAAAAATCCAAAATACAACAAAGAGAACAAGCGTTTCCATCCTAGGAAAAACATTGTCAAATAATGGGAACCGGGAGGCTGCAAAGAGGAATTTGGATCAGCTTTATAAAATATGCGTGAAATTATGCAGCTATTTGAACTAACTAAACTGGGTAATGTGTTAACACATTTTCGCAACTCTACAATATCGTAATTAGTGTATATTCCACAATCTTCGATTGATGACGGCTGCACGTGCTAGCTAGTTGCAAGTTGCCAAATTCGTAAGTTGTGATCTAAATCAAATTGTAGAACTTGATTCATGAGCTTGTTTCTACATAAGAAATAAAACATCCGGTTAGTCTCGTTTTATGATGTAAATAGTGATAAGTTATACGTTTGACACAAATTTGTGAGCTGATGAAATAACCTGTCTCCGAATATTAAATCTGAATTCAGTTGGCATTTGACAAATAAATAAATGATAAATAAATAAATATTTATTTCAGAAACTTTTCAGTTTTATAAGCTTTAATGTGACCAAGCGAGAGAATAACTACCTTATGTAACCAAAATGTGAATCAATCGTCTTCATTTGTGTTACAACCGCTAATATTTTAATGTCTCCATACGAAAGGCCACACGATTTAAAGTGCCGATGAAGATACTTCGCCTTCGTCTAAATATATATTCTCTAATTTACACCTATTATATAACTATTATACTTAAAAAACAAGCTACGGATTACTCTATGTTGATTGCCATTATTTTTTGTTTCTATTTTTTTCTGAAGCTCTGTTGGAGGATATAAAATCTATAAACTATTTTTATGGAACCGAGTCTTTGGGATCAAGTTATTAAAATTTTGGAATGATTTATTTTGCTGATTTAGTCTCAAATCAAGAGATAAAATTGTTTCTTTTGTGACCGAAAAAAACTCCTTTTTCATTGCAACACGATCACATTAAACACTGCCTATTATAATAACACCTATCACAACAAGCTACATGGTAAAATTTAAGTTACATCTATAAAATACTCTACATTTCTCCCACTATAAAACAATTTTTATATAAATGTATACAATTTTTGAAATTAATTATAATTAGTTCATCATTACGTTTCAACATCGACTGAACTACGTTTTTACTGGATATTATAAGCATTTCAACATGTAACAATGAGCGGTTATCCTATTGTAATAGAATATTTATCGACTTTTGTCACAAACAAAAGTAATATGCTACTTTATCAACACTATTCATACACTTTCTATATCAACAACAAATAAAATATGTTTTATTTTCCATTTCAGAACATAACGTTAATTCCACTTTAAGATTCTCGCCTAAAATTGACCTCCTACAATGCACATCTCATGCCCTAAGACTTTAAAATTCATTATAATATAATTTAGAATTTTGCGGCACATATTATGTACTCGTTAAAACAGAATATAATATAACTTTTATTTCACGACAGTGTAAAAAATTTGACACTATGCTGTGGTTAATTACCGGTTGTTCCTTTGTAAAATATTTAACTTACGATTTGGCAGTACTTTTATTGATTTTGTTACACAATAAAATACTGGAAAAAAATACCGACCCAAATTAAACATCTACACGCTTTGTGCGATATGAACTCGACATTTTCGTATATATGTAAGTACGTTATGTTCTACTATTTTTAACAATTATTTTACATCTAACAATTTAAAAACTCTTATAATTTATTTTTCCAAACTGTTTATAGTAAAACGTCAATAATCACACTGATTAGGAAAAGAAGAGACAATAAGATATCAGAAGATTTTTGATGATTAGATTTTTCCAGTTCGGAATATTATGGTAAGAGGTAGTAATATGAACGTATAATTATAATTACAGTGTGCAGAAAAATAAATGTAACCTACAAGAATCCATTAAATTCTATAAATTAATTTAACGACTAATAATTTCTGTTTTATTTAATTGATACATAATATTAGACTACTATTTTTTATGAAAAAACTAAAGAATGATTTATCGAAAATAAATTTAGATAACAAATTTAATAATATATTTGTGGGATTTCATTCCAGCATAGATTCGTTGCCCAAATGTCCTCAGTTTGAAACTTTTGCCCACGATTGGAAAGATATATGTATTAAAAACAAAAATATATAGGGAAATCGTGCACAGCAAGTTCCAGAAATTCAGAGATATTACCACCATTACTTTGATAATCGCTCAGTCTTATGACGTTTTGTATTAACTTGTTTTTAAATATATATTTGTTTAAAATTCTTGACTTTGTAACAATTTTATTCTGGCTTCAGGCGGTGCCACTGTACGATGGTCTGTCGTGGTTTCGTGATCATGTCCTGCCAGTGCTTCGTTTCTGACGCCCCTGATCCGTTCTTGCCTGAAACGGGAAAAAGATGATTGTTTTTGTGCACTTCATCTATCTGTTCCCTTTGCCGCGCGCCGTTAGGTTGGTGATGCTAGCAAGGAAACCAATGTTGCAAACTTCAGTCTCAAGTCTCACCCACTCGAGACTTGAGACCTTACGGGGAGAACAATTTGAAAAATGCAAAATTGTTGGCGGATAACAGCCAAAACATTGAAAAATCTTTAAATCAGTTCATGTTTCTGTTCCTAGATGGCGTTGGTACTCCAATTAGCTTAGCTTTTCACAGGACGATGACAGAGACTGCGTCTCCATTACGGCACTGCAGTTGGGTTCTTGAAGCAGCTCTTTGAATTTTTTAAGCCAAGTAAGTGCTTTTATAAGATACAATAATATTTTTTATACATATTGATAAGATAACATTTATTCCTAAATATATTAAATTATAATTAATATAAATTAATATAATTTAGATAAATATTTAATATCCTATTTTATAATTTACCAAAAAATATTCATTTTATAAATCTGTAGGAGGTTTTTAAAAGAGACCAAAAAATCTTTGCCCAACCCATTTTTCGGGTCGGTATAAAAACGACTGGATTCTCATAAAGACTTGATCGCAAAACGACCACATCTGCAAAAAGCCTTTATCTCGTAATGACTTTCTAGTAAAATGACCACAAAGCATAAAGTCTGCATATCAAAACGGTTTACTATCAAAATTACTTGTTCGCAAAAAGACCACCTCGCATCTTAAAATGCCCTAATAGCAAAATAACTAGATCGCAAATGAACTTAATCTCAGAATGGCATGGTAGCAATTAGTCTTGTTAGTAATATAGCTTGAAATCATTCCATCGGCATTATACCATCGTAATAAATAGGCACGTGTTTCAACATTATAAAAGAGCTTGGTATCCGCTTTGGCACCTTATCCCAAGATTTTACTTCTACACTAGTTCTATGAAAGTGACTGCTGTTTACCATCATTTATGAAACTTAAAGAATATTTCCTTTCCATCTTTTCTCTTCACGCAAAAACTTTACCTAGTAGATACCTAAAATATGATAAAAGTACCTACCTACAAGTACATGAAGGCTAATAAGAAGACGAAAAAATAGGTGTTAGTACTGGCCACTTATAATTTTATCATTACGAGTGCCCATGACACTTAATGACTGATAGGTAAATGTTTTAATTTGCTTTCATGCTATCACCATTGTAAAATTATTTTCTGCGGTTATTTTTTTAAAAGCAAAATGTGGAAAGAAAAAATATATATATATATATTAAAAGCAATAAAAAAGCCTGCATATACGGCGAGTGCATCTATACTAAATACGACAAACTGCAAAAAAAAAAGATATTATTTTTGACCGGAAATACAAAAATGAGCTGAACCCACTTAATGAAGGAGACATAACTTGTTTCCAATTTCTCCAAAACATTTCGGAGAGCAAGTTCAATTTAAAAATGTGTAAATAATAAGTCTAATAATATTTTACGTTCAGGAAGTACGGTCACGTCTGATAAGTTCGATACACTTTAGGTTTCAATAACATATAACCACAACTTTATGGCAAGGGGACATGGTCGTGGTTACATATTATTGAAACCTCAATTTTATCGAACTTATTAGCAAAAAAAAAATTGTATACGTGACCGTACTACAATTTTATTTTAGTTAGTATGCATATTTCCCTGTTGAATGCAATTTAAGTTATAATAAAAAAATATTGTCTAAGTTTAGAAAAACCAGCAATTAAAAGAAAAAAAAACTTGTTTAGAGCGCCTTTTTCATTCAAAGTTTACTTAGTTATATATAGTTTCCACAGCCTAGAGCTAGACGTAGTGACCCTGCTCACGAATCAAGATATTTATTTAATAGTTCCTACTCTATGGATGGATATTGTTGCTATTCTGATAACTAGTCATTTTGCTACCATAAATTGTAGTCGTTTCACTAAGAAGTTGTTTTAAGATCTAGTTATTTTGCTATTAGGGCATTTTAAGATCTATACCTTCTGCGAGGTGGTCTTTTTGCGAACAAGTAATTTTGATAGTAAACCGTTTTGATATTCAGACTTTATGCTTTGTGATCGTTTTACTAGAAAGTCATTACGAGATAAAGGGTTTTTGCAGATTTGGTCGTTTTGCGATCAAGTCTTAATGTGGTTCTGGTCGTTTTGAGAATCCAGTCGTTTTGATACCGACCCCATTTTTCTCATACAGTGGTCCAATCCCACTTAGAGAAGGAGCAAAAATGACGTGTACTAACATATTTGCAAATAAATTTTGAACTTGACGTCGACATCGACTTTGACTTTGACTTTAACTTTGACTTTGCCTTTGACTTTGAATTTGACTTTGACCTTACCACACTTACCGGCCAACAATATTCGTCCAATAAGCTCGTTCCGGCCAATATTGTCGAAGTCCATGACCTGCACGTCTAGCGAACACTCCCTGCAATTACACAAACATATCGTCACTATTTTTCCCATACGGGGTGGTAGTTTCCCTGAAAAGGTACAAAAAGAAAACTTTCTTATGTATTTTACAGGTGATTTTAAAACCCCAGATATTGAATATCTGTATAACCACACATCCAGTGTAAACCCCAGATATTGAATATCTGTATAACCACACATCCAGTGTAAAAATAAAACGTAATGAAAAAAAAATATTTTTTAGCAGCAAATATACCATATTTGTCATGATCATAGGATACCATTATTTGAAAATAATGGTATCCTATGATCGATGCCCTGCCATCCGCGCCCCCCCCCCCTCACCCCCGCAATCGCCTGATCGCGGGCGGAAACTACGGTAACAATACTTTGCCAACACAAACAGGAAAACTTTGACCGGCGATAACTTTTATTTTACTATGAAAACAGATCAAATTAATTTAACAAGTATTTTGTGCTTCAATCATAGAGTAGGCTCATTTGTTATAGCTACAGGTTTTAAAATCAACCTGGATTAATTCCGTTTTGTCCCATTGCTGGGCACTGGTGGCCAATAGCATATTGATAGCACATCGATAGCATATCGTTAGCATATCGATAGTCTATCGATAGCATATCGATAGCATATCGATAGCATATCGATAGCATATCGATAGCATATCTGTTTGGAACCAAACGCAGTTCGATTCTGTGATCTATGTACTAGTTAAGGTGAATTAGGATCGCACCTTTTTTGTCGATGATCTATAAAAATATCACTTGACTTCCGACAGTGAGACGAAAAATTATGGTGATGTTAGCCTGTTGTAAATTTGCCGTGAATGATCACGAGGGCTTCCCTGCGTAGGAATCCGGGAGTTTGGAAATCGGTCCCAACCGCGAGTTTTGTTCGCTGATCGGCAGAGTCGTGCGCTGGTCGCAGTGGATTGAACAATATTTTGGCCTTTCGTAGCAAGAAAACTAATTCTTTACACGTAACTGGTTACGTAGCATTGGTTTCCTAGGCGGCTGAAGGGGAATTGTCACGTGTGTTGGTCGATCTCGCTGGGAGACGCCGCCGCGCTAGTCAGTAACAGTCTGGATGCACCCAGAATCGAAGCGGGAAGAATCGACGTGGGAAGTTGTCGGTGAAGCTGCAGCAGTAAGGGCGCTAGCGGTACCGTGAGTGATTGAGGTTATTGCATGGTGGAACACCGTCAGTTGGACCCTTCTTCGGCGGTGAGCCTGATTCCAGCTGTCTATGGACCGCAGCCCGGAACCCTCCTTGGGAGGGATCAAACAATATCGATAGCATATCGATTGCTTCCAAGGGCGCATAATGCCGTATTTGGCTTGTCGGCGGAGCCTATGATATTTGGAAACTAACTGCCAAATACGGCATTTTGCTCATCCTCATCTCTCCTTGGGTCGACTACGTTTTCTATTTGCACTTTTTAAGCTTACTAACAAAAAAAAAATGAACCCGGTTTGCATAAGGCCGGGTCAAGCGGCGTGTAGTGAGGAGGCCTACACTCAGCAGTGGGTTCCCTGACAGGCTGATGATGATGACGATGAATAAAATAATGAATTCACCAAGTTAAAAACTTAAAAAACTAACTTCAAGTTCAAGCCCTATTTCTTCCCCCCGCTCGGGATACGAATGAAGTCTGTTTACATAAAAAGTCGTCATGAAAACTTTTGCTTTACGGAATCACGTGTATATGGGTGTTTATATATTTTTTAAATTTTACAATAAGTGCCAAATTTATTTGGATAAAATATACATCTAAGGATATGAAGTATGACCTTCCAATCAAAACAAGAAGCAAACAAAAAAACAGTCGAATTGAGAACGTCCTCCTCTTTGAAGTCGGTTGAAAATGATATCACGTCTTTCCCTGATCCCGGTTCACCGACACTTTCCCCAACTCTTTGTCGATGTGCTGTTCTGTGACCTATAGCAACCAATACGGTTCTGTGAAACTACACAGGAGCACTAAATTTGGTGAACATTTAGCTTGTTTGGTACCTAGCCACAACGTATAATTGGTAAAGGCTTATGTTTAAACGATCGCCAAAAACGCACCTATTTTACTAACAATAAATTTGAAACGACTGCCAGAATTAGTAAACAGCTTTGCTAATTAAAAAAATAATACATAATACAAAATAAATGTAAATAAAGTAAAATAATATAAATATCCAATAATTTTAAATAAAAGGGTGTTTGGTAGATCGATGCAAAGACGTAAAGCGCTTCGCTTTCTGTACTAGCTTCTAGTACAGACCATTTAAAACCATTTGAGCCAAATATGCCAATGGCGAAGTCTTACCGTTTATTTATTTTTTAATGATGATTTATTGTTTTGTTGATGATTTCCATATTTTTGGTGATAAATCCCAGATTTTCACAGTTAATCGATAAAACTGCAAAATTAAGCTATGCCGATCCATCATTTAGGAAAACGGTCCTGAAGATAGCAGTCTCACATGAAAATAAAAAAAATACCTAATTAATTGGATTGGATTTGATGAAACCAAATAAAGATATTTTGTTTATTGTTTTCGAGATTTTCGTTTGTTATTTAAATGTCAATTGCTACTTGACTGAATTCGTTAATCGCCTCGTTTTTAAGTGTTTGATTTTCTTATTTTTTTTCGTTTTGGGTCGAAAGTTTATGAATTAACGAAGAATATGCCGACATTGTTTTCATGTATATGTTACGGCTAAAGCTAGGTGTGAAACTAAACTTAAGTTTAGCCGGCTGGTCTTAACATTAATTTTGAGCGTCGGCTCACGTCCAAAATAATGTTCATAAATGCGATAAATGATTTTTCAACATTAGTCGGCTAAACTGCAGTTTAGCCTCGACGCTGTTGAGGCTAAAGATGGGTGAGAAGATATGGTTGACATTAGCCAAATAAAATTAAGTTTATTTTTCAGTATACCTAGGCTAATGTTGAAAAATTACCGTCTTAATCTGGAATAAGTGATGATAATGATTCGGTAGCCGTAAACACTGCGGTAGCTTAGGTGAAGGATAAAGGGAGTGAGCGAAGCGAACATGTAAGAACAACAAAAAATACTTATACTCGTTTTATTATAGTTTTTATTGTTCTTACATGTTCAACCTAACACGAGTGTACAAGGTCTGGAAGAGCAAGATCCCCATAGAAGGATTCAATTCTGCCATTTATACCTTAACGAAAATGCGCAGTTTTTAAAAACCACATTACAAAATAAATTAACTGTCAAAGTGTGGGCTAGAGTGATAGGCAGAACGTTGATAGGGCCACACTTCTTAGCAGATACTTTAAACGGCTAGACTAGAACTTTAAACAAGCAGAAAGATCTACCTGGGTTTTCTTCAGACTGACCTTCCAATTTTGGTGGAAGAGTCTCCAGACGAGCTCCAATAGAGCAGGAACTATTCCAAGGAAAAAATATTCTGACAAGACGGCTATTCTAGCGCACTGGACAATTGATGTGAGAAGCTATCTTGAGGACTGTTTTCCCAATTGCTGTAATGGCAGAGACGGACTGATTCCTTGGCCGGCTCGTTCACCAGACCTACCCCAGTGGACTTTTTTGTCTAGGGCAGGCCACCCTAAGAACTGGTCTATTCAAACCAAGCGGATAACGCAAAAGAGGTGTTAGTTTCAAAAATTTTGCATGTTTTTAAAACAATTTGCACATAAAAGCTTTACCAGTTCGTTTTTAAATCTGAACCGAAACACTTGATTTTGTGACGTTTATAAATTGTCGTGCTCTTCAAAGGTCTGTAAAAACTAAGTCTGAAGTAGAAGATGCACAAATAATGATTAATTAGAATGTTTATTAAGTGAGTTATTATAATTATTTTAAAATAATCCAATTATTGTTTAATTTCGCAGTTATTATCGATTAACTGTGAACATCTGGGAATTTTCGTCAAAACAATAAATCATCAAAACAAATATACGGTATAGGCATATTTGGCTCAAATTATTCTAAAAAAAACGGTCAAGTAAGAGTAACTCGCGCATGAAGGATTCCTTACCACCGTACAATGGTAGGGATGGTGTGGAGTGAATAGTTTGGATTTTACATAGCAAAATGTTGTTTGATGTAATTGGTGCGGCTACTTTCACAATCCATGTAGGTAACCAGGTGCATTCATAAGTTTGTATGTGGTATTGATATAATTGTTGTATGGCAGCCCCCTTAAATATTTATTTTATTCTGTTTTTTAGTATTTGTTGTTATAGCGGCAACAGAAGTACATCATCTGTGAACATTTCATCTGTCTAACTATCAAGGTTCATGAGATACAGCCTGTTGACAGACGGACAGACAGACAGACAGACAGACAGCGCAGTCTTAGTAGTAGGGTCCCGTTTTTACCCTTTGGGTACGGAACGCTAATTATACATAATAGTTATTATCTGTTCTAGCCATTAATAATACTAGCTTCGCGTCGATCTACCAAATACCCTGAAACAAAAATAAGTGGGAAATAAATCATACACATGAAGACAAAACACAGTAACAAAATAGGGGTAGGCAGAATATCGTCGCTTCTGTATTTGATCAGTCTTTTAATAGCTAAGGTTGACTATTTAGCAGATATATCTAGGACAAATAAGTACTAACTTGGTTTGTAAAATATGTTAATAAATAGATAGTAATCAATTTGCGTAAATACTATGCCATATCATGTGAAACTAAAATTTGATATTTAACCATAATAAGCAAATAATAGCAGTTCATGTGACTGATATGTATGTAAATGTAATTATCTACAGTTACAAACACTAGTTTATCTGCACACACACATAAGCTCTCTTTGATGTGTTCAGGAACCGCATGTTCGACCGGCATTGCGGCATTGATAATTGCTCTGCACTTGTTTAGCTTGTTCAGTAGTACCAAATTCACAGAGGCGGGCGTCGGCGTTCGAAATTTCAATGTCATAATTTGTCGAAAATGTATCAATGTATGTATGGTCATAATGTATCAATATTCAGATAAGAAATGAGTTTTTACCAAGTAGTACATTAGGCTGGTCGTAACGTGCGGTTTTTTGACGCAGTAAAGAGGTTTTATGACACGTGTTTAGATAAAATATGTTAATAAATAGATAGTAATAAATTTGCGTAAATACTAAGCCATATAATATGAAACTAAAATTTGATATTTAACCATAATAAGCAAATACAATTTTATGATTTCTGATTTCTCGATCCTCAGAATGTCTAACGCTACTGTTGCACTAACATAGCCACAGGGTACTTGCACTAACATAGCCACAGGGTACTTGCACTAACATAGCCACAGGGTATTTGGCAGCCACAGGGTATTTGGCAGCCACAGGGTATTTGGCAGCCACAGGGTATTTGGCAGCCACAGGGTATTTGGCGACGTGTGGCACAGTCAGTTTTATAGTGGCTAGATCAGCGCCGCTGTTGTAAGCATATGGAGGTTTCCTCGCGATGTTATCTATGTTTTCACCCGACTGCGACAGACGGAGGGTAGTGTTTTAGCGGTTGTTCTACCTGATCTTTTCCCAGGGCACGTTGAAGGAGAAGGAGTCATTGAACACGGGATTCAGCGTGCATTTGAAGATGGCAGTCTTGCGCTTCTCGATGCGTTTGTCGCCGAACTGCAGCCACACCTTCACGTACGGGTCTGTGGAGAAATAAATCAATATCTATAGATTGGCAATAATACATTTCATCATTGTCATCATCATCAGCCTCTCAGGGAACCCCCTGTTGGGTAGGGGCTTCCTCATCTACACCATCTAACTCGGTTCCTTGCGATCCGTGTACATTGTTTTCCTGTTATAGCAGGGGAGGACAGGAGATGATTTCGTGAGTAACTCGAGCGCGTCAGATTAATGCATAGGAAATACCTTATACCCTGTTTAGTAACTCCACCAAATCTGATGATTTTTGTGTAATGCGAGGGATTTTTTTTATGAAACTTTGTGTCCCGCCCACTCCCTCACGTTACGCTGAAATCGCCGGATTTATTGAAACTTAAACTTATCAGTATGTCATTAGCTCATCATATCTTAATAACTTGCTTGAGTTAATCCCAATTATGTATTTGTTTTGGCCCTAACGGCGTAGTTTCACTCTCGCGAGCAATACACTGGAATCAATTTATCGCGCGTTGCTCGGAACAAATGGTTACAGTTTCTATGCAATAATTGGGGGATTGTGGTATATAATTTTAAGGAAACTTTGTTAGCTTTCAACCTCTTTCAATATCATAACCAAAAAATATTCATCTTATTTCATGCATGGAACTAAAAAACAAAAGACGTACATTTTTAAACTTTTCCATTATAGGTTTTAAATTTTATTACCTTGGCATAGAGTTCAGAAGCACGATCCGACCCAACTACCCTGGGTTTTTGAGAAGTAAAACAAAACATGATGTTGTTTGGGAGTCCTGAAACCCTATAAAAAGTAGGTGTTTATGAAAATTGGTCATCAGTGCAATGTTTCACGTCACTGGGAACACTGAAGCTAAAAGAAAAATGGAAATACATATAGAAGCCGTTCAAGTCGTCATCCTAATCCAGAAAAGGTTTTCTCAGCGTCCATTCGTTCGACAGCTTCTGACAGTTCTGAGCCTCGAAGGTACACAAGAAGTTCAGGGACGACTGGAAACTTAGTCCGGTGACCAGGATCTGGACAACAGCGATGCACTTCGGTGAGATATGACCGATTTAATGTCATCACTTCTCTCCGAAATAGACACCTGATCGGCGTGGACGTCCAGTGGCAGGCTGTCATCGAGTGGACAGTGAGGCGCAAACTCAGCGAACTGGACCCCAAAAAGGCCAGCCACAGGACTCAAATTGTCTCCAGCTCACCGACAAGCCCGGCTTCAGTTTGCTCGCGATCACTTAGATTGGGATTTGGAGTAATGGATGAAACTAGGATGTGCCTGTATGGTAGCGAGCATCGACTGAGAGTCTATAAGAGACCGGGGGAGCAATTCGCAGAATGATGTTTTGCAGAAACAGTGGCATACGAGAGTGGATCCTGTAAGATGTGGGCGGGGATTTGTATTGAAGCAAAAACGGAGCTGATATTCATACCTGGTGGAGGACGGGAGGGCTAACCGCAGAAAGATACATTTACGACATTTTGCTAGACCATGTGCTGCCCTACGCCGGATTTATTGGCGAAGATTTCCTGCTAATACACGATAATGCCCGCTGCCATACTGCTGCTGAAACTAGACAGTACCTAGAATAAGTCGGGATTCTTACACTAGACTGGCCAGCGAGTGTAGATGGAAAGCTCAAATTTGGTGGAGTTTTTAAACTACCCGTATTTTTTATTTCAACATAAAAATGAAATAAAAATGTAAGTGAGAGGAAATTATCAGATCTATAAGTACTTAAGTTACGACAGGTCAACTCGCTTACTTATATGATGGGTTCATTTTTTTTAATGCACACAAAGACAAAAAGACAACAAGAATTCTATAAAAAAGAGTACAAAATCTCTAGAAAAATATCGCTCCCAGCAGACCAAGAAGGATGAGAAACGTTGGTTGCTGAGCAGGGAACAAAAATATTACCCCAACAATTGATGAGCGGAGTTCTGTAAATTTACGGGTTGAAATAAATTGAAGGCGAGATGAAATGATCAGATCTATAAGCATTTAAGTAAGGACAGCTAAACTCGCTCACTTGTACTATGCGTAGTTCTTATTTTTTTATGTGTACACAAAGACAACAAGACAACAAAAATTCCATAAAAAAGAGTACAAAATCTCTAGAAAAATATCACTCCCAGCAGACCAAGAAGGATGTGAAAGGTTGGTTGCTGAACAGGGGTACAATAATATTACCCCAACAATTGGTGATCGGAGTTCTGTTTTCTTTTTAAAGTCCATTCCTTCTAGTCCATCCCGTGACATTCTTCACAAAATTATTATTTTCAATAATTCAAGAATTGCCTGGCACAGGCAGAATCCTCCCCTAATTGGCGGAAAACTCCTCCCTAGATGTTCTCTTGATTTATGTATCCTTGGTGAGAGGCAAGTTAAGACACAGTAAAATTACTTTACGCTGGTGGAGAATGGCTTTGCAGTCAGAGCCTAAAGCACGAGTATTTGACACATATCGTAAAAGTGATCGAGTTAAGATGAACTTACCATAAGTTTTCACGGACAGTTCAGTTCGCATACTTTATCGACCCGTTATTATAAGTTCTTCACTCTGTTTAAAAATGATATAACAGAACCGTAAAAACTACACGGTGATGATTAGATCGAATTTGAGACCTTTTTATAAGGCACTAATTCTAACGCGTAGGGCCAGGGCCGTCCTAGGCCATGTTGGGGCCCCTTGGGCTTACAAGAATTTGGGGCCCTTTTAGTTACAATGATTCGTAAAGATGGCAGCTGATATACTTATCCCACCGGGGATCTAGTAATATTGGGCTAAGAAAGTGTCAGACAGTTTGTGAGTTAGCAAAAAATAGAGCATTTATTTATTTGCTTACTAAAATATACGCAGTTTATTGCACGATTAGTTTGCGGGAAAACTACCACCATTTTACAATTTTGTTGTCGATTAGAGCTGGTGAGTCATATTCGTTAAAGTGAAGGAAGAAAATGTGAAGTATGCCTTTGAAGGAAGTAAATTTATTGTTCATTTTACGCAGCGCTCCAGGATACATAAAGGCAAAGGACCAACGATGGACGAGGTACATTTACTCTAATATTTAGCGATTACTCCTGTGCATTGTTGTTATTATGATGGCGATATTTTGTTGATTTATGTATAATTTGGCTAAATATCTTGTAATTTCTTTTATTTCTGGATACAATTTGTTGGCTGATTCTTAGTTCAAAAGGCATAGGCAGATATTTATGTTTACCCAATTGCGCCAAGCCTTTAACCCAGGGCTAATGGAATATATAAACATATTATGAAAGTTACCTATCTATTTTAACTTTTTTACCAACCTATTTACTACTTCACTACTTGGGTTCACTGCTTGCATAAATACATTCAAGGCGTATCGCAAGGCCTCATTCCAGGTACCACAGAGCCAAAAGTCACTCTGCAATATGCGTAGGATGCGACAGTTTCATTACCATTTAAATAATTGAGTGAGTGTTTCTCAAAATGATTTCTCTGCAAGAGTCCTCCATTGCCCTTACATCTTCGCAGATAAATGGTTTCCCATAAATTTAATTTACCAGTCTATTGTTTGCTCGCCTCTTCGTTCTGTTTACTGAAGTGCTGTATACTGTCCATAGGTATTGTATCGATATCTTTATCTACTGGGAAAGCATATGAACGAGATATGCATCGAGATGTGTAACTACTTTTAGATTGCGTAACTACTTTTTAAGCGCATTAAGAAATAAAGGTCAATCCATTATCATTGGGGCTGTGGGGTCATTATATATATGGTTCTGCTTCTTGTGGTACCCAAACCATATTGAGAATTCGGCTATGAGTTTCGTATAATTTCTGTCAACTTTTGGTCAGTGGCAGCACAGCGGCAGCGACTCAACACGGAAGATTATCGATACAATAATTTATCATCGACATATGCGTACAGCAGAAGTAATGTTGTTCTTTCGGGAAGAAAGCTAAGGTTGGACACCACCCAACTCAGGCAGTTCGGGTGTTCGGCAAACAGTGACTTGAAAATTTCACCAGAAGCCTACAGTTGTGTTAGTCTCGCGTTCAGAGGAGTTACTAACCACGTAAATAAGACGTTTAAAAAAAGACTGTGATAGAAAAAACCCCTGTCACGCCAAATGGTGTATCAATTTACTGGAAAAAAATCCTACGATATAGTTAGATTTCCCAGACGGTACTTTATAATCGACATTTTTCTTCCCTGTAAAAATGTGGTACCGTAGTACTATCATGTCATGCAGACGTCGGAGTTCTAGCTAGGATAATAAAAAAGTGGGTAAGTGCGAGTCGGACTCGCCCATGAAGGGTTCTAGTTGTAGCAAGTAATTTTGTGACTGGATTATTTTGTTAAAAAAAATGTTCGTTGAAAGTGTGTATTGAGGGTCATAACATATATTTTTTGGAGATTTTTCACTGTCTTACTTTAAAAGTTAGAGGGGGCGATACTGTTATAATCACCCGTCCTTGATAACGCCATAGTAACCATATTGCTGACTACTTGTTGACTAGCTCGGTAGGTTGAAAGTAATATGATTCCTTTTACGTTATTCGACGCTTTGTGTGAGAATATTCATTTCCTTCAGTTCTCAGTCTGATTTTGAGCTTCGCCGCGGATATTTGGATAGTTTTGTAATTTTGTAATACATTTTGAGATTTTTCCAATAAACTATTTCTAGGAGATTAAAAAACGTTTTATGAAAACTCTTCGTCGACCCTCCCCTTAACGGTACACAAATTGTTATCACTTTGGAAGGGTCTGTCTCTTTGACGATTTACTTTGAGGAAAAATAGTTTCAGGAACCTAAAAGTCATTTTTAAATTATTATAGACACGCAACACATAGGTTTGGTGAAAAACATATTTTTTGGTTTCAGTTCTATGTACTGAGAGCCCCCTTTAATTATTTAAATTTTTCAAATTTTGTATAAAAATCGTAAAGCGGTTCACAGAATACATCTACAGACCAAGTTTCAACTGTGTAGTCCTAATAGTTTCTGCATAAAGTTGCTGTGACATACGGACGGACGGACGGACGGAAGGACGGACAGACAGACTTGACGAATCTATAAGGGTTCCTTGTTTCTCTACGGAACCCTAAAAAGGGACATAGCTATCCTCCAATCTCCCTTTCCGTTTCCAAGCGAATCCAGGAGAAGGAGATTGACGCGTCTGTTCCTTATTTTCAGTGCCATAAGATATATTTAAGGCGCCGCCGCGTCCACCTCCGTGACGTGCGTGACTCTGATCTGACAAATGGCACCGTTTCCACTGCATCCCCTTTTGGGTACTCAATCATTTAAGGCTTATTTTTAAACGATTACCAAAAACGCCTATTTTAACGTACAGGCCCTTTCACGAGGTCATCTCAACTTTATTTTACTTCCCTAAATGTCAAAATGACTGCCAGAATGGATAAATCTCCACCAAATTGTGTTTGGATAAATGATCACCAAATTTTTATTTTTTGTGGTTTTTTTATTATTTGTTGTTCTTGTATGTTCAACCTAAAACGAAGGATAAAGGGGGCTTCGCTTCGCTCACCCCCTTTACCCTTCACCGCAGTATTTTGCCCTGATATTTTTTGCAACTTTTGGTGTTCATTTATCCATTTTGGGTAGGAAAAAAATATTTTAGTGATCATTATATTTGTTGCCATCATTTTATACCGATTGGTTATATTTCTAAACATTAAAACAGTAGGAATAGAAAAGACGTAAATTTCTTAACGGATGTTCGCGCCACCAAGAATGCTGAGTTCCCTCAGAATCCAACTTCGGAGGGCATCCAAGTTGAAATCGATTTCGATATCAAGTTGAATATTACGGAGTCAGTTCCAGCAGTTGAATAGGAAACTCGGAATGCAGTAATAACCGGATGCCAGTTCGCAGTTGATGAAACTGCGGAGAGAACTTACTACTAACTATTATATTGACGGATTTTTTCTCACTAAGGCTCGCTAATACTGACGACGCCGCTAAATTTGCCATGTTTAACAATGCGGATAGTTTATCTGACTCTAGATGGAAAGCTTAGATTTGGTGGAGTTAATAACCAGGGTGTCAGGTACCACGCATTTCCTAATCTGACGCGCTCGAGTTACACACGAAATAGCCTCGTGGCCACCCGGACTATTACAAGCAAAACATAAACATTTACATACAGGCACATACATTGCTTATGCCCCACAATAGGATACTCTGTGTCGTGGGAACCAGAAACAGCGACGTCACACACATATAAACATCCAAGACCTGGGGTTTTTTACCCCCAACAGGGGATCGAACCCGGGACCTCTCGCATGGTAGGCAGAGCCGCAACCGCTGCGCCACAAGATCGTCAACATGCCGACTCCGCACTGTAGCTCAACCAGGAACGAATAACAGAGTGTAAAAGTGGTCGAGTTCAGATAAAATTAACCTTATGTCATTGTACGTAAGAGTCACTGACAGTTCGATTCCCATACTATTTCGACGCGTAGTTATTCCTGCTTCCTACACTGAAGTATTACGCCATACAAACCTCACGAGAACACACTCCTCAAGTAACTTCTTCATGCATATAACTGCTTTACCTCTTGAACCACCGGCGTTAGATAACGCAACTTTCCCGTTATGGGTTTTAAATTTTATCCATGACATAGGGTTTAAAATAGCGACCCGTCCCAGCTACCCTCGGTTTTGAGAGGTTAAGCAGGACACTTACATGGGTCTATGATCAAGATCATACTATTCATATTAAAGTTCAACACATTCGTTGCCATTTTGAGGGTTCCGTACCTTAAAAGGAAAAAAGGAACCCTTATTAGATCACTTCGCTATCTGTCTGTCCGTCTGTCCGTGTGTCAAGACCTTTTTATCGGGAACGCGGGGAGGGTTCAAGTTGAAATTGATATCAATTACTCAGGTCGGTGGTCCTTTAAAGCTGTGAAAAAAATCGAGCTTCTAGGTTAACGCAATCAAACGATACGACCGTTATTGCTGTAAAAAGGTTGGATTTTCATAGTACTCGCAAGGGAACCAAAACCTATAGGGTACTTCCCGTTGACCTAGAATCATGAAATTTGGCACAGAGCAAGATATTATAGCACAAGTAAAGGAACAAATCTGAAAACTGTTAATTTCTGTAATAATATAATGTACAATAATATGTCAGTTATTTTGGACTAACTGTCTCTGTAGCACTGGTCTGCATACGCGTTTCTTGATACTGTATGCAGGCAATGCAACTTATCTACAAGAATGAGACGATTGAGAGACTATCTATATAGGATGGAGGAGTGAGATATTCATTCCATCTCAGAATCCAGAGGAACGATATTGACCGTCACTGTTTGTTCATATCCGTCACTATTGGTTGTCCCAGATTTCCTAATGAAAGTCGGTCGCCTTCGAGTCCCTCGCTTTATTTATTTATTTATTAGTTCTACTAACAGTTTGTTTGCATGCTCTTGGTAAGACGACGAGGAGCGTGTACATGAGTAAACTAATACCAGGTACCTATATAAAGAACGGTAGGACAATCATGTGAGTAACTCCCCGAACTTGTTCTACCAGGAGGACATCATCCTTTACTTAGCATATTGCTAAGCCTCCGCAGTGCGTCCGTCTGCACCTATGTCCGTCAAATTGTGAGAATTTTTCACAGAATGTGTATTACTTGTGGCTACAATGTTTTTTCTTGTACAGAACCCTTCGTGTGCGAGTCCGACTTGCACTTGACACTTTTTTTTACAGGTACTTATTTTCTTTCAGGCCCAAACTGATATTTCGTAACCTATACAGTACAGGCCCTTTCACCAGGTCATCTCAACTTTATTATACTTACTTAATATACTCTTCCTTTCAGGTTCCTCGCCTTGAGGAGTGTGAGTGTGACTTAACAGTGTGCTCACACTCTAGCCTGGGGTAGTAACATAGGGACGTAACTCCCCGCGCTTATCATTTTAAGATCCATCCTTTAGTAGATTCCCTCATTTCCCGTTGTAATGTGAGTGTGAGTACACTGATGCTTGCAATGTGCTTCCACGAATTCATTGCATACTTTATTCTACACATTATATCTAATTAACTTACCAGATTTCCCGTTAATATCCTTCGCCTTCAGGTTCCTTGCTTTGAGGAGTGTGAGTGTGAGTACGCTGTTGCTGGGATGGTAGCACAGCGAGGTGAGCAACTCCCCGCACTTGTCCTTCGCTGGTGGTTTGAGAGCTTTCCAGAAGGACGGCTTCTCGCTCAGATCCACCTGGAAAGTTCCAGAATAAGGTTGAAGTTAGTAAAAACAGCTAAACATTGAAGTAAAGCGTAACACAAAATATTTGAATATTTATTGGGGTTAAGGGGGCGTCCATCAATTACGTGCACAGTTAATGAATATTTTATTTCGTGAGATTTGGCTCGCACCCCCCTTCCTTGCCACGTGAGATTAAAAAAAAAAATTGGTAAATTAAATGCAACTCAGTTTGCTTAATTATTTTTATCATAGACCAATATTGAGAATTGATAAAATATATTGATAGATTTTTATAGAATAACAGAGATCAAATTTAACAAAAAAATACAAATGGGGACTACATAGGAAATACAGTTACCTATAAATATATTAAATTACTACAAGTAATTATGTGTAATCTCTTCGGGAGAATCACCAGTTGCAACTGTGACACCGGCACGAACGGACGCTTCCTAGCAGCGTCCGTGACGATGCCCCGGAAATTAGCGACTACCTAGTTTCGGAATATTAATACCATGGCTGTACCAGCCAAGCGCGCAAACACAATCTTGGTGAACGAGCTGCTCGCCTTCGTCCAACAGAAGCTGGACGTGATGGACTAGCTCTCGCTGGAGCAGATCTGCTCGACCAGCTTCAAGGAGGCTGAGATCGCCGCCGCCAAGAAAGTGCTGCAGGAAACCGCCGTCGCCACCGTGCGCCTCGTCGGGCGGAGGGGTGCTGCGAGCGGGAAGAAGGATCTCCAGGACATTTTCCGGGTGTTCAAGTAGACCGAAACCGATGATGTCCCGACCTACGTGGCCCGCGACCTCAACAAGCTGCCGCCGGTGACATTCGACCACGTCGATATCACCCGGCTGCTAAAGGATATCGTGCGGCTCCAGGGTGACGTCACGGAAATTCGAAGGAAGTTGGAGGCTTTGGAGGGCATCTGCGCTGACCTCAAACGTGAGTTGTCAGTATTGCGTCAGGGTCATACCTCGCTGCCGACGCAGCAAATAGCCGATGCGCGTGCCGACAACGCGACGGTCAGCAAAAATGCCGAACAAGCGACTGACCTAGTTACGCGGGTTGCTAAGCCCGCGTTGACGAATACCGCACCGCTTCGTGACGTCACGAAGCCAATTCGACCAGCACCTGATGCGGTCTCTTCTGGTCCATCCAAAACACCGGAACCCCAGAAGGACACGTATGCTGCTGTGTCCCGCCGTGCCCGCTGCCGCCGCCCGCGCCCCGCACCGCCCGCCGCCGAACAACAGAAGCTGCAGGCTGCGCCGCGCGCGACACCGGCCAGGCCCGCCCGTGGCCCGCCGAATGCGACCGTTGATGGAGACGGATTTATCCTGGTCCAAAACAGGAAACGCCGCTCCAGACGCAGCCGCAATCAGCGTGGCACCGACCCCGGCACCGAGTGCAGCCTCAAAGCTGCCGCTCCCACGACGCAGATATACCTTTCCAGGCTCGACGTGAATATGACCAAAGAGGACATTGAGCGTCACATCCAGGAAAGGATAAAGAAAGTCCAGGTTCCGCCGTGCAGTCAGAAGACGATGACGCTGCAGATAAGTCCTTTAGAGTCAGAAAGACCAAAGGACTTCATGTCGTTTAAACTTCGGGTGCCGGCCGAACTCAAGAAGATGTTCCTGGCCAAGGACTACTGGCCGGAAGGCATCGTATACAGGCGCTATAGGGAGGCGATACCGACGAGGAAGAAAATCCCTAGCTAGGTTTAAGTTAAGTTAAGTTAAGTTAAGTTAAGTTAGTTTAGGTTCATAAAATGTTATATATCTCTAGTTTTTAAGGTATTTGTCAATATTTGTTTTTATACCTGAAATTAAAAGATATATTATTATTATTAATAGTCATCGAACTTTACTTACAGGTAAGTTCGCTTGATTTTCTATTTTTTTTTTTTTTGTTAAACGATAAGAAATTTATTAAGCAAAAGATTCATGAAAATAAGTACAGAGAATATAAATAAGATATTCATTCTAGTTCAAGACGTGTGGGACTGCCGCTCCATCCTCATATAGGCCTGTGCGATTCCACCTATGGCGGGTGCCGCGGATGCACATGCTGCTAGCCCTGATGATGGCGGTTTGAATTCTTGCTCGTAGCCAGCCCATTATTGTGGCAGGGGTCCGGTTCCAGCGGTCCGCCAGCGTTTCGGCGAGGTGTTTAGTGAATGATATCATTTGTGGAGCAAAAACTCCGTCGACAGGTTACTAAAGGGGTGAAGGTAGTGTGGCGCGTCTCGCATGGGTCGCAGTACTTCCTTTTCTTTTCTTCTTCAGCTGAACGAAGGACAGTCGCTACGGGGCGTGATGCGTGGGAGGGAGCGTCGGTGTCTATGACACGGATATCAAATAACGCCTCCCTCTGGGCAATCCATACCCCCCGACAAGCCAAGTCTCCGCGCAGCCCAGTATCGCCTTCGGAGATGACTGGCTCTTTCGTGACGTTTCCCCAGGCTTGCTGGCACAGTTCACAGAAAAGATCCCTTATTTCGTTATGTCTGCGTGTGATAAGGCCATCTGTTTTGCAGCACAAGGCGTGGTCCACGTTGAAGTTGTCATTGCCGCAGCCGTCGCAAGTCGCAGGCATGGAGATTGGTGTGCGGTGGTATCTTATGGCCAGGGCATCTCTGAATTCGTGGGGTGATAAGTCGAAGTTGTCTTTTCTTGTCAGTATTACTGAAAGCCATGTTTGATTTTCTATTATTTTACACTCAAGACTAGTATTTAAGATTGATGAGATGGTAATCTAGAATCCGACATAGCTATCCTCTTTTGTGTCAGATTTTGACAAATGTTAGTCAAGAATACCTTTTTTTTACTTTAATATAACTCAATTTTCTCGCGATTTTACACTGTGTGTTTCTGAAATTAAGTGACATTTGCTTGGACCACGTTACCCAAAAACTTTACCTCAAGATACCTCAAGAAGAGAACGAAACGCTACATGTCTGTCTGACCATATTTGCCGTATGAACGTTCTTTAAGAGACTTCTAGAACGATATAGTCAACCAAAGAAGCTTAAGTATGGAGTCTACCTGCCTTGCGCTGTTTTTGTTTATTTATTTATAATTTTATTCAGCTACTGTGTGCAATTAATTCTAAAGGCTTTAAAACAAACTAATACAACATCTGTAAAAAGACAGGTTCAAATTCGACAACATTTATCTGGTTGCCGTAAGTTTGCAAAATCTTTAAAAAGAAAGGTACACTTCGTTGTCCGGCTGTCTGAACGGGTATGTCTATCAGTCAAGACCCTTTTTCTAAAGAACGAACGAAAATCTAAGAAGAAAATTTAAAGTCTTGCCAATGGCCATTTTATTATTAGTTTAGTTCTGAAGTCTCTGGAAAAAGCCTTATTATTATTGTACGTGTAAGCGTGAAAGTATCATTGTGATGTCTTGTCGTAAGTGTGAGTTTGTCGTGACAAGAATTGTTTACATTTCTAATGGTGTTCCTTTGTACGTTAGTTCGTTCCCCGCAACAATGGCACCTAATCTCAAAAGCTAATTGTAGATGTCGCTGGTGTAGTTGGAGGCTGTCTATCTGTCAAATTTGTCGAATTATATTTACATCTTCTTATAATACATGGCGTGCTAACCCATTTAAAATTAATTTTGCCAGTGTCAAGTGTATTTGACACACTTTCTGTGGGGGATGTTATTTTAAGGCGCTTCCAGTTTAATTATCCTGAGGAGCCAGCGGATACTGCTTGTGAAAGATTTCCAGAACATTCGACCGAACATTTCTAAAAGCTAAGGAGTGAATTTTCCGGTAATATTTTATTCAAAAGGGTTTTTAACCTCGACGGAACCGAGATGTTGTATGTTAAAACCGGGTAGCAAAATCTGGCCGAGACGGACACTGGACGGGTGTCCGTTCTATGTTTCGGACAACACGTTAAGCTCTAGGTCCCGGCTAGTAATACTACTCGGTGGTAGTTGTAAAGCTGTGTCAGAGGCCCTAAAAGGGCAGCTTGATAACTTCTGACAAGTCGGGTTGGCCACAAGCCGAAACACCCCTCCATCAACCCGCACTGAGCCAGCGTGGTGGAGTATGGCTCAATCTTACTCGTATCCGGGTAAAGGGCCGTGCCCCTTGGTGGGGACAATAATGGGCTACATTTATCATTACTTGATTATTACATTCGTACCGACAATCATTGCTATTGGGGACATTGGTTAACAATATGACCACAATTTTGTACATCGTGTTTTTCTTTTATGTATCACCATCAGCCATGAACCTACATTCAGCCACTGCTCTTATTCACCAAGCCCGCACGCACTGCAGAGTAAGGGGGCGTCAATTAATTACGTGAGGTGTTCAGTGGGGGAGGAGGTCGAGCTTCTCACCGAATCCCACGTGGGGGAGTACCGTACCCAAAGGTCCGAACGGAGCCCTAGTCTGTCCGTCTGTACGTCGTCTGCTGTTGGAGCTACAGTGTTCAAATTTTTCACAGTATAACCCTCTTGTTGACCCAAAGCCATACAAATTGTCATGAGTGTCATGTTGTGTGGGGACCTCCCCCCTAAGTCTCAATTGTCGGAAACCAGGGGTTTGTTGTTATGAATTTTCAAAAATTGCATTTTGAGGTTATTTTTACTATAGGATTTTTACAAAAAGTCATCGTTTGTAGTATTGATGTTCGGAATCGCCTTAGCTCCGGCTACTACGGGGCTACGGCGGTGCCCCCGCACTGCAGCACACCCACGCTGGCCTCCGCGGCTTCCAGCCTAGGTCACTCCGTCTCGCTCGAACGCGGCAGTGTGCGGTCGCCTGCGCCCCTCCGTGCCTCCGGTTCATAAAAAACACCATAGGGAGTAGCCACAAGACTGCCCAGAAAGGACCACCCAGATGTCGGTTTAATACCAACACTAACCTAATAATAGCCACAAGACTGCCTAGTAAATGGGGTGCCCTGACTCAGATTTCAAAATCAGTCAAATAAATCAGCCAAGTTTGCTATACTATAGTTTGCCAGTGCAGAAGGGGGCTACCCAAGCCGCGCAGAAGAATACAAATATGAAGTAGCGGGGTGGGAGTTCGTCTGTTAGGTAGTCGAAGCTACAAGAGGTTAGGTAGCCTTCAGGTACGTATCTTCCGTAGCCGATGTCGAGAGCTGGGATGGAGGCGAAGATCCCGGCGTATAGTCAGGCTGAGACGGCTAATATGCGGGCTCAAACGGCAGTCCGCGCTCTGAGAGGCTCTAGCGGTCGCACGATAACCCAGTAGCGGTCGAGCGCTATAGCGGCAAGTGTGGCTATAGAGGTGCAGCCGGTAAGCCCGCCAAAATATCCGTAGATCGTCTAGGTACACTACTTTATTCGACGTTCCATTTCACCCAACTTTACAATATGTTTTTGACATCTATCATGAAATACGTATGGAAAGAGTAAAAATTGCGTTCCATTTCAGACATACAAAATAATATTTTGTTTTAGGTATTATAGTTTTTTCCAAAAAAAGTTTCCGACAATTAAGACTACAATAAAAGGTTTAAGAATATAGTCTACTTTTCTCCTAAATAACTCTAGTAACTAAAATCAGGTGTCCTTTATCAAAACCCAACCCGGTAAGTATTATAAAAGACTTGGTACGCGACCGTTTGTGTTCGAGTACGAATGCACTTTTACACCACTCCACGCGGGTGAAGCCGCGAGCAACGACTAGTTATTTCATAAATTACTGCGTCTCTATCTATTGTTCTTGAACTTTTATGAAATTATTAAACAAAATTAAATAGTTCATAGTATGTAGTTATTTTTATTTTTTCCGTGACGCTTGTGAACAAAACCGTCAGTCAGACTCAGACACACGCAGGATAAGTAAGGCAAAAGTTGCATTCATCTGAGGACATCGTAGCAGTTTTCAGATTTTGACCTTGTTTTTTTGCCAAATGTCCTATGTCATCCTAGGTCAACCGGAAGTACTCTATAGGTTTTGATTCCTTTGCGAGTATCAAGCAAATTCAGCAAGTTCAGCAAATTTGGGACATAAACGGCCGTATTTTTTGATCGCGTGGAGCTGGAAGTTTGAATTTTTCATAGCTGCAAGGGTCGTCAGACGTGATTATTTGATATTAAATTCAATTTGATACCCACACGTGTTCCTGAGAGAAGGGGTTGTGATATATGGACAGGCAGACGGACAACAAAGGGATCCTATAAGAGTTCCTATTTTTCCTTTTAAGGTACGGAACCCCGATACACAACTTCTTTCATATAGGATCTGGAGAGCAATTCTCTTATGGGAAACGCATCGCGAAAGCGCAACGATCGCTTTTCAACGCCTCAAGATGGGTGGTGTGGTATGGGATTCCGGCAAAAAATTGCAAATGTATCGCAAGGCGCCCGCGGACCGCTAGCGTGCAATGGCCATGTGGAAATATATCGTAAGGTGCCCGCGGACCGCTAGCGTGCAATGGCCATGTGGAAACATATCGCAAGGCGCCCGCGGACCGCTAGCGTGCATTGGCCATGTGGAAATATATCGCAAGGCGCCCGCGGACCGCTAGCGTGCAATGGCCATGTGAAAATATATCGCAAGGCGCCCGCGGACCGCTAGCGTGCAGTGGCCATGTGGAAATATATCGCAAGGCGCCCGCGGACCGCTAGCGTGCAATGGCCATGTGGAAATATATCGCAAGGCGCCCGCGGACCGCTAGCGTGCAATGGCCATGTGGAAATATACCGCAAGGCGTCCGCGGACCGTTGGCATGCAATGGCCATGTGGAAATATATCGCAAGGCGGCCGCGGACCGCTAGCATGCAATGGCCATGTGAAAATATATCGCAAGGCGCCCGCGGACCGCTAGCATGCAATGGCCATGTGAAAATATATCGCAAGGCGCCCGCGGACCGCTAGCGTGCAATGGCCATGTGGAAATATATCGCAACGCGCCCGCGGACCGCTAGCGTGCAATAGCCATGTGGAAATATATCGCAAGGCGCCCGCGGACCGCTAGCATGCAATGGCCATGTGAAAATATATCGCAAGGCGCCCGCGGACCGCTAGCATGCAATGGCCATGTGGAAAAAAAACAAGGGTACTAAACAGTAAAAACCATTTCGAGATAATTGTGCTCCTAACTAAATTCCGTTACAATAATACAGACAGACCACGTCTAGAACAAAATAAGTCACCGGCGTAATCGGAGATGCTACGAAAGCATCTTTAGTTCGAGGCCTACATCGCTTGGCAGCAGCACAATTGAAATTGGCAAAACTGTTCGAGTTGATCATAAACGGTAAAATTTGCCCTAAGATTGCGCCGTATCCGTGAAGTAAGGGATTATTTTGATAAAACATGGCGATTATTTACATAATGTTCATGACAGTTCACAAAATTTACAGACCGATTCTACAAATCAGACTCAGACTTTCATTTTATGTTGCCTGTCCGTTTGTAAAATTACATAAAAATAAACATTTATGTACAGGCACATACATTGCTGCTATTACACTAGGATACCCTGTGTCGTGGGAACCACAGCCAGCGATACCACCCTGTTATTTTTTTCTGTATCCCCAGCCCGGGATCGAACCCGAGACCTCTCGCATGATGGCAGACCACTACCGCAGCGTCACACAGATGACAGGATTTGAGTACTATATTGGCTACGATGATGACATCTCACCTGGCACAGCGGCAGGAAGACCTCTCCGATGGAGTCGTCCCTAGAGAACCGGTCGTAGTCAAACACGTGGAGATGCAGCACCTGGTGACAGACAGCGATGGAAGATGAGATACGTTAGACATGGAAAGAGACGCGAGGTTAGTCTTGAATTGTTTAATAATTTCAGAAGCTGAGGCTTGAAGGATTTCAAACATACGTGGGTAGTTCTAAAAGTTTCTAGCCGTACTCAACCTATTAGCATAATTGTACCTTGTTGTATGTATTGTAATATGGAAAGAGGTTTCATTGGATTTATCTCAATTGTGAGAGAGACAAAGATCCTTAGATTAAAAAATAAGGTAGGTATTCATATCGATGCAAAGATGCACATATTTTTAATATGGCGCGTGTAAAAAATAGGGAGGGGGGAAATAAGGAAGGGGGGAATACAACATATAAAACAAGTAGACATCGCTACGAAATGATGATACAAACTCCAAACATTTGGCAAAGTGCGGGTCGGACTCGCACACGAAGGGTCCCGTACCATCTTGAAAGAAAACTTAAGGACTAACAAATAATAAAATAGAAACAAAAAAATGCCCGAACTTGGTTTTCTTTCAAACCAGTCCCTACAGATTGCGGTTCGGTTATTCGCAGGGGCAGGGATATTTAAAAGACGTCTCTTATAAGGAGATACCCTTTAAATTATGAATCTCGCGTAGTTCATGAATAGTCTACTACGCGGATGTTTGCTGGGTTAGTGCCAACGAAGAAAAACTGAACAATTTCGAAGTACTTCAAAACTTCGGAATTCGGTTTCTACGGGCTGCAAAAGTCCATGTCTTCCTACTGTCGCAAGAAGTTGGGGTGGCTTCCGATCCATCTTCGCTGTGATATGCACATTCTCTCCTATCTGGTCAATATTTTGCGAAATCCCGATCACCTCCTTTCAACTCCTCGGCATAGCACTGCCGCTTACACTCGTTTAGGTTAAGGGCAATTAGACTATGGAACACACTTCCCTGCGCTATATACATAGTCAGGTCATAAGTTCTGTCACATGTGCAATATGAAATGAGTTAGACATGTTTATTATTTATGTAAACATTTATATACCAAAATTAACTTAATAAACCATAAATTCTTATGGTAATAAAGTTTATTCAAAATGACCCCCGCGATTTTGAATACAGGCATTTATTCTGCGCGGCCAGTCGTCTATCGCAGCACGAACGAGGTCCATGTCAATATCGGCGGCTGCCTTAATCAAGGATGCCTTGAGTGACTGCAAATCAGGATGAGGCTTTGAGCAGGCCTTTTCCTCCAAGTGTTGCCATATCTTGTAATCTAACGGACTCAAATCTGGACTGGAGGAGGGCCAGTCTTCGTGCCGGATGAAGTCGATTTCACGCGCCGCCAGCCAGTCTTGTGTGCTTTTCGCTCTATGAGCTGGCGCAGAATCTTGTTGGAATACCCAGTGCCTGTTATTAAACATGATATGAGAAACAGGTTCCACAAGGTTCTTGAGGACTGTATTTTGATACACAACTGCATTCGTTTTTACGCCTTTCTCACAAAAATGTACCTCAGTTAAGCCCCAATAAGAGACTCCCAACCAAACCATGAGCGAGGATGGAAAATGACCTCGTTGGACACGCGGAATACGGTTGCTCGCTTCTTCACTGCTGTGTGCGTACACCTTATCATTTTGTTTGTTGTAGCTCTCTTCCACGGTGAAAATTTTTTCATCCGAAAAAAGAATTTCCGGATGCTTTTTTCCCGCGTACCGCTTCAACAAAGCGCGGCATCTCTTCAGTCTCAGGTCCATTAAACGAGCGTCCAAACGATGTCCTGTTTTTCTTCGATATGCCCTAAGCCCTAAGTCTTCATTTAACACCCTTTTCACCGTGGTCCTGCTTAACCCCATCTGAAGGGCCAACAGTTTCTGTTTACGTATGGGATTTCTTTGAATTCGCGCCTTCACAGCTTTTATCACTGCTGGAGTCCTAACAGAGCGAGGGAGACCACTTCTTGACCTGTCATCTACACTAGAGTCTTCATTCAGCAGGACATCGGAAAACTACAGCATCGTGTGGTGGCATCAGAAAAACTCTCCCGGAGCCTCAATCTAGAACTTCACGCAGTACCCGAGCGCAACAACGAAAATATCGTGCGGCTTTTCAAAGACCTGTGCGAGGTGATCAATGCTCCGATTACTGAACACGAAATTAGATCATGCCGAAGAATTGCAAAACTGGACAGTACTTCACCCAGACCCCGCACAATACTGATTACCTTGCCGTCCGAGCGTCACCGTGACAACATAATATCCGCGGTGAAGAAATATAACAAGGATCACCCCCAAGCTCACATCAGCTCGAACTTGATTGGCGTATCAGGAGCAGACGAGTCGATCTCCGTCGCAGAGCACCTGTCGCCGGAGGGTAAAGACCTACACGCAGCTGCGAGAAAATACAAGGCCCTTGGTTATAAATTTGTATGGGTGAAATTTGGAAGAGTTTATGTCAGAAAAGACGAACAGTCACCACTTATACATATAAAGGACAAGTCTGCTCTTGAAAAGCTGTCTATATATAGGTAAACCTTATCTACTCTAATTACTCGTATATGTTACTTTAGCTAATTGATATCAGTTTTCTCTTCCATGCGTATATTTTATCAAAATGTCAATAGAATAAGATCTAAACTAAACGATGTTTATCTCAGTCTGCTTAATGATGACTATGACATAGTCTGCTTGACCGAAACCAACTTTGATAGCGGCATTTACACGAGCGAGGTGATAGATGATAGGTACGTTGTTTTCCGTAGGGACCGCGAATCCACTACCTCTTCGAAACAGTCCGGTGGTGGCGTATTACTTGCAATAAAAAAGCACTTTCATGTCACGAGGCATCAGGATATGGAGACCTCTCTTGAAGATCTCTGGATAACGAAGAGGACTGGCAAGGCCGGACTTTCCCTCGCAATTTGTCTTGTTTACCTGCCAGACTACCTCAAAATTGATGAGTTTAGGACTTGGATCGACAAATGTTCCAATAACCTGCTTGCAGACACTAGCGACTATAGAACTAAAACCATAATTCTGGGCGATTTCAACCTTCCCAACTTGCAATGGTCACCTGACCCAGCCTCCTCGTACAGCTTGATCAACACAGCCCCACTTGACTCCAAATCCGAGCTGCTGTTCAATCTAATGGCACTTGGTAACTTAAGCCAATGTAACAACATATGCAACGCCAACAATAGGATACTGGACCTATTCTTAACAGATTACCCTAACTTGACCCTGACTGAATGTGACGCCGTATCGCGAGTTGACAGGCACCACCCGGCAATCGTGGCTGAACTGCTGGATGTACCCAAGCCCTTAGTCTCAATGCCCAAAAAAACACTTAATTACCGCAAATGCGACTTAGCTAAGTGTAACCAAGCCCTTGATTGCATTGACTGGCCCATGGTATTAAGTAACTCTGATGTAAACGTAGACCTAGCGACATTCTATACTACTTTGAATGACATAATCAAACAAAATACCCCCCTTAAAAGAGTTGGTGACAATAGGCTCCCCCTCTGGTTTTCAGAATCTCTAAAAGCTTGTATCGATGAGAAAAATAAAGTTCACAGACGGTACAAAAAATATCAGAATCCCCGGGATTATGATGAGTTCCAAATGCTACGAACCAGATCCAAAAAACTTATTAAGGACTGCTACAAATCGTTTCTGAGTAGTGTCGAAAACTCCTTGTGTGACACGACAAAATTATATTTACCTTCGTCAAGTCTAAAAAAGCAAACAACTCTCTCCCTGAAACTATGTACTTCGGCAACAAATCCGCACGCGGTGGGCTAGAGGTTTGTAATTTGTTCTCCGAATATTTAGCGTCAGTTTTTGATAAGGACGACATCGATCACGATGGTGACTGTGAAGACTTAACCAACGTCGGTGAATGTAACAATACCCTAGCCAATATGACTATACCTCAAGATGCAGTTCGTAGAAAGTTGATGACTGTAAATGTCAATAAGGGAGCTGGTCCTGACGGGATTCCCCCCTACTTCATTCAATCATGTGCCGGTGCTCTATCTATACCGCTTACGATCATCTTCAACAAGTCGTTCAGCACGAGAACTTTTCCAAATAATTGGAAATTGGCGTATGTTGTGCCTATCCATAAATCGGGTGATATTAGCAATTGTGGTAACTATCGCCCCATCAGCATATTATCATGCTTCGCTAAGGTGCTTGAGTCGTTCGTCTTCGATGTGCTCTATAGCCATGTCAAGCGAGCCGTGCTGCTAAGGTACAATAGTACCTGAGCAGCACGGCTTTGTCAAGGGAAAATAAACTGTCTCCAATCTGCTCGAGTACACAAACTACCTGTGTACGGCGTTCAACGACCGCTGCCAAGTGGACCCAATCTACACAGATTTTCGTAAAGCTTTTGATAAAGTAAACCATCGTATTTTTTGTTGCAAACTATCACTATATGGGGTGCACGGAAACTTTCTGCGCTGGGTGGAATCATATATCAAAAACCGTAGCCAAATAATAGCGCTGAAAGAGCACTTATCGTCTCCAGCTGGAATCCCCTCTGGTATTCCGCAAGGATCTCTACTAGGGCCTTTATTCTTCATAATTTTTATCAATGACCTGGTGATAAAATTCAATAGTCCTTGCTTGTTATACGCTGACGACCTCAAAGTCTTTACACGTGTCCGTACACAACGCGACTGCACAACCCTTCAGGAAGACTTGAACACACTGTCCCACTGGTGCGCAGACAACCGCATGTTTTTGGCTGCTGACAAGTGCTTCGTAATTACGATGACCCGTTACCACAATCCTGTCCTGTCCGATTATACCATAGGGGATGTAACGCTGCAAAGAAAACACGAAGCCCGTGACTTAGGCGTTATTTTCGACGACAAACTAAGTGTTAATCAACACTGCTCAACCCTAGTAAAAAAATGTAACTAACTTCTTGGATTCATTTCAAGAGTAACTAAGTCCTTTAAGAAATCAGAGAGTCTCATTCTGTTGTATAATGCCCTTGTCCGCTCCAGATTGGAATATGCGTCTGTCATTTGGTCACCATTTTACAAAACCCACATCGATCATGTTGAGTCAGTCCAGAAGCGCTTCCTACGCATGCTCTGCGCGCGTCTCGGTCTTCGTCGCGCGGTCAAGTCTTACGATAACAGATGCGAACGTTTCTCACTGGAATCCTTAGAGTCGCGTCGTAGACTCCAGGATCTGATCCATCTTCATAAAATAATAAATGGAGCAATAGTAACTTCTACTCTCTCAGAAATCAACTTTCAAGTACCAAGCAGGTCAGTCAGAATACCGCGTCCTTTCTTCATCCCAACATGCAGGTCGAACATCAGCGCCAATAACCCCATGCTTCGAATGTGTCGTCGCTACAATGAAGTTGTGGCCACCGAAGATGATGTTCCTGACATCTACCACGTCTCGTTGCCTTGCTTTAAATATAAAATGCGCAAAATCCTTAAGCAGGTATGATAATTCATTGATTGTACCAGATATCGATCATCATTTATTTATGTTTTTAAATTGTTTTTATTTAGTTTTTTTAGTTCTATTTCATCTCTTAAGTGTAGAAAAATAAATTAAGTTTTTCCAATAGTTAAGTAAGTAATCTTTCCATTGTATGCAGTTTTTGTTTAGTTAGTTCTAGATTTACCTTACACCATGCTGTGTGCACATACTTTTGGCGCTGGAGACAGCCCCTTTTGTACTTGTTTTGTTGCTGTAATTTGATGTATTATCTCTAGTGCTGTTTTGTGTACCTAATATAATAATAAATAAATAAATAAATTGTATCGTTTTATGGTACGATAAACGAATCTTTTGGTTATATTCAAATTTTTCAGTAAGTCGAAAATCTGAATTGGCGCGTAACCGCAACGATGCAACGCAATAACTGCGACACGGTCTTCTTCAAGTGTCCACTCCATATTTAAAAATGAGGAAAATTCTAAAAAGTACACATTTTTATTTTCATGAAAAATTCGAAATTCGAATTCAATAAACTTTTTTGTGGCCAGCGTTCTAAATTCAAAAGTTTTTATTGTGTGACAGAACTTATGACCTGACTGTGTATATATATATGTCACCGTAAGTTGTCAAAACAACAATTTGTTAACAAAAGTTGTTAGTTTATAAACTAACGCTTTAGTTTGTTAACTATCGACAAATTGTGAACCAGACCGACAGGGTTTAGAATATACGTTTCTTTTGTTTTTACATGTCAACCTAATACGAACACTATTTGGGAGCTTCGCCGCGCTCGCCCCCTCTAGTCTTCACCTAAGCTACCGCAGTGTTTGACCTGGTATTTCTTTTGCTATTCAAGTTTAATTTAAACCCGTTCACAATTTAACGGCTTTATTATAAACTACCGCGTTATATTGGAAGCAGTACGGTACAGTTTCCAATTTATCGATAATTTGTAAACTAACGAGAAAAAAAACGTTAGATATAAACTAACGGTTTTGACAATCTTAAGGTGACATATATATATACCTCTGAGACAGCTTTACTATAAATACCACCGCGATGAAATAGCAGCCGGGACTTACAGCTTAACATGCCACCCGAAATACGGAAGCGTCCGAAACAAATGCCACATACAACGGACACCCATCCAGTGCCCGTCTCGGCCAGATGTTGCTACCCGCACGATCTTTTACGATGTACGAATACTTCTGGGCCACAGACGCTTCTATAATACTTACGAATAATGATTTATGTGCAGATACATGGTCAGCGAAGGGAGACTGACACCTAGCTGGTCCCTAAATATCAGCAACTATTACGTCACTTCCTTTGATGGGGTGTTTTAAAACAAGTGCTGTTTAACGTTACTTAAAATTCGTATTTTTTGTTGAAAATCAATACTAAATAAAACGTGCAACCTTTTGGCCTTACCACAAAAAAAAAAACGAGTGTTCAATACTTGTTTAAAAACGAAAATGGGATTTGTCGTTTGTTTGGAGGTTAAACGCTGTTCAATATTTTTTGTGGTAACACGTTTAATGTTTTTGGGTCTCAAAATATTATTAAATGTGATAAATATCTTAACCGAAGATTCTCTATACTCATACAAAATCCCCAAACAAAAAGTTGTTTTGTTTTTTTGGCTTTCCCTGCGCATTTTGAATTTTTTTATCGCTGTAAGCACCTTCCCAAGACTTCAACGAATAGTATGAAAAAAAAAGAAGATCCAAATCGCTCCTACTCAGGGCTCCAACACACAGCCCGAAGAGTGCCAAACGGGACCCTATTACTACTGTCTGTTATTACTGACCCTATTAGTCTTTCTGTATCTCAAGTAGAGAGTTGATCACAGAATGTGTATTTCTGTTCCCGCTACAGCAACAAATAATGAACTACATGAGATTTTATAAATTAAAGGGGAACCCCCTACACAAGAGACGTGCTTTAACACCAGCCGCGATCTAACAAACCATAGCGTGATGCAAATATGGTCGTATATTTCGCGGATTATCATATCACATGATTGTGGTAGCGATATTGGCCATGATAAAAAATAGGTACAATTTTTTATTTAACTTTTAGATTGTTATAGAAGAATTTGAAAATTTAGAGTCTATTTTTTATTTAAAAAAACCTCCCACGTTACTTGTTCACAAGTTACGGAACGGTTTTATTTGAGACTGGTTATTTTTGAATATAAAACTAAAGCACTCTGTTATCATTATTTGTTCGTTTTTTTGCATTCCCAGTGACATCTGACTTATCGACTCACAGGAAAACTGTTGACAATTGATAGTTTTACAGGACTGCCAACTTAACAACAAAAGGAATTTGGACAAACTACGCTGTAGAGGACAAATTAAGGCCATTGTGTTCTTACGGATATTACAGTAGTCCTGAAATATTTTGTGATGGGAATAACGAAATTTGGTTAAGAACACAATTCTCTCGAAATAGATTTATCAGTTTGATGCCGTTGTTTTTTGTACATCGCCAATTGGTTTGATGGTCTGGGTACGAGTCCGCGCTCGAACATTACAGTCGTATTATTTTCTTTTGTTTATATTTTTATTGATCAAGTTTTCTTGTAAAATGGTACGGAACACTTCGTGTACGAGTACGACCCGCAATTGATTGATTTTTATTTACATAGAGTTGTGCTCTCATCTGTGGACGAAAAAGGCTTCGGGATGGGACAGAGGAAACAACCACGGAAATCAATGTCCACAGACAAGAGGGTGTTATCCTTACCCTGCTCTGCAGCTTCTGAATGGGGAACCCCTCGAAGTAGAACGTCTCGTTCCACCGCGGGTTCAAAGTCCTACGTTTTATCTTGGTCTCCAGCCGATGTTTCTTGTCAGGCAGGAGGGTAACCCTGACGTATGGGTCGGAGGTGCCGCTGAGGTCCTTCGCCGGGAGCTCTTTGCCCTGGAAGGTGAGCATCGGGGTTAGAGATCATCTTTTTTAAAGAAAAAAACCGGAAATAAAACCTAGTTCTTGGATATTTGTAAGTACTACGCCACAATGTTGACTTGGTACCGGCGAGGAATGCGCTTCGCCTTCCTCGCTCGCTCGCTCTCGCCCTCGACGCGTAATTATGGACGCTATGACGTCATCAGAGCAAGGTGCCAAGTTCCACCATACAATAACCACTTTAGTACAAAAAACAATGACTGTTAGATAAACTGGTAATTTGACAGGCGCTATGTCTTTCCTCTTAGAAAACTGTTTTTCATTTTGTTGTTCCTGTTATGATACTGCAGAGTATTTTTACAGATGTTGCTATATTTGACAGCTGTCACTATTTTTGACAACTGCCACTAATTTTGATAGAAATCACATTTTGAATTTTTGGGAGGGGTCACAAATAATATTATTTTTAATGTAATGCCAAGTGTTTGTGATGTCTACGATATTTAAACGATGATTTTTTATAACCAGTTCTATTTATAATATATCCAACTCAAAATTAGTGACACCTCAAAAATTGTGACAGCTGTCAAAAATACCAACTCAGTTAGCCAACCGTTGCAGTGTTGTAACAGGAACAACATAATAAAGACGAAGGGCATAACGCCTGGAAAATCTACCAATCATAAGTGTTTAGATTTCTCGATTTGGCAGTTTGAATTGTATGGCGATCGAAATACGGTATCAAGATAAGCCAATAAATCTAGTAACGTGTCTCAAGCTGAATCTATTTCTACAAAAAAGTTAGACAATATCAGAGTTGAATATTTCCAGCAGTTGTATTTTCAAAACTCAATTTTGTGTTAAAAAGACAGCATTTGACTATGACGTCACATGCTAGTATTTAAAACAAACAACCTGCGGAGACATGCTAGGGTACATACATGCCAGGGTAGTACCCTGTATATGTGCCCATATTCGCCGTCATCGTCCGAGCGGCACACGAGTCGCGGAGAAGTGAGAATTCCCCGGGAAGATTCAAACGGCGTCTCCACAAGTTTCGTGATTGGCTGTGCAGCTAGCATGATGCATCGGCGGGGTGAGGGGAGGCGCAGCCGCCCTTGATTTCGTAACAAGCTCGGCGATTGGTTGAGAGGCGTCAGGCGACCACCTGTTGAAGTTCACGACACGCGCGGGCGGCCATGGTTTTGCAAGCGGAACGGCCGCCGCTTCGAGACAGACGATTTAGTTTAACGCTGGCCTCGATTTGAGACGGACGTTGCGAATTTTCGTTCCCGGTACAAGACGAAGCCCTGCACTTTGAGCCCGATCCTCATCAGAGTACACGAGTGGTGGACCGGCGCAGGCGTTCCCCGCACCTGCAGCCCGAGGTCGAAGCGCCAGGCGCCGTTGGCTACAGAGGCTGCTGCCCGAGTGGTGGGTGGTCCCACGCCGCCATGACTGCCCGTTGAAGCTGCATCTCGCGGACTCCGTCCAGGTCGTATACCTTCTTCCCTACGCCGGAAAGAGGCCCCAGCCGTCGAAGAGCGAAACCGGGCTTTAACAGGTTGTCGCCTGACGCCTCTCAGCCAATCGCCGAGCTTGTTAACAAATCAAGAGGGCCGCCGCGCCTCCCCTCACCCCGCCGATGTATCACGCTAGTTGCACAGCTAATCACAAAGCTTGTGGAGATGCCGTTCGAATCTTCCCGGGGAATTCTCGCTTCTCCGCGACTCGTGCTCCGCTGGGACGATGACGGCGAATATGGGCACCAACACAGGGATCTACATACCCCACACCGAAATACTCGACGAGTACATAAGAAAGGAGCTGTTATTAGAAGCGGCTTTTCTACAAAAGGTATAAAATACAACTGCATGAAGACCCTTGGGAGGGCCTCAATCAAAGACGGTTCTTCGGGTTCGAAAATTCGGGTAAAGCCGCCGGGGCATTCTCGGAAGATCTAAACTTGAAGAGATCAACATCATTAGGTGCCCACAATACCGTCCTCCAAGCCTTCATAATGGCTACTACAACTATTGCAGAAACAGAGTTAAAGGATTTCCCTATTCGCATACTATCCGACATCAAGGCAGTTCTGCAAGCTCTTCAAAGCAACACCATCTCCTCTGGGCTTATATAAGAGTGTCACCAAGCCCTGTCAGAGTTATGTGACCACAGTACTACCCTGCAGTGGATAAATGGACACAGTGGCTCGTGCAAAAATGACGCAGCCGATGCACTGGCAAGGTTGGATTCGGAACAGACGTTGGAGGGACCAGAACCCATAATACCACTGCTATTCAGCCGATTGAGGAAAACCCTACGACAGCACACAAAGGTAACTCAGCAACTTTATTGCCCTGTTTGGCTTGCTTGTAGGTATCAAAGGTTGCTTTGATACCTGCAAGCAAGCCAGCCAGGCCCCCCTGATGATCAGACCCAGATTGCCACGTAAGTTTAGCTAAAGAGGTCACAACTCCGCTTGGTAACCGGAGCGATGATTGGACATGCTTTGCTAAACAAACACTTAGACACTCTAGGTATTACAGATAGCCCACTGTGCAGAGAATGCATGGAGGTCGAGGAGACAGCCACCCACGTCCTGTTGGAATGTTCCGGCGTGGCCATCTACCGGGCAACACTCCTCGGGTCGCCGAGGTCGCTCCAGGAGGTCGTCGGCAACATGAAGGGTCTGCTAGGCTTCCTACAGGAGCTGGGTTGGCAGGAGTAGTGCCCCAAACACACATCACCCAGAATAGGCGCAAATTTAAGTCGCCGAGTTGCGGAAAATCTGCCCGCGATGAACTATAACTAAGGCGCAATTTCACCACTGTAACTAAACTGGATTAGTTCAAGCAAAACTCAGTTTACGCACTTAACTAAGTTTAGAGCATTTCACCGTCATTACTGAACGCAGTTTAAGCTAAACGGAGTTTTAAATTCTGAACACCCGATTTTGGACGGTTAAACTCCTTAACTGCGTTTAGAGCTGTCATAACTGTCACTTTATAATTTTTCAGTTTATTTTTTGCTTTGTTATTATTTATCAATAATGAGAAGAGCGTTGGCACTAGCTTTTGAAGATAGTGATGATGATGACGAATTTGTTGTTAGTCGACCGAGATGGAAACTTGAAAGAGAAGAACACTTCGACACCCTTGATGACAAAGATTTTTTTACAAGATTTCGTATCACGAAACCAACAGTTTGTCTGTATTGGAGTCTATTGCAGATGAAATCGAGATTCCTACAAACATGTAAGCACCGAAACGTGTTTTATTTCATACTACGCGTTCGCCCGCCTTCGGTGGACAGCTTACTGTTAAGGCTGAATTGCCATATTATACCTATGTACTTATCAATTAAAGAATTTGGTCGGAGTGTTGATAAGAGGGCCTGTTCCACGATTATTTGCTTATCCCTTATTTTTGCATGACAACCATAAAGGCCTAATGGTACCGAAGGGATTTTTATTAAAGAAATAACACGGTGTATCCCATTAACCCGTTGTTATGTTTTGTTCGAACAGGGTCAATATGGAAATGCTCTTCTTGTTGGAGATGCAGGCTACGCATGTAATAATTATATGATGACACCATTGCAACAGTGTAATAATGCTGCTGTAAATTTGTACAATGAGTCTCAAATTCGAAAAAGAAATTGTGTAGAAAGCTTGTTTGGGGTCTGGAAAAGACGTTTCCCAGCCATGGCCATTGGTTTAGGCGTTTCCATTCAAAATTATTTTCCAATTATAATTTCCACAGCTATATTACACAATATTGCATGAAGAAGTGGGGAAGACACACTTGCTAATGATAGCCGTGTAATTAATCCCGATACTTGGCATGCTCTATTAGCTCCAGGCAATATAAATAATGGAAACATGGATGCAGATAGACAAAGAAGCAATCCTAATTTTAGAAGACCTACTGAGCTGGTGACGAACTATTTTGCACAGTAAGTTTACACCAGTGTTCCTTTTGCATGTAAATCTGCCAAAATATAAATATCAGTAGTAATTTTAAAACACTATCCCTACTTTATATAAAACTCCATTTTCATCTTTTCAGATTAACAAGATGATATGAGTATGACATGTGCTGGTATATTAGGCGGTAGGCGCATTCAAGGCCACCGCTCATAACTCGTGGCGCGAGGTGTAGTATGCGGTAAGTAAAGGATTGGATCTGAAATGAATCGGGATGTATCAAGAGATTTCCAGCAAACATAAACAACACTTATAAACAGGACTCCAAATCTGTTAGCGCATGGAAGTCTTCGTTAGTTGTCGTATTCCCGAAATCACCCGAATCATATAATCGTATGAGCCCTAACCATTGCATTTGCAATTTGTACCTTGTTCGGAAGAAATAGGAGTCAATGTCATGTATAAACTATCGAAAGCAATGTATATGTCGCAGTTAGTTGGTTAAATCAGACACTTAACTAACACCCTAGACCGTTAACTTTAATTAACGGTCTAGAGAGTTAGTTAAGTTTCTGACACTTAACCAACCAACTGCGACATATACATCGCAAACAATTAGTATAATTCGGCATTTCGACAAAAAATACTTAAAACACAAAAGAGTCTCATCTATATTTTTTTTGTTTGTTCTTACATGTTCAACCTAACATGAAGGATAAAGGGGGCTTCGCTTTTTTCACCTCCTTAATTCATATGCCGAAGCCAAATATGCGTCAGATAGCAAATATCAGGGCAAAACACTGCGGTGCGAGCGCAGCGAAGCCCCCGAATAGTATTCGTGTTAGGTTGACATGTAAGAACAAAAGAAACGTAAATTCTAAACCCTGTCGGTTTACTATCTGTCGATAGTTGATAGAGTAACGCGTTAGTTTATCAACTAACGGTTTTGACTGTCTTATTAGGGTGACATATAGTGTTTATGTTTGTTAGCAAGCAATAAGGTTGAAATCACGAGTCATTTTGGGTAAGGCCATGCGTTAAGGGATAAAAGTGGCAAATATTTATATGCGCATTATCAGTTTTGCAGTACTGTGCACGACTGATTGATAGTAACTGAGTTTCGTAGAGTTTCTTATTTTCGGATTTCGCCCAATTGCAAATAAAACCTTGTCCAAAGAGCCATCTTTTTAATTAGCACATCGTTTCAAGCGCAACGGAAGGAAAATTTCCAGAATCGACTAAATATACAAACACAACAGCTTGTGTAACTCGTTAGACCGTCGCCGAGAGTAGACTGTTTGAAGAATAAAGTTGGATAAACAAGAATTGTTGGATAAACTAATTATATTGTGACGAATAGAGAATAGAGTCACACAAGAGACTAGCGGCATAGGCTGAAAAAATAGTATCAAAAACCCTTACGTCTGTCTTTAGCGAGAAGTGTATCTGGTGGTACAAAATGGAACGGTGGAACTAAATGAAACCGGTGGTACTATATGGAACCAGTGGTACTAAACGGAACTTGTGGTACTAAATGGAATAAAACAAACTGACATGTAAATAGCTACGTAGTGGTAATAAATGGAATCAATGGAATTAAAAAGTACCTGTATGATCCTCAGAATGAGCGTCGTGTTCTGGAAGTCGTACTCGAGCGAGAAGTGTATCTGGCCGACGTTCTCCGAGGGCTCGGAGTTGTCGATGTACATGTCGACCAGCGACACAGAGCGGTTCTGCAGGAACGCCATCTATGAGAGAGCGGAGACACTTTAAAGTGAGGACGCTCCCGTTAGTTGTGCCTTACGTGATGATTATAATAATAATATATAACAATATGTTATAATAAATAACACAAGCCAACAGTGCGTTTGGTGCCACCAAAACTAAAACTGTTTTGAGTACTTACATTCGGTATGTACCCTGAATGACACTGATGTTTTTTGGTTAGGTATCCATGGCTAGTAATTAAAATTATAAAAAAATAAGTATGCTGTTTGAATCTGTTGTGTGATGTAAACCTATTAGTTTTGGCAGCATATTTTTATTTTCAATACGTTGTCCTGTGTAATAATAAATGAACCCCATCAACAGATGTGCTAGGTGCCGCTAGATGGCGCTAGTGAAATAGGTTTTCTTAATTATCTTGGTTTTACAACAAAATCTGTGCCATGTTTAGGAACTGACTTTACAATATGTCTTACAATCTATTTTGTTAATGTTGTGGGAAAATTCATTAATAAGGAATTGTATGCCAAAGAAAAAGTCAAGTCAAAAAGTCAAAGCACATTAAAACAATAAAATGTTGTAAAAGTTTCGTTACGATAATTACTTCTAAAGTTAAGAAAGTTTACATCTTTGACCATATTTCACTAGCGTTTATTTATTGCATCCAAACTCTAAGCATAATACTTATTAATAAAAAAAAATGTATAGAAAAATCAGAGTGAAGAAATAAATAAGAAAAGTTGCGAAATCAAAATATTCCTAAGGATAGTGCGAAAATATTCTAGATAATATTCTTAATTCTAAAAACTGTGATTGTATCTAATTATGGGTTTACTCTAATAATCTAATTTAATGAATTTAAAATGTGTACTTATGATATAAACTCAGATTAATCGTATTAAAAACGTGTTATCTTTTACAAAACTCCAGGTTAATCTACAAAATCCCAAGAAAAACAAATCCAGCTTTAGTTTGGCGTTAAAAATTGCAAAAATGCCTTGAAATTAATAAAAATATAAAGAAACTATTATTTTTTGCGATGTTTTATTCGACAAAAAGCTAATTTCAGTGAAAATAGTGCGTCTACTTGTAAAACAAAACAAAACAAAACGTTTTTAAAAGCGATAATATTTTATGCAAAGCAGCGCGTGAAAACGTTACCGCTCTATTGCTATATTCTTTTAGAAAAATTCAAAAGCAGTAATTAACTCATTTTTTTGTAAAATGTAAAGCAACTGTTTGTTTTTTTAAAGCATCAGCATTATCGCTAGTTAGTGTCGTCTATTTCTTTCTAATACAACCTCTTCGGCCTACCATTTTTGAAGGAGATAGCATGGAAAAAGAGTCCATCGTTTAGAAATCACAGACAACCAAAAAATAAGGAAGAGCACAGGAACAAAATATCCACAGATCTAAAAACTATTCGCTACAGTTTTCTAGGTTATTAAAACTATATCACGTATACTTCGCACAAATGTAAAATAATACTGAAATCAGTAAAAGTACAATTCGACGCAACCCTGTGTTTGCTAAGTAAGATATAACAATATTGATACATCATGATCATATTGTTAACATCATCTCGTAAATAAATAGGAAAATAAGAGAACTCGTACACCTGTAGATTGTGCATACATCATTGAGAGTAAGTGGATCTTTAACCTTTTGAATACCACCGGCGTTAGCTAACGCCACTTTTCAGTTATGGGTCTAAAATTTTATTACCATGACATAAGGTTCACAATCGCGAGCCGTCCCAACTGCCCTGGGTTTTTGAGAGGTAAAGTTGCAGGAAACCACCTTGATGTCCTCTGTGGCGCAGCGGCTGTGGCTCTGCCTACCATGCGAGGGGTCCCGGGTTCGATACCCGGCTGGAAAAAACCCCCCAGGTCTTGGATGTTTATATGTGTGTGACGTCGCTGTTTCTGGTTCCCACGACACAGGGTATCCTAGTGTGGGGCCCGAAGCAATGTAAAATGTAAATGTAAATGTCAGTAAGTAGATATGTATAAATGTATATATATGTAATTATGTAAGTAACATAATATTCTATGGAATTTTGAAGGTTTTAAAACTAACTTATTAACGACCTAATTTGGCTTGCTGGAAGAGATCTCTTATTAGAGATAAGCTCGCCTTTGTACACTATTTTTATGTAAGTCTTATTGTCCATATATTAGTTGTGTGGAATAAAGAAATTATGAATTATGACCTACTAACAGCTTGAAATCCGGTAAATCTTGTCCAGGCTCCTTTTTTCAAACTTTTTTTATTAACTTACGTGCGATGCCACTAAAATCGGTATAAATATCTATATTATAATAAGTCTAGACCACATAGCCTACATACACTGTATGGATGAGGACGGAGGATGGCCTAAATTCAGTCTCCAAAAATTGTTTTTACTTATAATAATTCGGATAAGAAATATTTTTTAGTCTAAAAGATAGATTTGTACCAAAAATTTTGTTTTAATTAAGACTAGAAATTTTGACGTTCAAATAAAAAAATCGTATGTTACCCTTAAGGAAGTAGGCAGAAAACCAAGCCACAAGGTTGAAAATTAGGTGGGCATATATAGCGACCAGAGCCTTATAAACAAAAAATAATTTCTAAGATAAAGGTGACCTCAAATTGTCGGGACTAAGACTGACGAATCCTAAGTAATATTTTTTTTTGTACCACAGAAGCTGGGCCACTATTTTTGTGTTTTAGACAGATTTCTACAGCCGAATTCACGACTAAAACTAAAAGATGATAAATAATAATTTTCCACTTTCATTTCAGCAGAATGCTACAAATAATAAATAATGCTACACATTTAGGTAAACTCTTTCGATGGTGTAAATTGGGAATGCTTGTACCTATGTGCTCGGAAATGGACTAATGCTCTAAAGCCCAGATGCACAGGCGACAACTTAAAGCTTGGCGGATACTCAAACTGATGCTGGCACAGTCTCTCGCTCGGGAAACTACAGCGCACTTATGAAATTTAAGCGACACTTAAATTTGAGCAGCAATCTTTGAATTCGGCTTTATAAGGCATCAGTTTCAATCGGTCTGGTAATAACTCACCCGTCGAGTTGAGTGCTATCGCAAACAGGCTCGCATTGAAAATAAATAATTCATGTCGATTTGCAGTATTTTAAGCTGTTTCCAAATGTTTTATTGCCTTCCGGAGGAGGTAGTCCACGTACAGCACCTGTCTGAATAGCACCTACGCGAAAAGCACCTTACATTTTTGTCCACGAATAGCACCTACGACTTAGCAGCCTACTGGCACAGATTACTAAATAGTTACTGCGTAACAACTGGGATGTTTAAAGGACGTTATTAAATGAAAGATATCGATAATAGTAGTTTATGTGACTGCTACATAATGGAGGGCATTAACACTCGAGAGTGGGGTTATGAAACGAGCCGACGGCGAGTTTCATAATAATATCACTCGAGAGTTTTAATGCCTAATTATATACAGTTACATACCCTAGTTTATCAACACACTATGATATGTGTATAACTCTCTCTTTGGTGTGTTCAGGAACCGCATGTTTGACCGTCATTGTGGCTCTGCAGTTGTTTAGCTTGTTCTGTAGTACCAACTTCACGCAGGCGGGCGTCGGCGTTCGAAATTTGAATGTCAGTACCAACTTAACAGACAAACTAGGGGCGGCATGCAGGCGGGCGTCGGCGTTGGAAATTTGAATGTCATAATATGTAGAAAAATTACAAATTATGGTCATAATGTGTAATTTTTCAGATAAGAAATGAGTTTTTACCAAGTAGTTGAATATTATGCTGATCGTAACGTGCGGTTTTTGTACGCAGTAAAGAGGGTTTATGATACGTGTGTAGATAAACATAATTAGAATGTTTATTACTCACTCCTCTATGGTTGAATAGCGTATAACAAACTGGAACCATAAGAGCTATTTAATTAAAAAGCGCGAGTGTTTCTATGACGACGTGCATGCGATGATATTAACACCAATTTCAGTAATTGAAAAAAATATGTTTTATAAAATTTTCTTTAGTTTCACTGTCCGAGATTCTGTCCGACCTTCTTACGAGTTGAATTGGACGTGGCCAGCGGAACTCAGCAATAAAACGACGCATCCTCAACGAGTCCGGGCTCGGTTCATTCATCTAGACGTAAGTACTCTGGTGCTAGATGATATCCAGGGTCTGATGATGGTGCCGGAATCTGGCCATAGGAATTCTGCAATAAAACGAGACAACCCCGTCGAATTTGGGCTCTAATTAGCTTCTTAATTTGAATATATATTTTTTTGTTTATCGCTTTTTTACTGATAACTTTTTGTAAGGAGGTTAAATCACTATAAAAGGTGCTCAATGTTTTGATCATAGAGTTTCGTTAATCAGAGGTTTTGATTAATTTTTTAATTGTATTTATCAACATTTCTGATCCTGGAATTTTCGACCTTAATGCACTAATGAGAGAGTTAATGACGGAGACTGTAACAATGAGAAAGTCATTTATCCGTACATTATAGGGACGTTCTAATGCTGATGGAAAACATGGTGGAAGAAATCATTATGTCTCCTGCTGCGGCGATGGCCTTCACGCAAAATGGAGTATTGAATAACTGGTTTAGAAGATGGCACAACTGTGCCTCTGCCACCCCGTATGGGAAAAGTCGTGAAGCTGTGTTAAGTTAAGTTCAAATTCACAGTAAACCAAAACCATAGTAGGCTCGTAGTCTGTTGCGGGAAATCAGTACTACGTAATTTTAAACCGACTGCAGCGAAGCAGGAGAGGGAAAGATGATATGTTTGACCTCCATGTATGTCTGTTCCTGTGTCCCCTCGTAACAACTCAACGGCTCGACCGATTTTGATCAATGATACATCAATAGATTTATCTTAATGGCGCGAGTGTCACTAGGTATATAAAGAAATGGCGGATTTTATGCGCGGGCTAAAAAAACGTTTTCCAATACCATCGAGTGAGGTTTAAAAAAAAAAGGGTTTTAAAAGGCGAGTACGGAAAAATTTACTAACCTTGCACAATCTATAAATATTAGGCACACCTTGGTTTTAAACTAAGCATTTACAGTTATTTTTTTATTTGGTAGTGCGCAAGCACGATATCAATGTCGCATTAAAAAAAAAACCGACTGCGGTACACTAAAAAGCAAAAAACAAGCAGATTATTACAATTCGATAAAATGATTATAGTACAGTGTTAAATTAAATTAAATTAAAATCTAATGCAGTGGGTTTTGCTCGCATTTAAATATCTGATGGGTTTGTGCTTTTTAGTGCACCGCAGAATGTTTTTTAGTTTTTTTAAATACGTCATTTATCGGCTTTGCCGCCACAGCGCTACGAAATACTTTCTTTAAATGTAAGTATCTACCTTGAGTAGGCTTATCCGAGTTTACGAGATAGCTGAAACTTCCGACTCCTAAACCCGAAAACGATAATGAACGAAACAAAGCGACATTAAATAAGCGCCATTAAATGTCCGTTTACAATATTCATAAATCAGGGCATTTTATACCGCAATGGATCTCAGCGGCCGTGCGAAGAATAATTTAAGCTCAGTCCTTGCGTAACGCGATTTTACTCCCTCTGGCGTTTGAAATACGAGCGGTCCAAAAAGTTGCGTAATGGGCGTTTGTAAGAGGAAACGTACAGACGCGATCAGCCTAATTCTCCATCTCCAAATTCGATGCCGATACCTTTGAGATTGACGTCCCTCTGAGCCTCATAAGCAGAGTCTACATACAATCAATATTTCAACAAATTTTTGGAAATAGTATAGTACAGCTAAGTATATTTTACTATTTGCAAATTCACTGGTTTATTAGCTTATGGGATACTGGCTGATCTGGATGAACTTCATCTGCGTGTTTCTAGGAATTATTATTCTATTTTTGCTGATCCTTTTTTGCTGCACAAATCAGTATTTTTGATGTGCGATTAAATACCAGCCTTATTATTTACCGAGATAACGTTGGCCTCTTTTTGGAGCAGTCGGATTTAAAGTATCCTATATGTTAATCTAGCTCATAAACTATATCTGTGCAAAATTTCATTCAAATCCGTTCAGTCGTTTTAGCGTTATTGAGGTACAAACACACAAACATACAAACATCGCTACTTTCACATTTATAATATTAGTTGGATATAAATGAGCCTATTAAAACCTCCATCAGAAACAATTTCCAGATATTTCCAGAATTTTCTGTCGATAGAATGTGAGGGTTAACGAGAGGGTTAAAGTATATTCACCAACTTCAAAGCACAATTATTACATTACTGCAGCAGCAGCTGGTACCAAAGTCATTGCAGGACGAACGTCTGATGTTGTGCCGAGCGCGCGCCAAGGCCCACAATGACTGGTTGTGACCAAGGCTTGTATAGTGCTTTGCTCAAATAATGCGAGGAAATCCAAACAAAGTAATTCAAAAATACATCGTATAAATCCAAAAAAAAAAATGTCGTATTTCGTATTCCCGCGTCAATATGTTCATACGTTTATTTTCCATCATAGTACGGCCTTGTAAACTAGTTAAGAATTTTTGGATTTTTCATACCACTATAACAGGCATCTGTTCATACATTTTTAACTGGCAGCTACTCAAAGTACTGATCAGGATAGCAATGCAGTAAAGAAAGTAAGATTTATCTCAAAAAAGGTTAGCACAATAATGCACACGTTTCAAAAGCATGTTTTAGAAAAAAAATGACACGCATTATGAAAATTGATATTTGCGACATTTCTGACAAATTCACAACTCTGTTGTGCGCGCGCATAACGCATCTCTGCCCGCGAGTTCAGCAAGTACCTTCCTAAAGGTAGTTTAGTTTTTTAGGTTGGTTAGGTTAATATACCAACATTGTAGAAAGTAACTATTTAGAAATAAATCAATGGAAAATTGAAGAAAAACTAGTCGAAGGAAACCTTTGTGTCCTACCTACAATTAAAAAACATCGCAAAAATCTAGGCACTTCGAATTCCCCGCCCTCGCCCTCACTAACCTTACAGTCGCGCCAAGTTTCTTTGGCTCTGATTGAGCGGTACCTCTCTCTCACTCACCCCACCCTTACCCTATGAGTGAAAGAGAGTCCCCGCTTGCTCAGAGCCACAGAAACTTGGCTCTGATTGTATGAAACGGGCTAGATAATTTCGGGAAATATTGTTTAATAAAACTGCACAACTAAAATACTGATTTGCACAGCAAATATCAGGGCAAAATGCTGCGGTAGCTTAGGTGAAGGGTAAAGCGGGTGAGCGAAGCGTAGCCTCCGTATAGGTAGAACATGCCAGAACAACAAAAAATACTTAAAACATAAACTTGAATACACATAAAATATTTAAAACATAAAAGTGTTTTTGCTGATCCTTTTTTGCTGTGAAAATCAGTATATTTGATGTGCGATTAAATACTAGCCGATAATTTCCGTTCTACCTACCATTCTCTGAGAATCTAGTTTGTTCAAAATCATGAGCAGGGAGCGTTTCTCTGTAACACTTGGGTTCTATATGATGGCCACATCAGAGCAGAAAGCGGCAGGTAGGACCCGAGCGAAACAGGGGGCATCTAAAGCTAAAGATTCTATGCCTCGGAATCCCGAGACATAGAATCGCCAAGTCTTAAGATAGAAGAGATTCGTGGTTTGAAAAACGATCTGAACGAGGTAAAAGTCAACCTGGAGGCATTCTCTTCGTTTACAATCTCTTGAAAAGAAGGCTGAACATGGTAAAAAAGAACTAGAAAATCTTCATCTGACTGTTGACGAAATGTAGGCCACCATAGATAGCTAGAAAAAAATGAGATTGAAATTGTGGAGATACCGGAAGTGGAAAACAAGAGCCTTTACCACATCGCTACGGTTCTCTCCAGCAAGATAGGCATGGAACTGCGGTAGTTCGACGTGGATGAGTCATACTGCGCAGGATCACGTTAACATGCGCAGTCCAGTGAAACCCTGAGTCAAAATCGAGGGGACCCTATCGTGGTACGTCTGTTGCACTAGTCCAAGCGTGATGAAATTCTGAAAGTAGCGAAGACCATAAAAACCAACAAAGGCAGCTCCAATGAATTCGCACCTGGAACCTAGAAGGACGTTTTTGTTAATGAGCGACTAACCCAGAAAAACAGACAGTTATTTCATGAAGCTAGGCAACGGGAAAATGCCTGTGTTCAAATTCTGCTGGATCATTGGTGGAAATATTCCCTTACGAAACGCCGAAAAGAAACCCGCCATCACCATCAAGAATCTGCATGACCTGGTCGAGAAGGTGGGAACGAAGTGCCTCACTGGTCACTGGAAAACCAGGATGAGAATCTGGAAATTGCACACCCTACCCCCACGAATTCAAGTCCTAACTCCTTCTACAGTGACGTATCTGCCACCTCCCAAAGTACCTCTTGGTATACTTCTTACATATTGTGTACCATATAATATATCACTAAAACTTATTTCGTGTGATACTCTATTATATTATTTATAAATATTGAGAAGCGCATTTCAGTCTTAAAAATCAAGCATACAAAAAAACAAGCACACTACAACAACACTCAAAACTATATTTTACGAGTACATACAAACACTGGGTGTTATAACAAATTAAAGACCTTGATCTAGAAAAGGAACTAGAAAAACATAGCCAGGGAATGTCAAGTTGTAGAATCTGAATCATGTAATAATATCAACACGTAAAAAATTCTTGCTTTTAACTTACGTAGCATGACCCGTAACTTTGATCAATTTCCTATCTCTTTTATACGACTAAATATGGACATTGAGTGCTAGCCACAAGCTCCTCCTACAACTCCTTCTGCTCCAACTTATTTATAAACAAGGCTGGTGGAGTGATTGTGTACATCAAATCTTGCTGGAACGCATCCATGTACGAAGCACTCTTCAATGAATCGAATTTTATCATTGTAGAGGTGCTACACAAATTCACAGTATCTACTAGAAATCTATCGATCACCCTTATTCCCGTGTATAAAATCCTTTAGTACTGATCTAAACACGGTTCTTGAAAACATTAAAAAGAAAAATTTAATGATTGTTGCGGGCGATGTAAACATCAATACGATGCCTGACACGACCACCCCAGTATACCGCTTAGACTACCTCTGTCTAACCCTTGAGCATGACCTGGTACAATCTGTGGATAAGCTGACCCGACTCTTGTCTCGATCACATTCTTACTAGGTCACACCAAATCACCACAGGAATTATTTGCAACTCAGGAATCACCGACCACAATGTGGCCTAGTGGGAATAGTTAACACAATCAAGCATGATAAACATAAGCGCTTACTCACTAAATACAATTTTGGTAACATTGAAGGCCAACTAAAAGACACAGATTGGTCGCCAATCACTGAAACGAGGAGCGTGTCGGTCGCCACAGTTGTTCTAGCATACGTTAAATATTATAATCGGTCAAAATATACAGACTCTTCAAGTCAGCCGTAGTATGTACAACGTGAAGCCATGGATGACCCCGTGTCTTATAAAGTGTATGAGACATCGCGACGCACTCCATCTAAAAGCACGGAACCTACAAATGGCGATGAAGAATGACCAATCACCTGCACAAACTGAAACATCAATGTGAAAGAAAATTATTTAGATGAAAATAAAAATAACTCAAATAGCTATGGAAAATAATAAAAGAAAGTCAGTCTCCTCTCTTATCTACCTTCTAAAAGTGCAAAGTGCTCCAGGTCTTAATGGGTGTTAATGTCATCATTAACAATGGATTTATGAAGCGCTTTAAACAAACCCTTCTGCATCCACTGACTCATATATTCAATCTTAGTTTATTCCTCGGGGAATTCTTTGAATGCTGGAAAGTTGCAGCAGTATGTTCTATTCACAAAAGCGGCCCCAGAAATATCCCGGCTAACTATCGGCCGAACTCATTGTTCATAAGTTCCTCCAAAGTACTCGAGATACTAGTTTAACAAATTGATGTCCTACCTCGAAAAAAAATATCTTCTAAACGAAAAACAGTTTGGTTTTAAATCTACAGAAGATGCAGTAGAAGCACTTACAAACCTCGTAACAAAACCTTTAGACGACGCAAAGCTTGTATAGGTATGTTCTTAGACTTGGCAAAGGCTTTCGATGCCGTTTCGGTCAAAATCTCGCTACAAAAAGTCGAGCGTCTGGGAATTCGAGGTACAGCACATGTTAACTTTAATGGAATTTTATCATGTACCCACATCCTAGTTAAATTTTACCTTTGTACTAGTTTTCTGATTAATAAACCTATTTGTATTTTCATATGATGTTCAAGCCATGAAGAAACATCATCTTAAAAAACATGATAGCTGAGAGCTCTCAAAAAACCAAGCAGAACATTTGTCTGAAAATTGATACAAGGATACTGGTAACTAGAAGGATGCCAAGAATAAGAAGAAAACAACTGCTGCTCTCCAAATCACACATCCTCGCCATTCCACATATCCAATATTGGCTTTAGGCTGAAGATTCGGTCGATTGAAGTCACCCTCCTTGCCTTCCTGACGAGCAGGTCACACCACCTCTTTTCAAAACTTGTGCCCTCTGGTATGCCGGCCGAAAGACCGGAACTGATTTAAAACCCTGACTGGAGAAGCAACATTCATTCATTCATTCATTAAGTGATGTTTCTTGTTTGACATATATTTGGAATGACTAAACTTGCAGCAAACTAACAAATACGGAAATTGCAATATAGCCATCTGCAAAAAACACACAAAGTAATATCCTGAGAACTTGACCCCATTCATCTCGATTCTCGAAGGAACTCCTGATCGCTAAAAAGGCACCAAATTATAAGTTGAATTGCGACGCCTCTAGAATCGGTCTCAAGAGGCAATAATCGTAACCAATGAATATCCCCACCGAGGGCCTGAACCGGGATACGAGTAAGAATGTGCCATATTCCACCATACTCAGTGTGCTCAGTGTAGAGCGCTGCCTCAATGTGCCAAATTGGAATGTATCAGAATCCCGACATCAGGATCACTTTGGGCCAAATTCAATCATTCGCTTACAGGCGAAAACATAGATATATCACAGATATGTAGAACGGGTCGTGAGGAAATTGCACAGTTGCGGCGATGGGTTATCCCGGGTTGTTTTCACAATATTGGCACTTATAGATACGATGTTATAAAATTGTCATTAGATTACATTATTTTTATATTGTAGTATAAAAAAAATACGAAAAAAATAAAAACATCCTCACAGAGTGAGTTTCCTTCTTCTGTGTGAGATTTAGCCTTGAATCACAATTTGAAAGGGAAATTATCGCTTTCATACTCAAAACATAACCAGTTTAGTTGATTTATTTTTTATTGTTCGCCATGAGTATGAGACTTAAGTGTTTCATGTGCATTATTTTTGCCTGCTTGCAATCAATGATTTGAGTTTTGAGTTGTGGGTGTCACGCCAACTAATCATTTCTTAATTTATACATATATACATTAAAACATATAGACACATTTTTTTTAAGACGAGCTCTTGTCACGTTAAGCCTACCTACAGGTCCCGGCTACTATCGCTACGTGATAGTGGTCATAAAACCCCTCCATCCGCACTGAGCCAGCGTGGTTTAGTATGGCTTAATCTTACTCGTATACGGGTAAAGGTCTGTGCCCCTCGGTGAGGACATTAACAGGCTACATTTATATGAGTCTTAAAAGCGACTGAGAGGTGGTGCAGAACACCAACAAGTGCGTGCGTTTGATCGTCGTTCTATTCCAATCTAGTTCTATGGCCCACTCGAAATTCGACACAGTAGGTTTCGTTATGTCAGGTTTGAATTTTCAGACATATTTAGTTAATCGCTGTCAGTGATGTTCTTAAGTTAGTCTGAATTATTGCAGTCTTAGATTTAGATTGACAAGGGTCTATTGGCACTTTTTTGTAATTAATATAAATGTAACCAATGTTTAGATTGACAAGTGATAAGGGTCTATTGGCACATTCTCGGGAGTTTATGTGATGGAACTGCAAACTATCGTCCCCGAATCGGGCGTAACTTACAAAATGCTTTTGTTGCAGGGCGCTCTTGTCTCTACCAGTCTGTATGGGAAAAGACGTGGAGACAAAGATTCAAGATTCAAGATTCAAGATTCGTTTATTTGCTTATGAAATTAGGTAGACATATCAGATGTTAATAATATTAGAAGTTCCTTATTCAGCTATATTTATACAGCATGCAAATAGTAGTATATTTCGATTTGTGTATAGGACCTATCAAGCATACACAAACAATTTAATATTAAGACTTATAAATCAAAAACTCTGAAAGTGCATAAAAATTATGCTGTTGAAGCCATAGTAATAACTTTCTTTTAAAAATTATGAAAGGGAGACTTTTTATGTCGGTGGGCAATTTGTTGTATATTTTTACGCTCATTGCATAACAATTCTTTTGGTAAAGCGTTGTTCGTGGCTTATGTTCCAGTACTAACCTATCCGGATTTCTAGTATTCCTTGGAAACTGTTCTTTAGCAGTCGTGAACATATTCATGTTCTGTTTCACAAATTTTGCTACTTCAAATATATAGAGACACGGTAAAGTTAAAACGTTTAGTTTTTTGAACAGCGTTTTACATGATTCTTGGGGTTTTACTCCTAAGATTGCCCTGACGCATATTTTTTGTATAACAAACGCTCTGTTGACATCTGTACTATTTCCCCATAAGATGATGCCGTACCTTAACAAGGATTCCACGTATCCGTGGTAGGCAGCAAGTGTTGTTTGGAGGGTGGTAGTTTTTCTCAGCTTTGAGAGTGCAAATACAAATCTACTTATTTTATTGCAAACCTTGTCAATTTGCAGTTTCCAGTTAAGGTCTTTGTCAATTACAATACCGAGAAATGTCACACTATTTTCACATTTTATTATTTGGCTATTATAGTTTATAGTGATATCACTGACATTGTTGAAATTCATTAACTTTGTCTTAGTCACATTAATTTTTAGATTATTATTATTTAACCAATCGTCTACTAACCCTATTGTTTTATGTATGTCATTTCTGTGTTTATCAATTAATTTATTATCCTTATTACCATTATTATAATTTGATTTGTTAAATAGAATGTCATTATTATTATTGCTAACTATAATCGAAATGTCGTCCGCGAATAAGATGAATTGGTGTAATGTCACTTTTGGTATGTCATTTATATATATTAAGAACATAAGTGGGCCTAAAACACTTCCTTGAGGTACACCAAAATTATTATATTTATATTCAGACTCATATTTAATTTCTTTGTTATTGCTATTTAATCTATTTATGTGCACACTTTGTTTCCTATCACGAATATAGGTCTGTATCCATTGTAGGGGTGGTCCCCTTACGCCATATTGTTCTAGTTTATCTAACAAAATATCATGCGAGACAAAATCAAAAGCTTTCGTCATGTCGAAAAATAAAACAGATGTATTGTATTTGAGATCGAAGCCCTTCGCCACACTAGATACTAGATTGAATGCTGCTAGAATTGTAGATTTATCCTTTTGGAAACCGTATTGTTCCTTTGTAATTATTTTATGCTTCTCAAAGTAGTCATTAAGCCTAAATTGCATAGCTTTTTCAAATATTTTGGAGAATATTGGTATCAGTGTTGATAGTTGCTGGCTTCTTCTGCATTCCCTTTCTTATACAGCGGTTTCACAATCGAAAGTTTTAGTTTTTCAGGAAATCGTCCTTCCTCAAACGAGATATTTATTAAATGGCATAAAATTGCACATAGTGAATTGCTACATGTAGAGCGCTACAAAACTTTCTTATGTTGTCATCACTGTAGTCTCTTTTCACAATGTGCCATGACTTAATCGCGTAGTCTTTTGATTTTATTGGAAAGCTCACCATTTGCGCAGTGTCGTGATCTGATAATTCGAGAGGTAGTGTCGTTCCTTGTGCATCCTTAATATTGCTGTAAATATGATCAAGACAGGCTTTTTCCCTTGTTGGTGTCTTAATCAGTACCTTAAGATTATGCGTATTCATTATGTCAATCAGTTTTGTGGTGTTTATGTTATTTTTCAGAATATTGATATTTAAATCTCCTGTGATAATTATATTAGAAATTTGCTTTTTTGATAATGTGAATAATAAGGTCTCAAGTTTATTAAAGAATTGTTCTATTTTATTTTTTTGTGTCCTAAAAGAATAGATACAAATAATCACTAGTTTGTGTTTTGGAACCTCTATTGCACAACTTTCAAATAGGTTTGGTACAGCCATATCTTTGATGTAAGGAAGTTCTTTGGTGTCATTTTCTTTTTTAGCCAAAATACAAGTGCCTCCCCTTCTTTTGGTTCTTGAAAAGGCCGTTGTCATTTTATAGTTATTTAAATTTATCATGTTTTCATTACCTGACTGTATGAACGTTTCAGAAAGACATATGATGTCTGGTTCTTCCTTGTTGTCACTCAAGTCCTGTATTGCTAATTCAAGTAACTCCAATTTGGAATTGATGCTTTGTATGTTTTGATGTAATACTCTAAACTTTAAATCATTAGGAGGAACGAAAAAACTCATTTTTAGTAGTATTATTTTTCTTGTATATTTTTGGGGTTCAGTTTCATGAAGATCTGCATTACAAGATACTTTAAAATAATAGGGAATCGTCCCCTTTTTTGTTTCATCATCGGTTTGGTTTTTGTTATGTTTTGGATATTTGTTTGTACTATTTTTATAAAAACTTTCAAAGTAATATGGTATAGTGCCCAGTTTCCGTGTCTCTTTGTTGGGTTGATTTGTTCGAGTGTTTGGTTTGGTTGGTTTAACTATGTTCTGCAATCTTAGTTTTTGTTTCATTGTGTCAGTGTAATCTAATTGGTCTACAACAGCATTAATCTTTGTACACGTATTTTTATAATGCAATTTCAATCCCTCAGCATCTAGGAATGTACAGTTTGGGAACTGTTTACAGATCACTCGTAACGTGTCATTTAATTTCCTTTCATTTAAGTGATCACTATTATAAACGCTTAGCACTAACACATTATTATATTTTAGAGACTTTAGAGCTGCGCCTAATTCTATTTCTACCATCTTAGGGTTGGTGTCATGTTCACCTAGAGATATAACAATTTTATCTCCTTCCGTCATAAGCGTCTTGTCCAGGCTATCTAATGATCGGCATATTTCCTGCGATGTTGCGTTGGGCTTAATCAGAGCCATTACTTTGTACTGTCCATATTTATTATGTAATCTGTTTTCGCTTAACCTCGATGCTAATCCAACGCATTGTCTTCCTCCTATGATGGTTATTTTTTTTTGGTTTCCCATTGACTCATTCGTCTTCTTACTTTCCTCCAGGAAAGTATCCTTGTCTGGTTTCGTGCTCTTCATAATATTATCTTTACCGAGTTTTGCTTCTGTCTGGCAATCCCGTTGTATGCATATCTCAGATTCTTTGTCGGTACCTGTAGTCATAGTCTGGGTAGACTGGTGCTTTGTTGATATATCAATTTGATTTGCTCTGTCTAGGTTTGCGTACTTTTCAGTTGTTTGTATCGATTTTGTCGGTTTTTGCAATTCTATTGTTTTTGTTGTAGTATCTTGGCTTAATATTTTTGAATTGTTCATGCTACTGTTGGCTGGTGTCAAGTTCGGTGCAAGTCTTTTATATAATTGAATTACCTTCCGGCTTTTTTCTAAGTCTTGTTTTAATTTTATGTTCTGCATCAATATATTTTCAATTTCTACGTGTGCTCCATCTAATTCTAGTTCGAGAGTCTCCACTTTAAGCTTCAATTCCGAAAGCTCACTGTCGCATATAGAAGTAGCAGTCATATCTGGTAGGCTTTTCAATGTTTCTTCTAAAATGCTGTTTTCCTCCAGACTAATAAAGCTTGAATTTATAGAGTCCTTCAAGTCCTTTCTTCTATAAGTGATATTGATGTCATCCATTTTGTTTTTATTTTTTATATTAAGACGAGATGTGATGATTGCGAGTGTATGCGTGCACACCTACCAGTGTGCCTACACATGTAGGTGTGCACCCCCCCGCCCGGCACGTGGCGTATCACCGCAGTATCACTCACACGAACGCATTTCCCAGGAATCGCATTTCGAACACTCTAGACACTTACACATGTACATTTTTGTATAAGGACTATCCTTTAGTTAGTAAAACAGTTAGAAATAACTAAATGTAGCCCACTAATATCCCCACCGAGCGGCACGGGCCTTTACCCGGATGCAAGTGAAGTCAGTGGCCAACCCAACTGCCAGAAGTCATCAAGGTGCCCTAACAGGACCTCTGACTCAGCTTTACGACCACTACCACCGAGTGGCGATAGTAGCCGGGACCTACAGTTTAACATGTCATCCGAGACATGGAAGCACCCGAAACAAATGCCACATAGAAACGGACACCCATCCAGTGCCCGTCTCGGCCAGATGTTGCTGCCCGCACGATAGTTTCCGATGAGCGAATATCGCTGGACCACGGACGCTTCCAAAGGAGGAGTAAACAAAATATAGCGTCCCCTTCTCCGTTAAGGGGTTTACATACTGCATTTTTTGAGACAGGGAACTAGCCCATCGCCACAACTTTTGAGATATGAAGGTTCCCTCACGATGTTTGCCATCACCATTATGCGAGTTCGCATTGAGTTATTACTCCATATTGCACACACAAGAAACACAATCAATACAACAATTCAGGCACGTTGACATTTCTATCAGTCAATGTCCATTCATTTTTTAAAATGGCAACATTTATTCACAAGCCGTACCACAAATAATAGGGCACAAAATAAAGCGAGAATTGACCCTAGAGGTCTCCACTGTACGTGTCTAAAATAAATAAGAAAACACAAAACGCTGAAAAACGCACTGGTCTAATAGGACGAAGGTATAGCAAGTATAAAAATAACTCGATCAACACATCATATAAAGGTATTCAATTAGACATGTAAACATTCAGGCTACGCTAACCTCGCAAATTTTATTGTGATGTTGTAGTTAATAGTAGTTTATATGACTCATACATAATGCCTAATTATGTACAGTTACATACAGTAGTTTATCTACACACATATCATAAGCTCTCTTTGATGTGTTCAGGAACCGCATGTTCGACCGGCATGGTGGCGTTGATAATCACTCTGCACTTGTTTAGCTTGTTCAGTAGTACCAACTTCACAGATAAACTAGGGGGTAGCGGCACGCAGGCGGGCGTCGGCGTTCGAAATTTGAATGTCACAATTTGTCAAAAATTGATACATTATGGTCATAGTTTAGTCATGATTTAGATAGGATATTAGTTTTTACCACGTAGAATAACAAAATGCTGGTCGTAACGTGCGGTTTTTGGACGCAGTAAAGAGGGTTTATTATACGTGTGTTATTTTATTATTAACATTATTTATTTACACAGAAATTGTCATTTTACATGTGTGTTATATGTAATGTGATGTGATTAAAGTGCTTTTTAACTTCTATATTTTTGACACCAGTATTTTTCAATATTCGACGCAGTCGAATCACAGCTTACTGGTGACATAGGTTTGGACTGTCAAAACGTTGAATTTGACATTTTAACGTTTGTTGGCATCCTATTCCTAGTAATTAAGTTACGTAAATACTATATCATTTGCATGCCTATTTGAGGTTATGTCGTGTGAAACTAAAATTGCATATTTATGTCATGGCCTATTGTTAACCAAGATATAAAGTTTAATATGGGAAAAGACTGAAAACAGTAAACTATTACTTTGGAACTATTTTATTTATAACGCCTTACAAAATGCAATAGCAATAACAACACCTCTGTGGATTTATTGATTTGTATTTGATATTTATCATCCGTGGGTCACTACAAAAAGTAGATCTGTAGATAATCCTGATATACAATTGGGTCAAAAATATAGCTTGGCTGTTCCACAAGACTATGTTGTGATAACGGCAAAGTTATACTTGAATGATTATCTACAGAACTTGGCACCCACTTAGATCTCCACATTACGTTAGCACAGCCGAACTTGGATTCGATTTTTATAGGCTCTTTGACTGTTTTGATGAGATAAGAGTCTATTAATGTACTATAGCAAGCTTTAAATCCTCATACAGAGATTATTTATTAGCATGTCCAAGGACGGATGTCTGAAGCGGTTTCCGCTGATTTTCTTTTGACCCCTTGTTCTTAAAACCATCTCTGCCTATAGGTACAAACCTTTATGTACTTACTTATATATTTTTTGCATCTACATTAATTATATGCATACACACCTTCCCAGTTTGGAAAAATAAATACACACAAACAATTTTGTTTTTGTATTCCCACACATAGACACAAATATTTCATGTGTACTTGTTTCTTACACAATGCACAATCCCTTTATCTGATCTATATCTTTAATTTATGTATACCACGTAGTCTACTTCAACACCTTGAATACCACACCTAAATTCACATGGTTCCGACAGAATACCAGCGTGTGCTGCAGGAAGACCTGTAGTCTTCCTGCAGCACATGCTGAGCCGGAACCGTTTCAACGTCGCAATACATTTTTTGTTTCGACGGAAGTTTTCTTGGGTTCCGTTGATCGGTACAGTTTGACGACAAAAAGGAATAGGGCAAACTGATACTCTAGACTCGTAAGGCTGCAGTGAACGCTAGCAATTAGTCAGAAGCCAGCGACCGTTATCTGTCCCTTGGTGTGAGAGAGACGGGATGGTATATCCTACATTATCTTTAGTTCCCCTGCTGTACCGCAAGCATGGATTTACAAATCTGTAACTACAAAATACTCTTTTCAAGGACCTACAAGATTGGCGGAGTAAATATAAAGAGAGCAAACCCAATTCCTTTAATGCCTTGGAAAGTACTCTGAAGTTACAAAGTGCACATACAGTGTCACAGATTCTTTTAAAACTGTTTCGTCATTTAGTTTGATAACCTTTTAATGTATAACTGTGACAAATTATAAAGAGCTGTACATCTTTAGGTATCATACGTAGGTAAAGTGAATTTTACTACGATGGAATTCTAATATGTAAGTCTGATCACGCTGTATTTTTTTCCATTCGCATTTTATTTCTTGTTGTTTCTATTCTTTGTTGTTCTATTCTATGCCTACTCTTTGAATTTTCTGAGTTCTGTTTTGTAAATTTTGACAACTAAATAAACGCTTGATCTATCTATCTATCTAATGTGCCCATGACCGAGAGGCACATGCATTCATTCTCAAAGTAAATTCTACTTTGAGAATGAAATTATCATAAAATGTAGAATAATAACTGTAAATAAATGTAGCCATTGAATAAATCTGTTGATGATTTTGTGTATTATTTGTGTAATATTGAAAAGCTCAATAATGGGACTATACTCCCAGGAGTCTGGCCAGTCTACTCTCAGGCGTCATTAGATACGGTTGTGTACCCCTTCTAAGTAAAGTTTTATATATCTACCCTATATCTTGACTATGGTGCTCATAAAGTGTACAACTTGTAAAAAGAACATAACTAAGAAGTGCCCAGGACTTGAATGTAGCCGCTGTGAACGAAGTGTACATGCATCTCCCGAATGTGCCAAAATATCTGCCAAACAGCTGGCAGCACTTCGAGTCCCCAACGGCCTCGAATGGAGCTGCTCGGAGTGTCTTCGTGGAATATCGCGCACGTCGTCGTTCTTTGTCCCGGAGGATGAATCGGATAAAGAAGAAGGAAACGTCTTCGCAAGACCTCAAGCTGTATCTTTGGACGTAAAGAAACTACTTCAGGACCTGTCTAATGAAATGAAAAAAAACCATTAATGAACATCTCGAAGGTCTCCAAACCTCCCTAGAGTTTATTGGAGACCAGGTAGCATCTATAGAAACCTCCATCAAAAATCAAAACTCGAAAATCAAGGCCTTGGAGAATAAAAACATGGATCTTTACAATGCCAATAAAAATCTGGAGCTTCGGGTAGCCGCCCTAGAGCAACGGGAACAACAAAGTGAACAAAATAAATTGGGTAGTTATCTGGAGATAGCGGGTCTACCAAACTCCCTTAACGAAAGTGCAGAGTCAGTTGCCAAGGCCGTAGCCACAGCACTGGCAGTTGATGGCAACAACATCCGATCCGTAAAACACATCTCAGGACGGAAAGATAAAACTAGCCATCTGCTTATAGCACTGAACTCTCCCGACAGTCGTACCAAGTGGACTAAAGCTGCGAAAGACAGGACCATTACTCTGGGTGACATCACCTGCTCGACACCACCAGAATCTGCCACTGACCCAGTCTACGTTCGCCGCGCACTGACCCCACAAAACAAGTATCTTCTGTACCAGGCGAAGAATCAGCTACGCCCGTCTTTCAAATACGTGTGGATTGACGAAACTACTGACAGGATACTGGTCAAGAAGGAAGACAATGGAAAAACTTCGGTAATTCGGTCAATACATGATATTGAAATGCTTCTAGCTAAGTAAATACCTATAAATATCCAATAAACGGAATTAATCTTAAAAATTCAACACGATAAACCTAGTAGAAAGTCCTAATAGTGTGGAAATATTTAATTGTACAAATGTCAATGCATTTCTCAAGTATATACCCATATCGAAAAACAAAAAACTACCGTTATTCTGTCTGCATGTGAATATTAGATCAATGATCCGAAACTTCACTACCTTACTTCAAACCATTGATAATTGTTCCCAATCTCTCGACTTTGTTGTTGTAACTGAGGCTGGCATACCAGAATCAATTTCAAACCTATTCTGTATTGATGGCTACACAATGCACACACAACTAAGAAGTAATCAAAAAGGTGGTGGAATAATTATCTACGTCAAAAACTGTCTTAAATTTACAATAAAACCCACCAAAACACATCACTTTGAAAGTCTATTAGGAACAATGAAAACTAGATTTAATGAAACTTTAGTTGTGTGTGCAGTGTACAGACCACCAGGAAAGAATAAAAACATGTTCATATCAGAACTGCATAAGTCTTTGTTAGACAACTCCACTGGGTCCCTGATAGTCCTCGGTGACATGAACATAGATCTAAAAACACAAACATCATATAGGAGCTCGTATCTTGACATGCTGTCGTCGTGTGGCCTCGTGTGTGGAGTCTCCGATTATACAAGAATTGAAACTCGGAATGGAACCGTCACAAAGTCCTGCCTTGATCACATTTTTATGAGACTCCCCACAATGGAGCCGCACGCGGCCGCTGTTAACTCAGTACTGGCTGACCACCGCGTCACCGTCCTCGCTTGCACCGGCAGCGCGCGTAGCTCACATATACAGGATGCTCGACAAACAACCTTAGCTACTACCATTAACAATGATATCATGAAAAAGGAATTACTTTGTACTGATTGGAACAAAACTAGTGAGATGGATACGGCGGATCAAATTTATGCATTTATTAGAGATTCATTCAAAGAAGCAATGAGTAAAGCTACGTGTAAAAGAGAAATTAAAATTCGAAATCACAGTGCCGAGTTATGGATTAACAAAAACATCATAAACTTATGCAATAAAAGGGATGAAATATTTGGCCGGTGGTTAAAAGATACAAATAACTACACACTGAGGTTACAATACAATAAAATAAGAAATAAACTGAATAAGGTAATACAATACCATAGAAATAAATACTATAAAAATAAAATTATCGCTAACTATGGAAACCCGAAAAACCTATGGAAAATTATAAACAATATCTGCGGTAGAATAACTGAATCTATAGATAAGAATATACTAAAAATATTTGCACCATATAAACCTAGAGAAATTGCTGATAAGTTTGCTTATGAATTTGATAACTCTGTAAAGAGAATACTTCCGAACTGCCACATTAATCTCCTATCAAATTATCAGACGCCGCAAGCTGAAGTAAGTTTGCGCTACCAGCCTGCCACGCCACGTAAGATCTACGGACTTATTAAAAGCCTAAACAGCCACAAAGCTCCAGGCTTAGATGGTATAAGAGTCTGTGACATGCAAATAGCTAATGAACGAGTGTGTATAGCCATATCAAACTTAGTAAATACCAGTATTAAAACTGGCCTGTATCCAGACGAACTAAAACAGGGTTGTGTGAGACCAGTCTATAAAAAGGGCAAACATAATGACGTATGCAACTATCGCCCAATCACACTTCTTTCTTCAATTGACAAAATTTGCGAAAAATTCGTTTGCGAACAGTTGCATAGATTCTTCCACTTAAACAATATAATAGACCCCAACCAACATGGATTCCAACCTCGTAAAAGTACAACCATTCTACTATCAAAATTTACAGACGATTTAAACGAACACTTAAATGATAAAAAACAAATACTTGCTCTCTTCATAGACTTTTCACGGGCCTTTGACACACTCGATCACGTTAAACTTATTCACAAACTGGATGCTTGTGGGATCAGAGGTCCTGTCAAGCAATGGTGCTTAAACTACCTCCAAGGACGAAAATATAATGTGAAAATCTGCAACGCGCTCAGTGATGACATCCCAACTAGCCAAGGCACAGCCCAAGGGTCAGTCCTAGGCCCACTGCACTTCCTCACGTACGTCAACGATATGAGCTACCCGATGAAGCACTGCACCACCTACCAGTTTGCAGATGACACCTGCCTAATCATAGCCGACAAAGATCCTAATGTCGCTAAAAATAAACTACAGGCAGACTTCGACAGACTGTCTAAATGGTGTCATGACGCGGGATTGGTCCTCAACGCCCAGAAGACGAAACTACTACACATCAAATCACCCTACTGTAGAGACATGACACAGGTTGACATTGTTGCTCATTCCCACGCCTGCATGCACAGAGGGTGTGACGATGGATATTGCGACTGCGGCCCAATAGAAATCGTAGACACTCATGTGTATCTGGGCCTGGTGATTGACAATAGGTTCAACTGGGGTCCACATGTTGAACGTGTTTGTAGTAAGCTGAGGTCACTCCTGGCATCTTTCTGGATCGTAAAGGACCGTTTACCATACCCAATCCGGCTAATGCTGTATAACGCACTAGGCGATTCTATAATTACGTATGGGCTATCTAGCTACGGCCGTACTTATACTACTTACCTGAATTCCATATTAAAGCTACAAACTAGGATCCTGAAATTAATTGTATCACCGAGAATGAAAAACAAATATGAGAATGATGATGTCCAACTATATAAACACTGTGGAGTTCTTCCAATAACACATAAAGTTAATTATTGCCTGCTTAAAGAACAACTTTTCTGTAAAAAATATCGTTTAAAAATAAACCATCCTGTAATGACCAGACGCATGGCACAGAACAAACTGGTTACTGTGCGTGCAAATAATACCTACGGCGAGCGGACGAGCTCCTACATGATTCCGCGCTTGATTAACAACTTACCTACGCAAACCTTAAACTCGATCACACAGACAAACATTAAACACAAACTTAAATCTTATTTTCGTTCAAAATTACAAGGGGTAAATACTACTTGAGAAATGCACACTCTATAGCCGAAAACTAGAATATATATAGCCAACAGTTTGTATTTGAATTATACCTACATATTTAGCATCTATGCGTACATAAACATAAATACTGTATAAGGAGTAGATAACACCACACACAAACCTCAGTGGTTTAAGTGGTGGTCAAGAATATTAAACTCTGTTTGTAATAAGATACCAGTAAATAAATAAATAAATAAATAAATAAATAGAAGGCTAATCTGGAGATGAAGTGGACAAGCGGACGGAAGATATATTGTAATCTAAGGCGTAACTTCGGGTGAGATCATTTCAGTACCTATCTATAGCTAACAAGAATTTGTCGGAAGGCGATTTGATTACAAGAAAATTGGTCACAACCTCAAGGCGAAGCGAAGCGTACAGGGGTGTACTATACTACGGTGCTGGTAAATGACGCTTTCTACAAAACAGGCGATGATGATACCTTTTTGCATCGTAGTAACTATGTTTAAAACCCAATGAAGCTGTGTTCTCAAGTGTCGATTTACTTGTGAATGGTCAACTAAAACAAGTGTTGCAATATAAGGAAGAGTAAGATAGAGTCGTGTTTTGCCGGTTGAGTGATGATGAGAGTTATTTGCCTTGTGAATCAAAGTGTTGTATAAGGAGGTAGACAGTTATCCCAGCTCAGGAACAATAAACCTACACGCGCACGTGGCATGTGCATGTGCGGGTTAAGCAGCAGTTATAAAAATTTAGCATACCGACTACTGACGGATCTTGTATACACAGTGAATACAAAAGACAAAGGCAACCTTTAACATTTTTAATATTTACATATAGGCACATACGTTGCTTCTGTGGTTCCTACAACACAAGGATAATGACAAATATGCCTCAATCCTTGAAGAAATCAATTTAAAAAATTGATGAAAAACCAAGCAGAACATGAGTAAGCAAATGGAAACAATGATACGACGACCTCTGTGGCGCAGCGGTTGTGGATCGCATACCGATGGTTCGATCCCCGGCTCGAAAAAAGAACCTTGGCTTGAAAGTTTATGCAAGTGACATTTAATTAGCTGACCACATTTTAGGGAATGATAGTACCCGTCATTATAAACAACTTTCCCCAAGAAACATATGGTCGCAAACGAACAAAATATTGGGTTCCCCATAACAACTTGTAGTCAGCTGATCGGATCAATGTACTGAGGGACAATTTTTTTTTCCATTTGCGTCCATATATTTCTTGGGGGAAGTTGTTCATAATGATGTACTATCATTGCCCAAAATATGGTCAGCTAATTAAATGTGACCTTGTATATGTGTATGTGACGTCACTGTATCTAATATCCACGACACAGGGTATCCTAGTGTGGGACCAGAAGCAATGTAAGTGCCTGTATATAATATGTTTATGTGTATACTAGCAACTAGAAGGACAGCAAGAACTCAATGAAAATAACTCCTGCTCTCCAAATCCTGCATCCTCCCCATTCCACATATCCTATATTGGCTTTGTGTTGAAGAGATAGTCGATTGAAACCACACTTCTTTCCATCATGACGAGCAGGTCACACCACCCCCTCTATTCAATATTTGTGCCCTCTGGTATGCCGGCCGAAAGACCGGACCCTGGCTGGAGAGCCACCATTCATTCATTCATTCATTCATTCATAAATGTAGCCCATTAATGTTCCCACCGAGGGGCACGGGCCTTTACCTATCAGTGCGGGTTGATGGAGTGGTGTCGGGCTAGTGGCCAGCCCGACTGTCAGAAGTTATCAAGCTGCCCTATTAGGGCCTCTGGCACATCTTTACGACTGCTACCACAAAGTAGTGATAGTAGCCGGAACAACAGCTGTGTCATCCAAAACTCAGAAGCGCCCGAAACAAATAGCACATAGAAACGGACACCCATCCAGTACCCGTCTCGGCCAGATGTTGCTACCCGGACGGTCGTTTCCGATGTGCGAATACCGCTAGGCCACGGATACTTCAAACAATTCGACAGACACAATTGTGTATAAAAATGTATATGTCACCGTAAGATTGTCAAAACCGTTAGTTGATAAACTAACGTTTTTTTTTCTCGTTAGTTGGCCAACTAACGACAGATAGTAAACTGTAGCGTACTGCTTACTATATGACGCGTTAATTGATAAACTGACGATTAAAACCGTTAATTAGTAAACTGGTTTAAACTTGAATTGCAAGCCAAATACCAGGGCAAACACTGCGTTAGAACAAAAAAAAACGTAAATCCTCAACCCTGTCGGTCGGGATTACTATCTGTTGACTATCTTACGTGACATATATAAAACATGTATAAATAAATTAATACTGTGATAAAATTAGTCAGCTGAAGAATATAAACTCAACACAAGTAATGACTTTTTGCGTAATAATTCGAATTCATTCATTAGCGCGTAATTTGGGGCTCCGTCTGAAATAAGGACACATCGACATTTACAATTATTTCTTTGTCCCAAATGGCAAAGAAAATGGTTTTAGAGTCTGTATTGTTAAGTAATTGGGACCTAATGAAGCTGAGAAAAGATTTCTTTTTTTTTTCCTTTTTTTGACCTAAAAATTCAAAAGACGTATCAGAAATAAAACATAAACATTTACATACAGGCACATACATTGCTTCTGGCCCCGCACTAGGATACCCTGTGTCGTGGGAACCAGAAACAGCGACGTCACACACATTTAAACATCCAAGACCTGGGGTTTTTTTTTCACCCTCAGCCGGGGATCGAACCCGGGACCTCTCGCATGGTGGGCAGAGCCACAACCGCAGCGCCACAGAGGTCGTCCCAGAAAAGACTTATTCAATTAGTTATTTTTTAAAGGGTAGTATTTATACGAATGACTGTAAATTCAGTTTATACTTGGCAAAAGTGCTGATTTTGAATAGCGAAAAAAATGAGTGCGACTAGAAATACTGGCTTCGTCTGAAAAAAATACTGAATTGCGCGACGAGAAATCTAAAAACAGCGACTTGAAAAATAAAATTTAAAACGGGCGTTGAATTTTGTTGTTGTTACATGTTCAACCTGTCACGTTATAAAGGGGGCTCGCAGAGAGAAAATGCGCCCATTCTTACTAAACTTAGGGGGCGTCCATTTATCATGTGAGTTGCTTAGAGGGGAAGGCCGTCGAGCTGAATCTCACCAAATCTCATATGGGGAAGAGTGGGGGTCTCAGAAAATACCACGTGATTGTTAGGGTTTCAAAACTAATCATAGATTTATTGATACCCGTCTGTAGTGAAATCTGTTAATATATCCCCTCCTCACTACACTAACGGCTCAACCGATTTTGATAAATTATACGTCATTAAATTCACCATGGTCGCGCGAGTGTCACTGGGTTCATAAAATTAAAAAAAAATGCGGATTTATACGTTTTCATTTGCGGGCTAAATAGGACATGGTTAAATTAAATTAAAATGCAGGCGGGACCAATTAAATATAATACGGTGTATTCCAATTGCATTTAAACATGCCACTTTTGCCAACAATATTTTAAATAATTTCTTGTCTTGACTATAGGGCTCTAGGGTTTAAAATAAAACACAGTTTTATCATTTAAAAGTTTTTTATCATTTAAAAACGTTTGTGAAAAATTGCTCAGGCAGCTTTCTTTCCCACTTAAAGCTTGCAAGCTGATGAGGGTTACAAAGTTATTTAGCTACATATATTCCCAGATCTGCCAATTTACTTAGTTGGGTATCTTTAGGTACGTATGCTGGTACATAGTGACTGGGTTATTCCTTTCTGACTTTGTTTACCATGAACTGCAGGATATGCAGGTTCAAGTGTCGGTGCTGATCATGTATCAATGAGCTGGTAAATATCTTAATTTTATAAATTAAAGCAGCGGATATTCAAACTATTTTTAATTTAAAGAAAAGAGCTATTCGAGCAATTTATAATTTATAATGCGATAAACTCCTTAAGAGAGCTTTTTAAAGAAATTTAGTCAATTTATTTTCGAAAACATAATGTATTTACGCAAGAACCGTACAACATATTCCAAACTTAGCGATAGCTGTAATATTAACCTAAGAAATAATCACAGACTACTTGCGCCCCGGTTTAGACTCGCGAAGGTTAGCAATTCTTTCAAGGGTCAATGCATTCTCTACTACAACAAGATACCTCTGGAGATTTTGAAATTGCCATTTGAGCAATTTAAAAACTATATTAAAGCGACTTTGTCGAAAAAGGGATATTACAATGTTCAAGATTACTTAAATGACGGGACTGTATTGGGTTAATCTGGCTCAACACAGATCTTGCTGATAATAATTTTGTACTTATTTATTCCTGCTTATTAATTATGATATAATGACATTATAAAATTTGTATTAGTTAAGCACAAGAAATTTTTAAAAGAGATCTAAAAATCAATCTGTGGGAGTTTCTACGCCCTGCTTCTCCCACAGTGGTCCAATGTAGAGAAGTGGCAAAAAATGACGATTGCTAAGTATATGTAAATATCTACAGTAATAAAAAAATAAAAAATAATAATAATTATATCATACGAAGGTTCTAACGGTGGAAAAATCGCAAGGAAACCATTATATCTTCGTATCCTCGGCTATCGACGCCCAGACGCCCGGACGGCTCGGAAAATTAATCACGTATTTTGAACTCAAATAACAATCAAGACAACTTGGAGTATGGTTAATGAAGCTGCCATTGGGGGGAAATGTCAAAAAGTCGAAAGTTTTCTGGGGCTCACTGATGGTGTTGCTAATGTTGAAGATGACTTACAAGCTCCTAATTTGCTTAATACTTACTTCCCAAACTTATCAAATTGTCATAGTGATAAAACTGATTCTAAATGTTATCAATCTCCCGAGTTATTAAAAAAACTCAATATTTATGAGCCCAATAACGAAATGCGAATTGTTGAACATTGTACAATAGGGAAAGTCGACTGGAAGTCCACAACCATGCCCAATTCACTGTTACCGACGCTATCGAAGATTTTTGAAAGATTCTATGCAAATCGTCTGGCTAATTTCTTGATAAAATATAACATCACATCTGAAACTCAATTTGGTTTCCAACGGGGTAGTTCAACAGTAGATGCTATATAATATAATATTTACTATGATGGACTTTGTGGCAGATTCCTTGAACAAAAAGTCTAACTTAGTAACAGTAATACTGGACCTATCTAAAGCTTTTCACCACGTTGATCATAAGGTTTTAGCCTGCATTCTCGACCGATATGGTCGGTCAGAAGAAACAGCTTAAATTGGCTAAAATCAAAGCCCTTATGTTGACTTATAGTATGGTAGAATTCTTACAGACACTGGATCTTCAATAGTGGAAACCATAGGTGGAGAAATAAAGTTAAATAACTAGCCCAACTGTGCTGTGCATCAATTGTATTTTCGGGTAAGCGTTGCAACAGCGGTCATCGACTCCTGTCTACAACTGTACGCTCATGATTGGGCTAGTGATACTTACTTATTGCGAGCAACGCTTGAAATTCCTGTCGCTTATCATGGTAACCGTTACCATGGTTACCGTGTATGATTCGGTTTGCAGTAGCTGTTGCGTACATAACCGCTATCGTAACACTGACCCGAATAGACTACACCTGGGAAGACACGTGACCTACATTTGATTTTGGTGTTCAGATCAAGAGGTCTGAGCGGGAAACGCCTGTGTGAGCAAGGGTTGCAGAATTCAAGCGTATTTCACGAGGTAATGCGAAAAGTTTTATTGAATTCATTCGTTATAAACAGAGCCTACTTTAAATAGTTAACTTGCTAACGTGATGTATTTATGTGCATGGCAACAGGGTTTTCATTTAGTACCCGAAGTGTTTTATTTTATTTTTCCATTTATGACTGTGCTAAAATTCCTGTACTTATCTACTTGTAATTAGTAAGATGGACCCGGGCTTAGGGGTCCAGGCTTGCGTAATAATTTGGATGTCCGTCAACGCGAATCATTTAACGCAAATTCACCGCCGACCGCCTTTTTTGCGCTCAAAGCGGCGGAAACGGATACCTGCTATCCAGGGTGTAAAATAAAAATGTAGTCATATTTGAAGGGAATGCTTTGATCAGCCTCTGCAGCGGTCAAACAAGTAAACGGATTTTAATGCGGTTTACTATAAATGGTAGTAGACTTCCCTGCGATGGGTCTTAGATGTATTTGTATAAAATCGGTGCTGTAATTCGAAGTTTAACGGTCAAATGGATAGCCGGAAACTGTACATAACCGGAAGGTGCCTAATTATTAGTACATAATATATAGGGTGTATTGAACTGGTTTAATGCCAGATGTCGGCATTAAACCAGTTCAACCCAAAATCGGTGTCTTGTAAAAAGTCATTAATTTTGTAGTAGGTCTTTGTGCACAAAGTGTGCCTCATACATTTTTGAATCGAGCTTCAGTTATGTTTTGTATTTCTTGCGGAATTTTATTGTAGAAGCGTATACAGTGTCCCATAAAAGAACTACTAACTTTTTTGAACATTGGAAAAGAAAGTTTATGTTTATTTCTAGTTGCACATTGTGGCGCGGCTATCAATGGTTTTAAAGCTACTGATATTTTTTCTCACATATATTATGTTTTCATAGATATATTGACTTGCAACTGTTAGGATGTTGGTTTCTTTGAAGAAATCTCTAAAAAACTCTCTATTACCTAGCTTATAAATAAATCGGATCGCTCTCTTCTGCAAAATGAAGATGGTATCAATGTCAGCAGCCCGTCCCCATAGAAGTATGCCGTAGGACATAATGCTATGGAAATAACTAAAATATACAAGCCTTGCAGTTGCAACGTCAGTCAATTCCCTGATTCTTTATCTGCACATGCTGCGGAGCTAAGTCTATGTGCTAATTTTACAACATGGGGACCCCACTGTTGTTTGGCATCAATAATGATGCCGAGAAATACAGTTTCATCTACTAGTTTTAGTTTGTCTTTCTCCTATACAATGTTACTCTCAACTTACCTTGCATTAGGTAAAGTGAATTTTATACACTTTGTCTTTTTTGAATTCAGAAGCAAGTTATTGGCAGTAAACCAGTCTAGTACTCGCAAGAGAGCATAATTGGTTTCCTGTAAGTCATTTTCAAGTCTCCTAATTTTAATAATTAGTGACGTATAATACTAATATAATAATACAATAGTATAATACTATCTGTGACATGTTTTGTACCATGAATAGCAAATAATTTACATACGCGAGGAAAAGGAACGGACCCAGAATAGATCCCTGTGGGATCTTCACCTGAGAACCCGACGATTTTGTCCTATTAATGTCAGCTTTTTGGACCCTCCCTTCTAAGTGCGATCTCATAAGCTTAGAGCTATTGCCTTTTATGCCGTAGTATTTTAACTTTAAGAGCAATGTTTCGTGGTCTACACAGTCAAATGCCTTGGATAGGTCACAAAAAACACCTATAGCGTCCCTACGATCTTCCCACGCATTATAAATATGTTTAACTAACATGCCTCCAGCATCTGTTGTCGAACGCCCTTTTGTAAATCCAAATTGCTGGCTATGGAGAATTTGATGCGTATTAAAGTGCGCCAGCAACTGACCCAATATAATCTTCTCAAATATTTTTCTCAATACGGGCAGGACCAAGACTGGTCTGAAATTTGTGGGGTCACCCCTATCGCCGCTTTTAAATAAAGGTACTAGCCTTCTGTGTTTCATAAAATCAGGGAAAGTACTCTCATCTACACATTTATTGAAGATTTTAGCTAAATGAGGGGCCAGGTCGTCTATCACCGAGCTAATAATTTTTACTGACATGCACAACAGTTCCTTAGATTTTTTCAATTTTAACAACTTAAATGCTTTACTTATGCCATAGGGCTCAATATATGCGAATGAGAAATCTTGATTGCACTTTTGAACATTGTCTCTTAAAAATGATGCAGCAAGATCACGAGACGAGTCAAAAGAAGCCGTAGTAACAATTGGAACATTTGTAAAGAACTGTTTAAATGCGGCCGCGATGTCATCGTTAGAAGTTATTAGTTTATCTTCAATCTTAAGTAAAAAGCTACGGTCTCCTGATTTTGCTTTACCTACTTCTCTGTTTATGATATTCCAAATTGTTTTAGTTTTATTCGACGATGTAAGAATCTTCATTTTTATGTGTTCGCATTTAGCTTTATGGCAGACGGCCCTAAATATTTTTTAATATAATTTTACATGTTGAATAAAAGTAGATGTTTTTTTGCCATAAGGTGCATAAAGTGTATATATAAAGTAGGGATACTTTTACGGATTAATTTTATTGCCCATTCACTCACTGTAATCTTCTTCAAAATTTCGCAACCGCAGAAGACGTTATCAAGGCAGGTTGCAGTAGTTTCAGTTATTATTGAGGGCTCTGTGAAGATGTTGACTAAATTAAATGATTTATAAATTATTATTAATTTAGTATGCAACGGGGAGTCCACCAGCAAGTCTATATTGAAGTCACCGCAAATGACTACTACTTTGTTACTACTAGAAACTACTCTCAAGACATCCTCCAATACTGATTCAAATACATATATCATAATCACTGGTCTGTATACGCTTACTACAATGAGTCTACCAAGTTCAACACACGATAAATCTATTACATTCTCAACAGAGTTGCGCTTTTTAAGTTGTAGGCCATTTTTAACCAGAACTAAGGATTCCCCGCGTATTGCAGACACTCTGCAGATATATTCTATCAAAATCGGTTAAGCAATCCAAAAGTTATCAGCTTTAATAGGAAGCAAGTCAACCAAATTTAAGCCATAAGTTTATTAAATGTGTCGTGGTGTTTTAAATTTTAAATTTATCGTTCTACTTTATACATACATACAGCGGTCTGCCGATTTGTATCGAAAAGTCAAAAATAAAGTTGCTCTGATCAAATAATCGGTTCATAGTGAAAGTTGCTTAAAGTAATGCCCCTAACAACCCCTCAAAATTTGGCTACACCTTGTATAAGCTTCTGTAGCTCCTGTATAAGCTTTTGTTATATGAATGTAATTTTAATGGAAAACGGTTGACCCTACTTAAAACAAAACCGGTCAAGTGCGAGTAGGACGTCGGACCCGCACACGAAGGGTTCCAAACAATTGTTCACGGGAAAAGGTAAAACGGCAGTCTATTGTTTATGGTAAAATATTAAGTAGGACTACATTCAAGGCCGTACATTAAAACATTGCAAAAAGTGTTTTGTGTATGTAGTATGTGAGTATTGAACTATGTACTCAGGTTAACGAAACTCTTTGCTCATTGAATCCGGAAGTGGATTGAAATTGTTTTTTTTTTATTTACAGAAATAAAATGAAATATGATAAAAAACTTAATATTATTTTATATCATTCGAATGGGCAAATCTTAATCATGACAAATAATTAAGCACAAAACTCAATACCCGCAATTAAGGATCTTTTCTGATAAGTTCGGGAGAGTCCAGTTTTCACCGATAAAGAAATAAACCTAAGAGAATGGCCATACTAATAATTTCTTGTATGGGTACTTCTTTGAATTCTTAAAAACCGGTATGTTTCATTATTTGTGTCACAGCGGCAATAGAAATACACCCTCTGTGAAAATTTCAGCTCTCTAGCTATTTCGGTTCATACGGTGGAGCCCGGCGACAGACGGACAGACGGACTCACGAACGGACGGACAGCTGAGGCTCAGTAATAGGGTCCTGTGAAGCACTCTTCGTGTACGGAACCCCAAAACCTTACCTTGACAAATGACCTTTTCTGGGCAACATCTGTGTGTAGGTACACTTTTCTTTGAACGTTTTTTCGTAATCCCAACGGTTACTGGCATACATAGCAAACCATTTTGTTTTTGTTCGTTCCCTGCGCTATTAGAGACAGTCCTACTCTCTTCTCCTTTAAGGATCGCTTGAAAAAGCACTTACTTTCTCTTTCGTCATAGGTATTGTATATATCTGTTTATTATTAATTGTTTATTTTTATTTTATCTACTATTTATTTTATTATATGTATTTTTATATTAAGTATTATATTTTATTGGTATTTGGTAATTTTATAATTGCACTAGACTACCCTTTTCAGTTTTACGTATCCTATCCTGATAGGTTTGCTGGAAGAAATCTCTGTTGAGAGATAAGCTCGCCTATGCCTTTTAATTTCGTGTATAATGTGTTGTTGTAATGTTCTGTGCAATAAAGAATTGCGAATTGTCTCTTAGCGGTCAAACGAAGAGATTGAGACAGCTTCCATCCTTGCATCACCAGGGATCCCAGGGGTTTACGTTTGATGGGAAACTATAACAAAATTGTGTGAGTAGATTAAACAAGGTTTTGAAGGTATTGTCTCCTGCAAAGGGCTGCGTAGGTATGTAAGTCGAACTTTTCTACTAACACGAGTACCTGAGCTTAGAAAGCTCCTTGGAACTTTCGGGTTTTTTGATTAAATGCGGCAGCTTTACAAAAGAACACCTATATATAGGTATAGGCTGTAACTGAAATGCGTCAGTCAAATTGGAAAGGTTCATTATGATATCCCTAAGTCCATTAATCACGTGAAGTGTTTAGGGGGTTGGGGAGGGGGGAGGGGGGGGGGGGGATCAAGCCGAATCTCACGACATGTCACCGTGGGGGAAGGGGCTTCAGAAAATCGTCACGTAATTAATGGACTTCCGCTTACGTACAAAATCTACTATGAAACCGATAATATTATTTCTCAATCATTTGAAGAAGTAAAAAACACGTCGGTTACAACCACTGAAAGTAATTTTAAATTTATTTGTTTCTTCTTATTTCAATGATGTAGGCACAAACTATCTTTAGGTGTTGGTTTCTTCATATGGACTTAAGATGCAATGCACAAAACAGAAGATTTTTTAGTAAGGAACGTACCCAACTTACTCACACCTACTAATTTTAAAGAGGCCTCCAGTTAAATTTGTAAATATAATCTTGAACATACACTTGTGGCTTGTTTCACAAGTTATGTCATGGATAAACCTTTTCTACCAGAGAAATCGTACATTAATGATTTTATCTACACACGTATCATAAACCCTCTTTACTGCGTTCAAAAACCGCACGTTACGATCAGCATTATTTTAAACTACTTGGTAAAAACTCGTTTCGTATCCGGAAAACTACACATAATGGTCATTATGTGTAGTTTTTCTACATACAATGACGTTTAAATTTCGAACGCCGACGCCCACCCGCGTGCCGTCCCTAGTTTGTCTGTGAAGTTGGTACTGACAGTCAAATTTCGAACGCCGACGCCCGTCTGCGTGAAGTTGGTACTAAAGAACAAGCTAAACAATTGCAGGACCACAATGCCGGTCAAACATGCGGTTCCTGAACACATGAAAGAGAGCTTATGATATGTGTGTAGATAAACTAGTGTATGTAACTGTACATAATTAGGCATTAAAACTCTCGAGTGATATTATTATGAAACTCGCCTTCGGCTCGTTTCATAAACCCACTCTCGAGTTTTAATGCCCTCCATTATGCAGCAGTTACATAAACTACTATATTACAGATACGCTTAATCCATAACATAGCTTGTTAGTAGCTCGATTCTGTACCTCTGACATCAATCCGGATCGCAATGAAATAGTCACTTTAAGGTGATACGAAAAAAATATGTTTTTTTTTGTCGAATCCATTTTCTCCACTATAAAGTCATCTTCAGATTTGATTTTTAGGTTAACGTCAATTGAGTATTTTATTAAGATTCTCACAGAAGGAAAACGCGATTGGATGAAATTTTTTTGATAGAATTTAATTGCGAAAAGATCTCAAAATTATTTTAATTTTTCCTGTAATTCTGAAATTCTAACGATTTCATTGCGGAATTGCATTTAAAATTTGGATATTATGTATTCGTAAACTCTCCTTGAAATTGTTTTTGACAAAATAGAGTAGTTTATTATTAAACATTTTTATGTGATTTGAGTCGAGCCTATTGTTTGCGTTCTCTTTTTTTCTTATGTGGTAGTAATTAACGCTAACACTTTCGTTTGGATTCGTATTCCCGCTTTTACATATCACCTTAAAGGATGTATGCCGACTTCAGAGCACGTTTAATTGCGATTAGTAGCTCGATTCAACCTCTGACATCAATCCGGAACGCAATGAAATAGTCACTTTAAAGTATGCCGACTTCAGAGCACGTTTGATTGCGATTGCGAATGTTTTTCGAAGGAAATATCAATTAACTGTAGCCTTATCATGTAATCCTGAACATATAGAAAATTTAATCGCTTTCGAAAAATGTACTTATCTGACACGAGCTGTCTTTTATTGCGACTGCTCGTATATCCGATGTTCTAATTGGACAATTTTTCAAACGCGATTGAAATTCCTAGGTGTCAGAATTACATGATAAAGCTACTGAATCAATAGTTTGACAGTTGTCATTTCAATATTGCGATCACATTCCCAGTCGCAATACCTGTCAGAGATGCAGAATGTAGCTACATACCCATAGACTGCTTTTGGCCCACAACAATGTGGGCCGTGGGGCTCAGCTCCCCGTACGCAGGAGTAACCTACATAGTTACAAAATACACCCTTTGATGGATAGAATTTAGGGCTTCCTAGAAAACCCTATCGTACATACAATAAGCTTATATCGATAACACAATATTCTACTATCGATATAACTAATAAATAAAGGAAGATTATGTATGTTACTGAAGGATGATCGTGCTGGAAAATCTAAAACAGGAAGCTAAGAATTCAAATAGGGGGTTAAAATACCATGTTTACTCAGGTAATTTTTAGGTTTACAACAGTTTTTATCTCCCTGTTTCAAGTTTTTCAGCACGATCAACCTACAGTTACATTTAATAATATTTTACTTTAAACACACTTGCCGCTGGCCGTATTAAGTCATTTAATGAACCATTCATCCGATTATAAATTCACTAAGTAAATAATACATAATGAGTCAATAAACTATCTGGTTAAGGCGGTTAGAGAGTCACAATTACATCCTTTTAAACATTACTAGGGACATTTTTTTTGGACAAGGTAGATCAGGTTACCTGAGGAAGCCTGCCATTTATTTATTTTCAAGACTTACGGAAGGATGCGGCGCATGCTCCCCCTTGACATTCTGAAGCTGTTTGTTGTGAGCTGTCGGGGTCCGCTCCCCTGGCGCGGTGGATGCGCCGGCGCCGGCCGAGCTTCCGGCCGGCGACTTGGCTTGCGGGGAGCTGGTTGATGTTGTTCTGTGAACGGGGGGCTGATGGTTAACGAGCATGTTAATTTATATAATTATACATCTTTGTACTGATTGGGAGCCGTACTAAACTACAAGCCGAAAAAATGTCTGTGGTCTGCGGGTGGCAGCGGCGTGCACAGAACTTTTTGGTGGAAAAGCAATCCCTTATTTTATTATTATGTATAAGTATTTATTATTATGAATAATTAGGGAATACAAAGGCGCGTTAGAGGATTTTTTTTACTTGAAGCTAATTCACTGCTTCGGTTTTTTAACTCGAAGTTAATTCACGAAATGCCAGATGGACACACCGCAGGCTTCCAAACTATTCAGACGATGAATTGTCAATTTGAACGCTGAAAATGCATTCTGCATGATACAACAAAGTGTCGCGCTGTAATGCCCTGGCTTTTAGAGTGGTTTGAAATTCTGAAAAGCCCATGGGGCACAACGCGGCCCAGCGTCGTACCCCACGGGCTTTTCAGAAGAAGCTCCCGGGAGTTCGGCAAAACTTGACAAACATTTGAATAATAATGTTGTTTTTTAGGGTTCCGTATCCGAAGGGTTCCAAACGGGACCCTATTACTAAGACTCCGCTGTCCGTCCGTCCGTCCGTCCGTCCGTCTGTCACCAGGCTATATCTCAAGAACCTAGCTAGCTAGAGAGTTGAAATTTTCACAGATTATGTATTTATGTTGCCGCTATAACAACAAATACTAAAAAACAGGATAAAAGAAATATTTAAGGGGGCTCCCATACAACAATTCTTTCAATACCACATACAAACTTATGGATGCACCTGGATACGTACATGGAGTGTGAAAGTAACCGCACCAATAACTTTGTAAACAATATTTTGCTGTGTAAAATCCAAACTATTCACTCCACACCATCGCTTCCATTGAACGGTGGTACGGAACCCTTCGTGCGCGATTTAGACTCGCACTTGACCGGTTTTTTTATACTTAACTCGACTCGATTTAAAGACAAAGATTTGAGTTCAGGTTGAAATAAACCTGACAATAGGTAAGTAGTATGGACTATGGTAGGTACTCGGTAGACATGTAAGTAATATGATTATTAGGCGAGCGAAGCGAACCTTCCACTATGTTACAATTGCCACACCTTGTGATACACTTAATGAAGAGACTATTACACCAGTCAAGATCAAGGTCTGAGCATGACATAGTTCATGGTCAGTTTTGCCAAATACAGAATATAACAGAAAGCTGAAGTCATATTTTAGAAGGTTGTCGGGACATCATTCTTAACAAGTTTCACTATGATACTGATTAAAACTAAGCAACTTTAATTTTCACTTCTCCATACAGTTTGGGCCGGGCGATCAGATGTTTTGTATAGAAAAGTGAAAATGAAGTTGCTCTGATCAAATCGGTTTCATAGTAAAAGGTGTTCAGAGTGATGCCCATAACAACCCAATTAAATAAAATATTACAAAAAATATTTCTATGGACTGCAATAATGTGGTGTCTGCGATTTTTTAAAAGGTAAACAGTTTCGCAGGCGTTGCAGTTGCATGACAATATTTGCAGTTCTTAGAAAAGTTGTCAAGGGCTTTGCGGTCGCCCTCACAAAGCTGCGCTTTCTGCTAGTAAGTATATACTCGTTCAACCGTACCATACATTAAATTACATTCATACGGTTTACGCATACCGACTACAATTAGAGGAACCAACGGCCTGGCAACACGCGCTTGATAGGTGGATAAGTGGCAGCCTTGTATTTCGAACCGGTGTGAAGTTGGCAGCCAAAAGTTAGCAGCCAATATAATCCGACCAAATTAAGGAGGTACTTTTTCATATAACACTAAGTGCCTTTATGATAGGTTTAAGGCAATATAAATGGTGTCTAGTGCCTGTTGATGAAACCAATACTTTCTTAATGAACCATGTACCCTAAAATGTCGACATAATACTCACAATATTCAATATAGATAGTTGGCTGTGGTACTTGTGGTCTTCTAGTCCGATATTGGTATTCAAATGAATTCTAGATTATGCGTTAAGACCTATATAACCTAGCAAGACACAGCTTATTTACTAGCCGAACCTCCTTCGTGGTCAAAATCACCAGCAGCGGTTTCAAGGTGGAGTACACAAATTCAAAGTTTCACTTTCTGTTGGCTGTGGTAGTGTCTTCTCGTTCGATATTGACCTGTTTAAGTATTCAAGATAATGCTTTAAGATGTACTTAACTTAGCTAGATATAGGTTATTTACTAGCCGAATCTCCTTCGTGGTCAAAACACCAGCAGCAGTTTTAAGGTGGAGAATACAAATTCAAAGTTTCTTTTTCAGTCGGCTGTGGCTGTGTCTTCTCGTTCGATATTGACCTGTTTTAGTATTCAAGATTATGCTTTAAGACGTACTTAACATAGCTAGATACAGGTTATTTACTAGCCGAACCTCCTTCAAGGTCAAAAATACCAGCAGCGGTTTCAAGGTGGAATACACAAATTCAAAGTTTCACTTTCTGTCGGCTGTGGTAGTGTCTTCTCGTTCGATATTGACCTGTTTTATTATTCCTTATGTTTTGATTATGCTTTACGACGTACTTAACATAGCTAGATACAGGTTATTTTTTATTATTTTTATAAGGGATAGTCCCTCAATTTTCACTTTTAAGAAAAGATTGAAAACGTATTTCCTTTCTCTTCCGTAATCTGTATCATATTACATAAATATGATACCGATTACGGAAGAGAAAGGAAACTTACATAAGTATATGTATAATATTTTGTAGTTTATATATGTGCATGCTATCTAGTGTATTTTATATAGTTGAGATATATATATTTTTTATTAGGTATATTTTATTTATATTTTAAAAGTAATTTTCGTACGTATGTATACAGTTTTATTGCGCACTAGGACTGTCCTTTTTCATAAACACTCCTGTCTTGCCTAGGTTTGCTGGAAGAAATCACTTTTTAGAGATAAGCTCGCCTTTGCCTATAAAATTCCGGTTTTCCGAATTCTAAAACAGGTCAATATCGGACGAGAAGACACTACCAAAGCCGACTGAAAAAGAAACTTTGAATTTGTTTTCTCCACCTTGAAACCGCTGCTGGTATTTTTGACCACGAAAGAGGTTCAGCTAGTAAATAAACTGGATCTAGCTATGTTAAGTACATTTTAAAGCATAATATTGAATACTAAAACAGGTCAATATCGAACGAGAAGACATTACCACAGCCGACTGAAAGTGAAACTTTGAATGTTTTCTCAACACCGAAACCGCTGCTGGTGTTTTTGGACACAAAGGAGGTTCAGCTAGTGAATAAGCTGTTTCTTGCTAGGTTATATAGGTCTTAACGCATAATCTAGAATTCATTTGAATACCAATATCGGACTAGAAGGCCACAAGTACCACAGCCAACTATCTATATTGAATATTGTGAGTATTATGTCGACATTTTAGGTTACATGGTTCATTAAGAAAGTATTGGTTTTATCAACAGGCACTAGACACCTTATAACATATTGCCTTAAACCTATCATGAAAGCCCTTAGTGTTATATGAAAAAGTACCTCCTTAATTTGGTCGGATTATATTGGCTGCTAACTTTTGGCTGCCAACTTCACACCGGTGTATTTCGAGTGCTGGGATGGGCTTGCCCTTTATCATCTAGCCATAGTCTGAGGACTTAAGAAAAATAATTAACACAACTTACTCAAGCTGCGCTCTGTGACGATCCAATTGAGACGGCAACGGCACATGAAACAAAATAGAAGAAATGTAAATTTATGAAAGAGTTTGAATATTGTGGGCATTTCCCGATGTGTCCGTAATGCTTAAGGCGATGATGGAATAAAAATGCGCTGTCGAGTGGAAGTGAGATGCAATAATTACTGGCGAATAAGAAAAAGCGGGATGCCAATAATGCACTCGCGACTAATCTGAAACAACGTAAGCGCCAAAACGTAAAAAAAAAATCATAAAAAATAAACTATTTCAGGGAATTACCTTTCAAATTGAAAATCGTTAGAAATAACAATTGTTCATACATTGCAATTATCAGAGAGTCATATTCACTTACTACTGCGGTGTAATAGGATAAAACCATAAAAAAAGGGTTGACTTTGTATTTATTTTCTATCGAGAAAATTTTATCCAAACATGTTTTCCAATTAAGAATCTCTAGATTATATAGTCAAATTACATATACCAGCAATTAATTACGATTTGCCCAGTATTTCCTGAAAAACACATGAAAACAGCAACCCATATTTATTTAATCAGCGTCTTAACGATTAACCTTAATAGGAAAAATGTGTTCAGTATAATGGATAATTATAGTTCCCCACGGAGGTGCGTTTTACCTGATAATATAGTAACACGGAAAGCATATTAATTAGCATAATAATAACATTGTATGGGTTTAGTTTATTGTGTGAGACCTTATAGCTTGTCAATAACGACTATTGTCAGTTTGACCTCCAAATAAATATTTTGAGTTTGGCTCATCAATCGGCTAATTGACTGGTAGCCAAAAATTTGTATTTTGTATGAACTTTAAAAATGTAGTTATCAAGTTCTATGAAATAAAGACGTGAAGTCATAGTCAAATGCTGTCTTTTTAGACAAAATTGAGTTTATAAAATACAATTTTGGAAATATGCCATTCTAATGTTACGGTCGAAGTGAATAATGCGTTTACTATAAATTTTTTTTTTTTTTTTTTTTTTTTATGTAGCCTCCACGGTGTCCCACTGCTGGGCAAAGGCCTCACCATTTCGAGTCCACACATCCCTATCAGTAGCTGTACTGACCCACCCTGGCTGAAACTTATCCAGGTCGTCCCTCCATCTCCTTCTGGGCCTTCCCCTACGCCGGTGTCCGTCTGTGGGCACCCATTCAGTTGCTGTTTTCGCCCATTTGTCGGGGTGCATTCTACAGACATGTCCGGCCCAGGTCCACTTGAGCTTGGCAGTCTGAACTCCTACATCCGCGATCCCAGTTTTTGAGCGCAGTGTGGTGTTTCGGATGCGATCTGTGCGTATAACACCCAGAATACTGCGCTCCATCGCTCGTTGGCACACCTTGAGTTTGGACTTCTGACGTTCGGTCAATGACCACGTTTGTGCGCCGTAGGTTAGGATGGGTAGGATGCACATGTCGACAAGTTTGCGCTTCAGGGTCAACGGAAGGTTGCCCTTCATCAGCTCCTTCATGGACCAGTAGCTCTTCCAGGCGTTCGAAACACGTCGTTCGATTTCTTTGTCCTGCCTGTTTTCGAACGACACTATCTGGCCCAAGTAGGTATACTCGTCGACGTATTGTATGTCCTGCCCATCGACCACTACCTTACGCTTTGCGCCGTTAGTCATGAGTTGGGTTTTTGACCGATTCATCTTCAGTCCAACCTCAAGGCTTGCAGTGCTCAGTTCTTGGAGCATTATCTGGAGTTCTTGTGGTGATGACGCGAACAGCACAATGTCGTCGGCGAACCGAAGGTCTTTCAGCCTTCGGTCGCCGACGGCAATGCCCTTGTCTTGCCACGAGACTGTCAACTTTTTGAAGACCTCTTCAAGGGTACTCGTGAATAATTTCGGAGACAGAGGGTCTCCCTGTTTTACACCTCTTTCTATTTGGAATGACGGCCCAGGGGATGTAAGTTTAATATTGGCTGTACTATTGTTGTACACGGCTCGAATAATGCTGATGTAGGTGGGGCTGATATTTTGGTTATTAAGTGCGGAAAAAATGGATGAGTGTGAGATGCTGTCAAAAGCTTTCGAGTAATCTACAAAACCTAAGTAGAGTGGCTTATTGAACTCATTGTGTTTCTCTATAATCTGGTTTAATGTCTGTAGGTGGTCAGTTGTAGAGTAGCCGGGTCGGAAACCAGCCTGCTCAGGTGGCTGTTTGGAGTCTAGTTGATCAGTGATGCGGTTCTGTATTGTTTTTATAAATAACTTATATACATGAGACACTAAACTAATAGGACGATAGTTCCCAATGTCCGACCTATCGCCCTTTTTGTGGAGAAGAATTATATTAGAATGGCAAAAAGTTTCTGGGAGTTTACCGGTGAAGAGAATTGAATTACAGAGGTTGGCTAAATGGGGGAGCAGAACGGGCTTTCCAACTTTCAGCGCTTCCGTCGTGATACCATCCTCCCCTGGGCTTTTGTCGTACTTCATGCTTTTTAGGGCCTGATGCACTTCATAGCCACTAATGGGTGGGACGGTGTCTGTAGTAGGACGGGGATACTCGGCGCTGGAAGTGTGGTCCGTTTTGGAAGAGTCTGAATATAGCTTTTTATAAAAACTGGTGCATATATCCATTACTCTATCTCTGTTCCCTTGTTTCTTCCCGCTGTCATCCATTAGTGACGTTATCCATGTTTTTCTATTGGTGGTACCTTGTTTGGCGACACGTAGAGATGTATTCTTTAATATTGCTATTTCGACCAGCTTTGTATTGTAGTTTCTAATGTCGGTACGGATGCTGCGTTTGACTTTTCGGTCTAGGGTGTAGTATTCAGGTGAACATTTGGGTAACGATTCTCTTTGGTCTAATAGTGCTTTGGTTCCTTCCGTTAATTTATTATTGTTTCTTCTTACTGTCTTAATATTTTTAGAAGACGATTTTATAGAATTTATTATATGTGAGTATTGTATTTCTGGATTATCTATGTCTGTATTGAGGCCATTGAAATAGTTTTTAAGCTCTAAATTGAATGTTTCTGAATTGTTGTAAAGTGTGTGTTTATTTATTCGTCTTATTTTAGGTTTAAATATGATTGCACGTTGGATTTTTGTGTCCAGATGTACCCTTGCGCGTAGGGCTCTGTGATCGGAGCAAACTTTAAATGTACTAATTACTGAAATGTCTTTGATTACGGTTTGTTTTGAAGAAAGGATGAAATCTATTTCGTTTTTGGTTTGGTTGTCTGGTGAAATCCAAGTCCAGCGACGTTGCGGCTTTTTAAAGAAATAACTGTTACTTATTTGGAGGCCTTGTCCAAAGGCAAACTGGAGCAAACGGGAACCACGCTCGTTTCGGCGCCCAAGCCCGTGTGGTCCCATTAAGTCTTCGTTATCTCCAGCCTGCCTTGGGCCAATTTTCGCATTAAAGTCACCGAGGACTATATTCCAAGTACCTCGGTGCTCATCGCAGGCCTGATTAATAAGGTCATAGAAGTCTTCTACTTCGTCGTCGCTGGAAGAGGATGTTGGTGCATATACGTTAATTATGGTTATGAATTTACTATCAGATACACGGAATTTAAGGACAGCTACTCTTTCTGAGTAGCCAAAGAACTCTATAATGTTGTTCTTCCACTTCTTTGCCACCAGAAAACCTACTCCATACTGGCCACCGGTGGCATCGAAGTGGTAGAATATAGCGTCGTCTCTCTCTGTAGTGACCTCCCCTGGTCTTCTTGTTTCTGATAGGCCTACAATATCCCATTTGACGTATTTTAGCGCATTCTCCAGCTCTACGAGGCGTTCTTCTGTCATTAGTGTCCGGACATTGTAGGTTAGTATGTTGAGTATATCGGAGTCCATTTGGCATGCTGTGGTCGGCTGACGGGTGATCGTTCCCGCCCGGAGATTCTTCGCACCCCTGCCTCCGGGGCTAGTCCTGCTACCGTCGTCACCGGCGTCGCCCCTGGAGGCGCCGGGCACTAGGGGCCGTGGTTGTGTGTGTGCTCTCATGGTGGATGGACCATAATCCCACCACGCTGGTCCAATGCGTGTTGGTGGGTATTTCGCCAGAGCCTCGTTCGTTTGTCAGCAGGACGACCACGTGCAGGTGAGGTTAGCTTGGGCTCCAAAGTTGTTGTGAGGAACCCTCCCGTCCTTACTATAAATAATGATCATATATTTTAAGTAATGACCGCCTAACTAGAGAAATAAAACAGAATTTCTCACATTAACCAGTCAATATGATTCCCAGTTCGAGGCAGAAGTTCTCGCATTAATCCGTCATTGTGAATCTCCAGTTTGCTTTGGTTAAAATAAGAAATAACAATAATGCTCGATAATTTTTAGTCTCCTTAAAATTTAATCAAACTATGGACCCAAAAATCCTCATGTCTTATAAGAGTCAATTGTATTCAGTTAGGCTTTTATTTGCGTTTCCTATTACCAAATGCTATGCTATGAAAAAGAAAATTTCTCACATTGACCAAACACCTTGGTCGTGATTCCATATTGACCGACGAATATTTATAATTGCCAATTACTCAATTTGACCGTAACATTTTGTATTAAAATTTTATATACAGGCACTTACATTGCTTCTGGCCCCACACTAGGATACCATTTGTCATGGGAAACAGAAACAGCAACATCACACACATAATAACCTCCAAGACCTGAGGATTTATTTTTCTTTATCCCCAGCCGGGGATCGAATCCGAGACCTCTCGCATAGTCGGCAGACGGCAGAGCAACAAGCGCAGCGCCACAAAGGTCGTCACATAAACGTCTATCGTGTTACCACGAAAAATATAATATTGAACAGCGTTTAACCTCAAAACAATCGTCAAATCACATACACTTTTGATTTTAAAGAAGTTTTGATCAGTAGTTTATTTTTTTGTGGTAAGGCCCCTTTACTCTATATAGACACTCGAAAACTATCACAAATTCTAGCGCAGTCGGTAAAAACTCCAGTTTTGTAAAGAGGTCATAAACACTCGTATAACGAGACCCTGACAATGGCCTACTTATAAAGGCAGCGGAACTCTTGGGACTATTTTTAGATAAAAGTCGAAGAAAGAGCCGTGCTGAGGACATGTTGTCAGATGTAATGAAATGTACACAGTGGTTTTATATTGCGAGGGTACAGTAGCAGACTTACACGAGCGCCGTGGTCTAGTGATTTCACGCTCGCTTCTCACGCAGGGATGCAGGTTCGAAACCGGTGCTGACTGACCAATAGCTGGTTTTATAGTGGATTATATCATATCGTGGCGTGAGAAAGTGTGGGGGAGAGTAGAGCTATATATAATGTATTGTATAGCTCTGTCTCTCACTTTCCCGCGACACGACATGAAACAATGCTACCATAAAACCAACCAATGAGATAAGTACGTCATGCTCACACCTTTTTCCCGGAAGAGGGGTAGGCAGAGGCTACAGAGTCTTCATTTGCTATGATCCTGGCATGCATCTATCGTTTCCTCGATATTCAGAAGTCTCTTCGTACAGGCTCACCGGTTACGGGTACTACTAATTTTCCCCTTCAAATCGCCAATTTGGTCTTTGTAGGACCTTTTTGGCTTTGGACCTTCTTCCTCGTCCAACGGCTCCATTTACTACAGCTGTATAGATCTGTTTCGTCAATCTCCTTTCTTTCATCTTTGCAACGTGACCAAAGAATTTAAGCTGACCTTTCTCTATCCGTGATACTGTCTATTCTTTCAAGCCACAGCGTTCCCTTATAACTTCATACTTCAATCTATCTTGCAATGTAACTCCACGCATGCTGCTCATGCTTCTTCTGCCATAATCAACCTTTACTCCCATTCATCAATGTCGGACATGACACTCCATCATGACTAGCCAAACGTGTCATTTAGTAGCAAAACATCACGACGAGCAGTGCCCCATAGATTTTTAATATCACTCTCGCATTTCCCATCTCTTGTAAACATACTACTAAAGCATGTTAACTCATTCAGTTGTTCCACTTGTTCATCATTAATCATAATAACGCATTCGATCCATCTTCATCTTTTTTGGATACCACTACCTTGGTCTTACTTACATTCACTTTCATTCTCTAATTATTAAATGAGAGTTATCATCTCCTGCAGCTAACCCACCGACGACACAATAATTACTCGATCATCGGCGTATAAGAGACATTTGATAAGTAAATCTGGGCATCCCACAATCACGCTCTTTCAAATCATTCAGTCAACTATCCATGAAAAGATTAAAGTCATGGCGATGCCACACAGCCCTGTCTTACACTACGTTCGATGTTAAACCAGCCTGTGTAGGCTCGGTTGTCCCGACACATGTACTGGAGTCGTCGTAGAAAGTGCATAGCACTGCAGTGCACGAATCATTTGACTGTCCACTCCATACACAGATAGTTCCCACAAATAATTCCTTACCACTTTATCATATGCCTTTTCTAAATATAAGAAAGCGCAGTAAACTAACTACCATGTTAGTACTACGTAGAGCAAACATCAGGTCGGTTCATCCCATTCCTGTTCTAAATCCACCTTGCATATTTCAAATGGTTTCCTCCGTCTTTTTCAGCACCCCTTTGATTAATATTTTTGCATACGATTTATCGACGAAGCTTAGAAGACTAATGCCACTGTAACGATTACAATCCTGCTGTAAACCCTCCTTCTTATAGAGCGGGAGGATAACAGCGTTGTATCAGTCTCCTGGCATCCGACCGATAGTCCAGCATATATTAAGGAGTCAGTGCTGCTAGTACTAGCTACGATGCCAGATCCTCCCCTCAGCATCTCCAACGACACTGTAGCATATCCTGCCGCTTTGCTTGTTTTCATAATTTTCATCGCACATACTATTAATTTCATACTTATTTCCTCATATACTTATTCACTTTAGAGAATCGCGCAACCTCAGCGACAGCTGCGGGTACGGCATCTACTTGGGGTGAGGAGTCTGTGATTGTAGACACAAGTCTAGTCCCCTCACGTTCAAAAATAGTTTCAAAATACTCCTTCCGTGGATCCAGAACCTTTCATTCCTCATTCAAAACATCACCGTTCTCATCTTCTAAAACATCTTGATGTTTGCCTGGATATTGTTGGAAAACCGTTTGTCATTCTGCTCTTTTATCTGTTCTTTCTTATTTTATACACATTCTTCCACCCATCTTTACAAAAGTTTACATTTCTTAATCACTCTATTTACATCTTCGAAGTTTATTCTATCTCCATTTACTTTCATGTTAGCCTTAGTAGCTAACAAGTCCAACGATGCCTTTTTTGAATATTAAGATATTCACTAACTTTTTACTTCATCATCCCTTCTTTCTTCTTCTTCCTTTTGGTCACACCAAATAGGTAGGTACTTCTCTAGTTGATATCTCGCCATATTTTATAATTGACTACGATTGTTCCACATCAAAATCACTCTTTTCCAATTATTCATCTCAAAGTATTAAGCCAGTCTCTTCTTATATTCTACTTTCACCCATTCTTCTCGTAATTTCTCCACTTTTATACGTTCATAATCTGTCGGACGATCATAACGTTTCAAGAAACCATTTATCTGGAAAATCACTAGAAAATGGTCTGAACCTACCTTAGCGCCCCATCATACCCTTGTTATTAAATATAAAAGTTAAACATTTTTGGTTATCGAAAACTATCTTTCTAGTTGGCAGATTTGTGACAAGGCGGCGCCACTATAACTCGCTCATTCCTGCTGTATATTTAGTATTGAAGTAAATTAAAACAAATCTATTAGAAATCTTAAGTTTTTATTGTAAAGACAAATTTGTTTCTCAGTCTTTCATCAACTATTATAAAATTAATTGTTGCTCCTGCTGAAACCTCCTTTGTTGCTGTCTCTGCCAAGCATACATGTGGATCTTTTGTGACCAAACAAATTAATTGCTCTTAAGTATATCCGAACGTTCTAACGATGCTGGAAAAAATCGTGTGGAAACCTACAATCTCCATTATTGACCGAGCGAGCGAAGTGACCGAAGCTTCTCCGATTCAACTTGGATAAAAATGTTTTCCGCGTTCGTCTGTGCGGATTTTCGGCTGTTCTCAGGTGCATTCATAAGTTTCTATGTGGCATTGAAAGAAAATGCTGTCGGATTATTTAGTTTTTATGATAACTCCGCTTGTTCATCCGATAAACTTAAAGGGTTCGGGGGTGTGAGGTTCCTGTGTCGCTCGCGAGGTTGGACATTAACCGTGTTACCATAAAAAATATTAAACAGCGTTTAACCTCAAAACAAACGTCAAATCCCATACACTTTTGTTTTTAAACAAGTGTTGAACAGTAGTTTATTTTTTTGTGTGGAAGGCCCTAAGAATCGAAATTAGCGTCTTAATTAGTAACATACTGTACCCCCTCAATAACTGTTCATTGGAGCGAGGGCTGAAAACAGCGGAAAGTGAGCTTTTCATGAAAAGCTTCATGAAGCTTTATAGAGAAACCCGATGAAATGCCTATGAATGAATGGGTATTACTCGTATATTTCTTCGTACTTTGGTCTGTAGAACCGACCAAAATCTGATTAAAAACTGAAGGTGATTCGGTGTTGAAGACCGGTAACGGCCATGTACCACTATATGGGCCTTTTATCGGTGATGGAAAGCATCGAGCGTAAAGAATCCTTCATCGTACATCTGCATGGTTGCGGCGATGGAATAGCCCCCATCACGCCAGAAGGAGTATTGAATAACTGGCTAAACATGGCCGCGAGCGTGAGTTTTCACGTTCGCTCCGTGAGCGGTTCGGCGATTGTGTGAAGGCGTCTTCGTCTTCATACGTACGTACGTAAGTACTTATTCGTAATAATGCTGAGCTGTTGAATTTGCATTTGAGGTATTACGCTGGGGACTATATTAGTCTTAGCAGCGTTTGTATGAGAAAAGAAAAATATTGCGCAGAGGCGCTTTCAGACAAGCGTTTTTTTGTGTGCAAGCTTTAAGGGTTCCGTACCTGAAGGGTGCCAAAAGGGACCCTATTACTAAAACTCCGCTGTTTGTCTGTCTGTCTGCCTGTCCGTCAGCGGGCTCTATCTGATGGGCCGCAAAAGGTAGAGTTGAAAAATTCACAGAATTTGTATTTCTGTTGCCGGTACATAACAAATGATGAACTACACGAGTTTTATAAATTAAAGGGTCTCTTCATACACGATACGTGTTTTAAATATCCCTGCCACTGCTAACTACCAAACTGAAATCTGTAGGGACTGGTAAAACCAAGTTCGGACATGTTTTCTTTCCTTTTTTTTGACCCGCACTTGACCGTTTTCAGGCACCTTAAGACGAATGCTCAGCCAGTAAGGGGCGGACTGTTTCATATCCATACAAACTTGACACAACTCTAATAACATGGAAAGGAAACAGTCACTTACTTATTGTCAGCCTTAGTGAGAACAAACTCTAAAGGGAACTTGTCCTTATACCGTGAATTGGCCTGGTAATTGATATTGAAAAATTGTTTCTTATTGCCAGTATAAATATGTATATTTTATAACTATTTCAATCATGTACTTTACTGTTCTCTGACGGAGTTCACAAGGGCGGCCAGTTGTTGTCTCTGTTATTAATATTGATATTTTATATTTAATATGCACATTTCGAATTATTACTGAATTATTGAATTATTGGTGTATTACGTAATTTTATAATATTTGGAATTGTCAATTGTATATTGTTAATTGAGTATTTATATTTGATATTGATGTCTGGATCCCGAAATTTTATTTTGTTTTAAAATGTGTATGTTGTGTCGACTTGGCCTGTCTGTAATGGCATAATTACTAATTGGAAATAAATAAATAAATAAAAATATTTTAGCAAAGAAAAGGTTTTTAGTTATAAAAAAAATAAGTTTTACGTTACAGCTTAACGTGTGTCATCCGAAACACTGAACCTCCGATGATGTACTTAAAATAAATTAATTATCTCATTGGTTCATGGGCAGGAATCGAACCTGCATCTCTTGAGTGAGAAGCAAGCGTGAATCCCTTAGACCACGGAGCTCTTTTATAATAGTCCTTCTATAATATTGATAAATCAAAAAGGGAAAGGCCCTATTTTTATTAATAAGGAATTTATTAAACTAATATTTAAAAAAAAAACAAATTTTATCCATCCAATCCATGTTTTGTTGTTTATTAGGACTCAGTTTTGGTTAGGTAAATACATTATTTTGGTGATTTTTAGTTGCGCTTATCAGGCAAATCCTATAAAATAGCTCGATGTATTTACCTACTTTTCATTAGGTCAGCCCGCCATTACCAACTAAAGAATTAAGTACATAAGTGACGGTTCTATAAATAAAATCAACTTCGGCGGCGTACCAAAATGAAAATCACATTATGATCGCAAAGCAGTCTTTTAGGTTACACGAATCCCAAGCGAGAAGCCCGTGACGTCATTATATTTCTTTCATTTCGCAAGGAAAGACGTTAAAATATGCGCAAATGAGACTTTTTCCAATGCACTTCCATTTTGAGATCCCTTGGGAGCTCTTCTCGTAATCTTATTCTACTTGTGAAGAAAGAAAGGCGTCAGATGCTTCCAAAGAGGTTTTTTGCTTTAAATTGTTTTTCCTCCGACGAAGGAAACTCTTTGCTTAATATCTCTATGAGTTCCTCGCCAGACTAAATGATGTTTCCCAGGGTTCCGTACCCGAAGGGTGCCAAACGAGGCCATATTACTAAGCCTTTGCTGTCTGTCCGTCCGCCTGTCACCAGGCTCTACCGGATCTACCCCGAAATAGGTATAGAGCTGAAATTTTCACAGAGGGTGTTTTTATATTGCCGGTATAGCAAAAAATAATGAGACATACGGGTTTTAAAGAATTAAAAGTAGTACCCAAACAAGAGATGATTTGTATGGCCTTTTGCTTAGCCATTTTGTTTTATTTGTTTATCGGTGAACTGAACTGACTCTCTCGGTCTTATAGGAAAAGATCATTTATTGCGGGTATAGAGTGTTGTTATTTGTTTATCGGTGAACTGAACTGACTCTCTCGGTCTTATAGGAAAAGATCATTTATTGCGGGTATAGAGTGTTGTTATTTGTTTATCGGTGAACTGAACTGACTCTCTCGGTCTTATAGGAAAAGATCATTTATTGCGGGTATAGAGTGTTGTTATTTGTTTATCGGTGAACTGAACTGACTCTCTCGGTCTTATCGGAAAAGATCATTTATTGCGGGTATAGAGTGTTGTGCTCGGTTATTTGCCAATACGATTAATAATTGCTTACTCGAATTATAATAAATAACATTAAGATTCTATATCATATTTGATTTTATTTCTGTAAATAAGTTACTCAATTTCTATCCACTTCCGGTTTCAATGAGTAAAACGTTTCGTTAACCAGAGTATATAGTTCAATACTTATATGCTACATTCACAAGACTCTTTTTCAATGTTTCGATGTAAGGCCTTGAATATAGTCCTACTTAGTATATAATATATTACTATTGGGTGCTTACCTATGAAATTGGCGAATTTTTCTTACAGATTCAGGAGTTCATAAATCGAGTAATTCAATAGCTATTTCCAGTTTTATTTTATTGTTTTAAAATTAATTTCAATATTTTACATCTACTTATTATTTTTTCTTTTAATTTTCAGTTTGATAACTAAAATGTTATCTTCAAAATCCGTGCCTCCTAAATGTCATCCATTTTCATGATAATATTCGTAATATTTTTTTACAGCTGACACTTTTCAAAAATTATATAAAAAATTCTGTTAGCTAAATGTTGTCTCATTCATACACACAAAGTTTATAAAATTAGGATCTGTCATTCCTAAAAAAATACAAAAATGTTTGTACTGAAAATTGAGTTAACTTCTATTTCTCCATACAAAACGCCAATTTCATATGTAAGGACCTAATATAAAAAATTAAATAGGTATACTCGTACAAAAGACTGTCGTTTTACTTTTTCACGTGTAGAATGGTACAGGACCCTTCGTGTCCGACGTCCTACTTGCTCTTGACCAGTTTTTTATTGCGGTTCAGTACCTGAAAAGTGCCTATTACTAAGCCACCGCTGTCCGTCTGTCCGTCTGCGGGCTCCGTAATAGGTATTGTACAGGAACAGGAAATTTTCACTGTGCAGTATGTATTTATATTGCCGCTATAACAACAAATAATAATTTACACGCATTTTATGTAAAATAAGAGTGTCCCAAGCAAGAGATTATTTTTATGGCCATTTTGTTTTGGTCGCGGTAAACTGAACGCATCAATTCGATTCCGGTCTTATCGGAAAGAAAACGTTCAATGCGGGTTTTGAGTTTTGTGTATACAAATAATAATTGCTCATTCGCATTAACATAAACATAAAATGTTTATTTTCATCAAACTTCAATGTATTTATATATACACAGTCAGATCATAAGTTCTGTCACACAATAAAAACTTTTGAATTTAGAACGCTGGCCACAAAAAAGTTTATTGAATTCGAATTTCGAATTTTTCATGAAAATAAAAATGTGTAATTTTTAGAATTTTCCTCATTTTTAAATATGGAGTGGACACTTAAAGAAGACCGTGTCGCAGTTATTGAGTTGCATCGTTGCGGTTACGCGCCAATTCAGATTTTCGACTTACTGAAAAATTTGAATACAACCAAAAGATTCGTTTATCATACCATAAAACGATACAATGAAGACTCTAGTGTAGATGACAGGTCAAGAAGTGGTCGCCCTCGCTCTGTTAGGACTCCAGCAGTGATAAAAGCTGTGAAAGCACGAATTCAAAGAAATCCCATACGTAAGCAGAAACTGTTGGCCCTTCAGATGGGGTTAAGCAGGACCACGGTGAAAAGGGTGTTAAATGAAGACTTAGGGCTTAGGGCATATCGAAGAAAAACTGGACATCGTTTGGACGCTCGTTTAATGGACCAGGGACTGAAGAGATGCCGCGCTTTGTTGAAGCGGTACGCGGGAAAAAAGCATCGGGAAATTCTTTTTTCGGATGAAAAAGTTTTCACCGTGGAAGAAAGCTACAACAAACAAAATGATAAGGTGTACGCACACAGCAGTGAAGAAGCGAGCAACCGTATTCCGCGTGTCCAACGAGGTCATTTTCCATCCTCGCTCATGGTTTGGTTGGGAGTCTCTTATTGGGGCTTAACTGAGGTACATTTTTGTGAGAAAGGCGTAAAAACGAATGCAGTTGTGTATCAAAATACAGTCCTCAAGAACCTTGTGGAACCTGTTTCTCATACCATGTTTAATAACAGGCACTGGGTATTCCAACAAGATTCTGCGCCAACTCATAGAGCCAAAAGCACACAAGACTGGCTGGCGGCGCGTGAAATCGACTTCATCCGGCACGAAGACTGGCCCTCCTCCAGTCCAGATTTGAGTCCGTTAGATTACAAGATATGGCAACACTTGGAGGAAAAGGCCTGCTCAAAGCCTCATCCTGATTTGGATTCACTCAAGGCATCCTTGATTAAGGCAGCCGCCGATATTGACATGGACCTCGTTCGTGCTGCGATAGACGACTGGCCGCGCAGAATAAAGGCCTGTATTCAAAATCGCGGGGGTCATTTTGAATAAACTTTATTACCATAATAATCTATGTTTTATTAAGTTCATTTTGCTATATAAATGTTTACATAAATAATAAACATGTCTAAATTATTTCATATTGCACATGTGACAGAACTTATGACCTGACTATGTATAAGTCACTCAATTTCTGCCCACTTCCAGTCATGCATTTTTTTGTAATATTTTGTTTTATACGGCCCTGGAAGCTAGTCCAAGTTTGATTATTTGTGCTCGTTGTTAAAAATTAAAGGGGTATACAAGAGATGTGTTTTTGCTTGTTTTTATGCCCAACGGCATGGAACACTAGTTCTAGAAAACCAAGCTCGCTTACTCTATTACACTTGACATTTAAAACAATGCACGGAAGCATACGTCCCGCGCTCTTCTTCAGAACAAATGAATGGTATTGTTATATGACCAGCGCCATGGAGGTCGGGTAGCCTCAAAGAGTGTTTATTTAACTTAATGTTGGTTGGATCTTGATATCTGCGGCAACGAGCTAGCCCCCTGTCAAGCAAAATGTAGTATAAATTACCAGGTTAACGGGGCACAATGCGCATCTCCAAAACCGTGTGGGAATTTTCGTGATGCTTTGTTTGTTTAGTTAGAGTAGATAGAAGAGGGTCTTAAAAAAACTGCTGTTCAACGCTTGGCTAAAAACAAACAGTCTCACCTATAAAAATATAAAGTTCTACAAACATAATAAATGTATGTCAAAATTCACTCTGTGTTTCAACAAACAAACAAAAACAACCAACATAAATTCTAAGATTAACGAAACTCTTTGCTTAAATTCGTACATTGACAACTGACGGACGTTTGCTTTTGGCATTTGGTGTACACCAAAGAGAATAGAATGTGTGATAATGCCTAAAATGGGCTTATCGGACAGTTATACGTGTACGAGAGTCTGAGCTACTTTAAGTTGTAGAAGGTTGATAACGAAACTAAAATACAGATTTTATTTTATAAATCATAATTTTGTGTGAACGGGTTGTAAGACTGTTTTAACTCCATGTTATGAGTGTTTTAGAGAAATTGATTCTTTATAAATAACACTGAAAGACTTTGTTTTGAGATTCAACACAGAGATGGCCCTTCCTCTTTGCGTCGCGAGGCTATTGAATAGGTATACAGCTTGTGGTTTAAACTGATAATGTGTTTGTATGAGTGGTCACGTGTCAGCGCGAGTGAGCCATAGAACTCTCATTCACACGCATCATCCACCCACACGTGTCACCCACACAAATGCATTTTTCAGCTTAAGGGATTAAATATGGCCAGAAATGCATCTTTAGCTTCAATTCTAGGCTAAACTAGACGACATAAAAATGTAGGATAAATATATGTTATAAAAGGTCTATTAGAGACAAGAATGGACTTTTAAAATTACCGGATATCTGTTATATTTAATACTTAAAAATATTTTTCGCAATGCATTAATATTTAACTAAATGTACAAGCGCTCGGAGACGAAATCAGTTTCCTATATGAAACTTACACGCAAAAATAGGTAAAAAGGGGAAAAATTTTGGTTGTTTTATTTTATTTTTAATGTTATTATTACAGGAGTTTAGTAATATTTTCTATAATTTTCTTGGTCTCGGAGCTCGGGCTGCCCCGCGGGGCTCTGCGCGGGAGCATGCGTCAGTCTGCTCCGACGCGATGCGACGGGTATTTGTTTTCTTTGTCTAATTCTCAATGCCATTGGCCTATGTTCAGCCCTTAAGGCAAAAACAAGCGTTGTCTTTAGCTGATATTCTAGGCCAAACGAGTTGGGAGAAAAATTTGGGATAAATATACGTTATATGAAGTTTATTACTAAAGAACTTTCATGGAAAATATATGGACTATCTGCTTTGTTTATCATATAAAAGTCTTTCTTCGTGATTCATAATTTTCTACTAAATGGAAATTCGCGCGGAGACGAAATCAGTTTTCTATATAAAATTTACACGCATAAAAAGGTTGAAAGAATATGAAAATTGTGTACGGTTTTTTTTGCTATTATTAAACAAGTCAGTTAATATTGTATATAATAAGTCAGCTCGAGGGGGGCAGCGGGGCTCTGCGGGGCGGTGCAATCAGTCTGCTCCGAGACCGACGCGATGCGTTGGGTATTTATTTTCTTTGTCTAATGCTCAAGGCCATTGACGTTTGTTCGGCCCTTAAACAAAAAGCTCTGATTAATCTTGTTGGCGATATAGTCGTGAACATAAGTAGCTGTTATGTGGCTATAAATCAAGTCAGTGTTATAAAGTAACTTCGCTGGTGGTACATACGATGACGTCTTATAAAACAAGAAAAAATAGCGGTCAAGTGCGATATCCCACAGATTAATACCACTACACGATGTTGTCAACCGCCACATATCGGAGTAAAAACAAGACGTCAATACGGGTACAGATAATTGTTGATATTTCACCTAAAAGCAGCAACTCGGATCTTCGTCTGTCATTAAATAGGCTGGAACCCTGAAACGACTGAGGAATTAAAAAGAAGAGTAAAGCTGGACTACATAAATAATTTTTGAAATAATTATTTAAAACAATACTAATACTGTGACCTGGGTTTACTTACAAACGAGGAGAACGAAAACGAAACGAAACTGGAAGTTGAAGTGACAATGGATTATAAGATTAATTTAAGATACCAACATAACAAGTTGACGAGGAATGGAATAAATTGTGTATTTGTGTAATTGAAATTGTGTTTTGACAAAAAAAAACAATCTTACACACGTCCAATTAGGCCCATACTAAGCTCAACGAGGCTTGTTGTATGGGAACTAGACGACGATATATTTAATAGAGATAAATACTTATGTAAATACATAGAACACATCCAAGACTAAGAAACTAATATTCATGCTCATCACACAAATATTTGCCCTTACCGGGATTCGAACCCGGAACTGTCAGCCCCGCTGGGCTAAACCGGTCGACAAGCCAAACACAGCATTTTAGCGCGCTTGGTACCATTCGATAAGCTAGCGCTATGAGTTTTCATAACTGAATAAGACCTCAGAAATAAATTTTGCAAAAAGTTTTGCAAATTTAAAAATAATAATTTCCACAATAGAACAGCAAAAATTAAAATACTCAGATCGAATGTTTATACCTATAGTAAACGTTTCTCGGTTTGATGTTACTTATAGCCCTTAGAAAAAGACTGCAGCATTCTTCATATCCACAGCCAAATCGAGGCAGTTTACGTTAAATTGTCATTTGATTCAATATATGAATGGGAAAACTATTACTTTTTTCACAATGTCCTCAGTTAGTGAAACCTCCATCACCATTGATCATACCTTTTTTTACTCCACCTTGACGAGACTCCTTCGAGAAACGGCGGCCATTTTTTTATCGGCAGTCATTTGTTTCGACGAAACAGGAAATCCGAGAGCCAATTAAAAAACCGGTCAAGTGCAAGTTGCACTTGCACTGGAAGGGTTCCATTCCAACGCACAAGGAAACACGCCAAAACACGTATCAACTCGTTTACTGTCACCCCTATGGGTGACAGTAAACGAGTTGATAGCAACAACCTCACATAATTAAACTCGCTTCAAGAGCCGTAAATAAACAAAAAAAAACGATGAAGTGCGGGTCGGACTCGCACACGGAGGGTTCCGTACCATTACACTAAATCCAAAAAAAACACTATATCCTAAATAATAAAACCAAAACAAAAAGAAAAAATATATCTGTTCTCTGGGAATCGAACCCGGAATTTTGTCTGTCCGGAATGTCTGGAACTCGACGACCCGAATGGCCGAGTCGGCAGTGACGCTGCCTACGAAACCAAGGGTCCCGGGTTCGAGTCCCGGTGGGGGCAAATGTTTGTTTGATGAGAACGGATGTTTGTACCCTAGTCATGGTTGTTTATCTATCTAAGTATAATATTTCTCTATATAAGTATATATATCGTTGTCTAGTACCCAAGATACAGGGAATCCTAGTTTGGTGCTAGATCGATGTGTGTAAAAAGGTGTCCAAGGTATTATTATTATTATTATTTCGAGATTGCGAAACCGATACGAAATCGACTGAGCCATTTCAAAGTTATTAAGAGCAGCGAAATTTATGGTGATATTGAATCATGATGATATGAGGTATTTCGCAGGGGCATGGATTTAAAATAAAAACAGTCGCTTGTATGGGGACCCCCTTTAATTTTCAAAATTGCGTGTAATTCATTATGTGTTGCTGTTGCGGCAACACAAATGCGCATTCTGTGAAAATTTCAGCTCTCTACCTATTCTACGACGGACGGACGGACAGACAGACGGGCAGCGGAGGCTTTTTAATAGGGTACTGTTTGGCACGCTTCGGGTACGGAACCCTAAAAAAAAGTGTTGTCTATGAACTATGCATGACCGGAAGTGGGCAGAAATTGAGTAATTTATTTAGAAAAATACAATGCTATGATAAAACTAAACTAAATTGCAATGAACAATTATTATTTATATACCGACTTATAAATAACCACAACATTCAAAAACCGTAATCAATGATTGTCTTCCGATAAGATCATCCAGCGAACTATTTACTGATGAACAAACAAAATAAAGTGGCTCTAAAAAGAATCTCTTGTATCCTCATACAAGAGACTGTTTTTACAGCCATTTTATTTTGTTCGTTCATCAGTAAATTACTCCTCTTTTATTTTAAACGCTTGTAGTTCATTATTTGTTGTTATAGCGGAAATAGAAATACAACCTCGTTGAAAATGTCTACTTTCTACCTATTACAGTTTATGAGGTAGAGCTCGCTGTCGGACAGTTAGACAAACGGACGGACTGCTGGCTGCTATTTTTTACATAGCGGCTGGTAAATGGTGCCAAACGGGTCCCTATTATACCTCGCGCCACGAATTAAGAGCGCTGGGCGACGTTGGCGGGAATTTCTGCGCATATGTATAGGTATTGATAAGTGACATTCAAAGCCATCGCTCATAACTTGTGGCGCGAGGTATGCTAAGCCAGCAGAGGCTTAGCATACCTCGCGCCACGCTAAGCCAGCAGAGGCTTAGCATACCTCGCGCCACGCTAAGCCAGCAGAGGCTTAGCATACCTCGCGCCACGCTAAGCCAGCAGAGGCTTAGCATACCTCGCGCCACGCTAAGCCAGCAGAGGCTTAGCATACCTCGCGCCACGCTAAGCCAGCAGAGGCTTAGCATACCTCGCGCCACGCTAAGCCAGCAGAGGCTTAGCATACCTCGCGCCACGCTAAGCCAGCAGAGGCTTAGCATACCCCGCGCCACGCTAAGCCAGCAGAGGCTTAGCATACCTCGCGCCACGCTAAGCCAGCAGAGGCTTAGTATACCCCGCGCCACGCTAAGCCAGCAGAGGCTTAGCATATGCACCTTAGAATGCACCTGGTTAGGTACATAGAGTGTGAAAGTAGCCGCACCAATTACTTTGTAAACAACATTTTGCTATGTAAAATCTAAACTATTCACTCCACACCATCCCTGCCATTGTAAGATGGTTTGGAACCCTTCGTGCGCGAGTTCGACTCGCACTTGACCGTTTTTTTTGTTCAGCATGACCTTCTAAATGCTTTTGACAGAACAACGTCTGACGGGTCAACTAGTATTTTATATACATATATCTCCCCGGTTTTTCTAATCACTTATGTAAGTCTTTATTATTAATTTTATTATCTACCTATAAGCTTACCTACTTCTTTTATTATCTGTCTTCTGTTTTAAACACTGCGACGCCTGAATAAACACTATCAGTAAATATATCTGTCGCTTACCAGTCAAGCCTCAGTTCGCTGCTGACATAGTACTTCCACTGGAAGTTCTACTAGGTTCAATTCACCTACAAATACAATGTTAGGGCCTTACCACAAAACATAAACTACTGTTCAAGACTTGATTAAAACCAAAAGTCTATGGGATTTAACGTTTATTTTGAGTTTGAACGTTGTTTAATATTTTTTGTGGTAACACGATTAGTAAAAATAATAATAATAATACCTTGGACACTATTTATACACATTGATCTAGCCCCAAACTAGGATTCCCTGTATCTTGGGTACTAGACAACGATACACATACTTATGTAGATAAATATTATACTTAGATAGATAAACAACCATGACTAGGGTACAAACATCCGTTCTCATCAAAAAAAAATTTGCCCCCATCGGGACTTGAACCCGGGACCCTTGGCTTCGTAGGCAGCGTCACTGCCGACTCGGCCATTCGGGTCGTCGAGTTAGTGTTTAGGAAGATGTCAAATTACAGTTAAAAGTGTATATAAAATTGTGATAAAGCCTCACGAGTAAATTATAACAAAAAATACTTATGCCATAAGATGATCATGCCCAAGGCCTAAACGGAGATGGCGGGATGTCCTCGATAAGTTTCTGCTGGGGTGGCCGGA